>OX375878.1:128998649-129427594 GCA_947359465.1 Metellina segmentata
ACCTATAGGGTTGGCATAGGGCTGAATTAGCGGTGCATAGCGTCCTTTCTTCACCAAGCATAACGTCGACTTCTCAGCAAGCGACGACAAACATAAACCAATCCTAAAATAATCAAACGACGAGTTCAATTATATTAGCGTAAAATCTATACCGTTTCCATAGGGGTGAATTAGCGGTGCATAACTTCCTCACTTCAGCAAGCATAGCGTCTATTTCTCAGCTAGCGACGTCAAACATAAACCATTCCTATAAGAATCATACGACGAGTTGAATTATATTAGCCAGAAATTCATAGCGTTGCCATAGGGCTGAATTAGCGGTGCATAGCGTCCTCTCTTCAGCAAGCATAGCGTCTATTTTTCAGCTAGCGAAGTCAATCATAAACCAATCCTAAAAGAATCATACGACGAGTTATATTATCTTGGAGACAAATCTATATTGTTGAAATAGTGGTGTATAGCGTCCTCTCATCAGCAAGCGTCCTTTCTAACTTGAACCAATCCTAAAAGAATCACATGATGAGTTGAATTAACTTGTCGACAAACCTATAGCGTTGCCATAGGGCTGAATTAGCGGTGCATAGCGTCCTCTCTTCAGCAAGCATAGCGTCTATTTTTAAGCCAGCGAAGTCAATCATAAACCAATAATAAAAGAATCATACGACGAGTTATATTATCTTGGAGACAAATCTATAGGGTTGAAATAGTGGTGTATAGCGTCCTCTCATCAGCAAGCGTCCTTTCTAACTTGAACCAATCCTAAAAGAATCACATGATGAGTTGAATTAACTTGTCGGCAAACCTATAGGGTTGGCATAGGGCTGAATTAGCGGTGCATAGCGTCCTTTCTTCAGCAAGCATAACGTCGACTTCTCAGCAAGCAACGACAAACATAAACCAATCCTAAAATAATCAAACGACGAGTTCAATTATATTAGCGTAAAATCTATACCGTTGCCATAGGGGTGAATTAGCGGTGCATAACTTCCTCACTTCAGCAAGTATAGCGTCTATTTCTCAGTAAGCGACGTCAAACATAAACCATTCCTATAAGAATCATACGACGAGTTGAATTATATTAGCCAGAAATCCATAGCGTTGCCATAGGGCTGAATTAGCGTTGCATAGCGTCCTCTCTTCAGCAAGCATAGCGTCTATTTTTCAGCTAGCGAAGTCAATCATAAACCAATCCTAAAAGAATCATTCGACGAGTTATATTATCTTGGAGACAAATCTATAGGGTTGAAATAGTGGTGTATAGCGTCCTCTCATCAGCAAGTGTCCTTTCTAACTTGAACCAATCCTAAAAGAATCACACGATGAGTTGAATTAACTTGTCGACAAATCTATAGAGTTGACATAGGGCTGAATTAGCGGTGCATGGCGTCCTTTCTTCATCAAGCATAACGTCGACTTCTCAGCAAGCGACGACAAACATAAACCAATCCTAAAATAATCAAACGACGAGTTCAGTTATATTAGCGTAAAATCTATACCGTTTCCATAGGGGTGAATTAGCGGTGCATAACTTCCTCACTTCAGCAAGCATAGCGTCTATTTCTCAGCTAGCGACGTCAAACATAAACCATTCCTATAAGAATCATACGACGAGTTGAATTATATTAGCCAGAAATTCATAGCGTTGCCATAGGGCTGAATTAGCGGTGCATAGCGTCCTCTCTTCAGCAAGCATAGCGTCTATTTTTCATCTAGCGAAGTCAATCATAAACCAATCCTAAAAGAATCATACGACGAGTTATATTATCTTGGAGACAAATCTATAGGGTTGAAATAGTGGTGTATAGCGTCCTCTCATCAGCAAGCGTCCTTTCTAACTTGAACCAATCCTAAAATAATCACACGATGAGTTGAATTAACTTGTCGACAAACCTATATAGTTGACATAGGGGTGAATTAGCGGTGCATTGCGTAGTCTCTTCAGCAAGCATAGCGTCTATTTTTCAGCTAGCGAAGTCAATCATAAACCAATCCTAAAAGAATCATACGACGAGTTATATTATCTTGGAGACAAATCTATAGGGTTGAAATAGTGGTGTATAGCGTCCTCTCATCAGCAAGCGTCCTTTCTAACTTGAACCAATCCTAAAATAATCACCCGATGAGTTGAATTAACTTGTCGACAAACCTATAGAGTTGACATAGGGGTGAATTAGCGGTGCATAGCGTTCTCTCATCAGCAAGCATAACGTGAATGTCTCAGCAAGCGACGACAAACATAAACCAATCCTAAAATAATAAAACGACGAGTTCAATTATATTAGCGTAAAATCTATACCGTTTCCATAGGGGTGAAAACGCGGTGCATAACTTCCTCACTTCAGCAAGTATAGCGTCTATTTCTCAGCAAGCGACGTCAAACATAAACCATTCCTATAAGAATCATACGACGAGTTGAATTATATTAGCCAGAAATCCATAGCGTTGCCATAGGGCTGAATTAGCGGTGCATAGCGTCCTCTCTTCAGCAAGCATAGCGTCTATTTTTCAGCTAGCGAAGTCAATCATAAACCAATCCTAAAAGAATCATTCGACGAGTTATATTATCTTGGAGACAAATCTATAGGGTTGAAATAGTGGTGTATAGCGTCCTCTCATCAGCAAGCGTCCTTTCTAACTTGAACCAATCCTAAAAGAATCATACGATGAGTTGAATTAACTTGTCGACAAACCTATAGAGTTGACATAGGGGTGAATTAGCGGTGCATAGCGTTCTCTCATCAGCAAGCATAACGTGAATGTCTCAGCAAGCGACGACAAACATAAACCTATCCTAAAATAATCATACGACGAGTTCAATTATATTAGCGTGAAATCTATACCGTTGCCATAGGGGTGAATTAGCGGTGCATAACTTCCTCACTTCAGCAAGCATAGCGTCGATTTCTCAGCAAGCGATGACAAACATAAACCAATCCTGAAAGAATCATACGCCGAGTTAAATTATATTAGCGTGAAATCTATACAGTTGCCATAGGGGTGAATTAGCGGTGCATAACTTCCTCACTTCAGCAAGCATAGCGTCGATTTCTCAGCTAGAGAAGTCAATCATAAACCAATCCTAAAAGAATCATACGACGAGTTTTATTATCTTAGAGACAAATCTATAGGGTTGAAATAGTGGTGTATAGCGTCCTCTCATCAGCAAGCGTCCTTTCTAACTTGAACCAATCCTAAAAGAATCACACGATGAGTTGAATTAATTTGTCGACAAACCTATAGAGTTGACATAGGGGTGAATTAGCGGTGCATAGCGTCCTCTCTTCAGCAAGCATAGCGTCTATTTTTCAGCTAGCGAAATCAATCATAAACCAATCCTAAAAGAATCATACGACGAGTTATATTATCTTGGAGACAAATCTATAGGGTTGAAATAGTGGTGTATAGCGTCCTCTCATCAGCAAGCGTCCTTTCTAACTTGAACCAATCCTAAAAGAATCACATAATGAGTTGAATTAACTTGTCGACAAACCTATAGGGTTTGCATAGGGCTGAATTAGCGTTGCATAGCGTCCTCTCTTCAGCAAGCATAACGTCGACTTCTCAGCAAGCGACGACAAACATAAACCAATCCTAAAATAATCAAACGACGAGTTCAATTATATTAGCGTAAAATATATACCGTTTCCATAGGGGTGAATTAGCGGTGCATAACTTCCTCACTTCAGCAAGCATAGCGTCTATTTCTCACCTAGTGACGTCAAACATAAACCATTCCTATAAGAATCATGCGACGAGTTGAATTATATTAGCCAGAAATCCATAGCGTTGCCATAGGGCTGAATTAGCGGTGCATAGCGTCCTCTCTTCAGCAAGCATAGCGTCTATTTTTAAGCTAGCGAAGTCAATCATAAACCAATCCTAAAAGAATCATTCGACGAGTTATATTATCTTGGAGACAAATCTATAGGGTTGAAATAGTGGTGTATAGCGTCCTCTCATCAGCAAGCGTCCTTTCTAACTTGAACCAATCCTAAAAGAATCACACGATGAGTTGAATTAACTTGTCGACAAACCTATAGAGTTGACATAGGGGTGAATTAGCGGTGCATAGCGTTCTCTCATCAGCAAGCATAACGTGAATGTCTCAGCAAGCGACGACAAACATAAACCAATCCTAAAAGAATCATACGACGAGTTCAATTATATTAGCGTGAAATCTATACCGTTTCCATAGGGGTGAATTAGCGGTGCATAACTTCCTCACTTCAGCAAGTATAGCGTCTATTTCTCAGCAAGCGACGTCAAACATAAACCATTCCTATAAGAATCATACGACGAGTTGAATTATATTAGCCAGAAATCCATAGCGTTGCCATAGGGCTGAATTAGCTGTGCATAGCGTCCTCTCTTCAGCAAGCATAGCGTCTATTTTTCAGCTAGCGAAGTCAATCATAAACCAATCCTAAAAGAATCATTCGACGAGTTATATTATCTTGGAGACAAATATATAGGGTTGAAATAGTGGTGTATAGCGTCCTCTCATCAGCAAGCGTCCTTTCTAACTTGAACCAATCCTAAAAGAATCACACGATGAGTTGAATTAACTTGTCGACAAACCTATACAGTTGCCATAGGGGTGAATTAGCGGTGCATAACTTCCTCACTTCAGCAAGGATAGCGTCGATTTCTCAGCTAGCGAAGTCAATCATAAACCAATCCTAAAAGAATCATACGACGAGTTTTATTATCTTGGAGACAAATCTATAGGGTTGAAATAGTGGTGTATAGCGTCCTCTCATCAGCAAGCGTCCTTTCTAACTTGAACCAATCCTAAAAGAATCACACGATGAGTTGAATTAACTTGTCGACAAACCTATAGAGTTGACATAGGGGTGAATTAGCGGTGCATAGCGTCCTCTCTTCAGCAAGCATAGCGTCTATTTTTCAGCTAGCATAGTCAATCATAAACCAATCCTAAAAGAATCATTCGACGAGTTGAATTATATTAGCCAGAAATCCATAGCGTTGCCATAGGGCTGAATTAGCGGTGCATAGCGTCCTCTCTTCAGCAAGCATAGCGTCTATTTTTAAGCTAGCGAAGTCAATCATAAACCAATCCTAAAAGAATCATTCGACGAGTTATATTATCTTGGAGACAAATCTATAGGGTTGAAATAGTGGTGTATAGCGTCCTCTCATCAGCAAGCGTCCTTTCTAACTTGAACCAATCCTAAAAGAATCACACGATGAGTTGAATTAACTTGTCGACAAATCTATAGAGTTGACATAGGGCTGAATTAGCGGTGCATAGCGTCCTCTCTTCAGCAAGCATAGCGTCTATTTTTCAGCTAGCGAAGTCAATCATAAACCAATCCTAAAAGAATCATACGACGAGTTATATTATCTTGGAGACAAATCTATAGGGTTAAAATAGTGGTGTATAGCGTCCTCTCATCAGCAAGCGTCCTTTCCATCTTGAACCAATCCTAAAAGAATCACATGATGAATTGAATTAACTTGTCGACAAACCTATAGGGTTGGCATAGGGCTGAATTAGCGGTGCATGGCGTCCTTTCTTCATCAAGCATAACGTCGACTTCTCAGCAAGCGACGACAAACATAAACCAATCCTAAAATAATCAAACGACGAGTTCAATTATATTAGCGTAAAATCTATACCGTTTCCATAGGGGTGAATTAGCGGTGCATAACTTCCTCACTTCAGCAAGCATAGCGTCTATTTCTCAGCTAGCGACGTCAAACTTAAACCATTCCTATAAGAATCATACGACGAGTTGAATTATATTAGCCAGAAATTCATAGCGTTGCCATAGGGCTGAATTAGCGGTGCATAGCGTCCTCTCTTCAGCAAGCATAGCGTCTATTTTTCATCTAGCGAAGTCAATCATAAACCAATCCTAAAAGAATCATACGACGAGTTATATTATCTTGGAGACAAATCTATAGGGTTGAAATAGTGGTGTATAGCGTCCTCTCATCAGCAAGCGTCCTTTCTAACTTGAACCAATCCTAAAATAATCACACGATGAGTTGAATTAACTTGTCGACAAACCTATATAGTTGACATAGGGGTGAATTAGCGGTGCATTGCGTAGTCTCTTCAGCAAGCATAGCGTCTATTTTTCAGCTAGCGAAGTCAATCATAAACCAATCCTAAAAGAATCATACGACGAGTTATATTATCTTGGAGACAAATCTATAGGGTTGAAATAGTGGTGTATAGCGTCCTCTCATCAGCAAGCGTCCTTTCTAACTTCAACCAATCCTAAAATAATCACACGATGAGTTGAATTAACTTGTCGACAAACCTATAGAGTTGACATAGGGGTGAATTAGCGGTGCATAGCGTTCTCTCATCAGCAAGCATAACGTGAATGTCTCAGCAAGCGACGACAAACATAAACCAATCCTAAAATAATAAAACGACGAGTTCAATTATATTAGCGTAAAATCTATACCGTTTCCATAGGGGTGAAAACGCGGTGCATAACTTCCTCACTTCAGCAAGTATAGCGTCTATTTCTCAGCAAGCGACGTCAAACATAAACCATTCCTATAAGAATCATACGACGAGTTGAATTATATTAGCCAGAAATCCATAGCGTTGCCATAGGGCTGAATTAGCGGTGCATAGCGTCCTCTCTTCAGCAAGCATAGCGTCTATTTTTCAGCTAGCGAAGTCAATCATAAACCAATCCTAAAAGAATCATTCGACGAGTTATATTATCTTGGAGACAAATCTATAGGGTTGAAATAGTGGTGTATAGCGTCCTCTCATCAGCAAGCGTCCTTTCTAACTTGAACCAATCCTAAAAGAATCATACGATGAGTTGAATTAACTTGTCGACAAACCTATAGAGTTGACATAGGGGTGAATTAGCGGTGCATAGCGTTCTCTCATCAGCAAGCATAACGTGAATGTCTCAGCAAGCGACGACAAACATAAACCTATCCTAAAATAATCATACGACGAGTTCAATTATATTAGCGTGAAATCTATACCGTTGCCATAGGGGTGAATTAGCGGTGCATAACTTCCTCACTTCAGCAAGCATAGCGTCGATTTATCAGCAAGCGATGACAAACATAAACCAATCCTGAAAGAATCATACGCCGAGTTAAATTATATTAGCGGGAAATCTATACAGTTGCCATAGGGGTGAATTAGCGGTGCATAACTTCCTCACTTCAGCAAGCATAGCGTCGATTTCTCAGCTAGCGAAGTCAATCATAAACCAATCCTAAAAGAATCATACGACGAGTTTTATTATCTTAGAGACAAATCTATAGGGTTGAAATAGTGGTGTATAGCGTCCTCTCATCAGCAAGCGTCCTTTCTAACTTGAACCAATCCTAAAAGAATCACACGATGAGTTGAATTAATTTGTCGACAAACCTATAGAGTTGACATAGGGGTGAATTAGCGGTGCATAGCGTCCTCTCTTCAGCAAGCATAGCGTCTATTTTTCAGCTAGCGAAATCAATCATAAACCAATCCTAAAAGAATCATACGACGAGTTATATTATCTTGGAGACAAATCTATAGGGTTGAAATAGTGGTGTATAGCGTCCTCTCATCAGCAAGCGTCCTTTCTAACTTGAACCAATCCTAAAAGAATCACATAATGAGTTGAATTAACTTGTCGACAAACCTATAGGGTTTGCATAGGGCTGAATTAGCGTTGCATAGCGTCCTCTCTTCAGCAAGCATAACGTCGACTTCTCAGCAAGCGACGACAAACATAAACCAATCCTAAAATAATCAAACGACGAGTTCAATTATATTAGCGTAAAATATATACCGTTTCCATAGGGGTGAATTAGCGGTGCATAACTTCCTCACTTCAGCAAGCATAGCGTCTATTTCTCACCTAGTGACGTCAAACATAAACCATTCCTATAAGAATCATGCGACGAGTTGAATTATATTAGCCAGAAATCCATAGCGTTGCCATAGGGCTGAATTAGCGGTGCATAGCGTCCTCTCTTCAGCAAGCATAGCGTCTATTTTTAAGCTAGCGAAGTCAATCATAAACCAATCCTAAAAGAATCATTCGACGAGTTATATTATCTTGGAGACAAATCTATAGGGTTGAAATAGTGGTGTATAGCGTCCTCTCATCAGCAAGCGTCCTTTCTAACTTGAACCAATCCTAAAAGAATCACACGATGAGTTGAATTAACTTGTCGACAAACCTATAGAGTTGACATAGGGGTGAATTAGCGGTGCATAGCGTTCTCTCATCAGCAAGCATAACGTGAATGTCTCAGCAAGCGACGACAAACATAAACCAATCCTAAAAGAATCATACGACGAGTTCAATTATATTAGCGTGAAATCTATACCGTTTCCATAGGGGTGAATTAGCGGTGCATAACTTCCTCACTTCAGCAAGTATAGCGTCTATTTCTCAGCAAGCGACGTCAAACATAAACCATTCCTATAAGAATCATACGACGAGTTGAATTATATTAGCCAGAAATCCATAGCGTTGCCATAGGGCTGAATTAGCGGTGCATAGCGTCCTCTCTTCAGCAAGCATAGCGTCTATTTTTCAGCTAGCGAAGTCAATCATAAACCAATCCTAAAAGAATCATTCGACGAGTTATATTATCTTGGAGACAAATATATAGGGTTGAAATAGTGGTGTATAGCGTCCTCTCATCAGCAAGCGTCCTTTCTAACTTGAACCAATCCTAAAAGAATCACACGATGAGTTGAATTAACTTGTCGACAAACCTATACAGTTGCCATAGGGGTGAATTAGCGGTGCATAACTTCCTCACTTCAGCAAGGATAGCGTCGATTTCTCAGCTAGCGAAGTCAATCATAAACCAATCCTAAAAGAATCATACGACGAGTTTTATTATCTTGGAGACAAATCTATAGGGTTGAAATAGTGGTGTATAGCGTCCTCTCATCAGCAAGCGTCCTTTCTAACTTGAACCAATCCTAAAAGAATCACACGATGAGTTGAATTAACTTGTCGACAAACCTATAGAGTTGACATAGGGGTGAATTAGCGGTGCATAGCGTCCTCTCTTCAGCAAGCATAGCGTCTATTTTTCAGCTAGCATAGTCAATCATAAACCAATCCTAAAAGAATCATTCGACGAGTTGAATTATATTAGCCAGAAATCCATAGCGTTGCCATAGGGCTGAATTAGCGGTGCATAGCGTCCTCTCTTCAGCAAGCATAGCGTCTATTTTTAAGCTAGCGAAGTCAATCATAAACCAATCCTAAAAGAATCATTCGACGAGTTATATTATCTTGGAGACAAATCTATAGGGTTGAAATAGTGGTGTATAGCGTCCTCTCATCAGCAAGCGTCCTTTCTAACTTGAACCAATCCTAAAAGAATCACACGATGAGTTGAATTAACTTGTCGACAAACCTATAGAGTTGACATAGTGGTGAATTAGCGGTGCATAGCGTTCTCTCATCAGCAAGCATAACGTGAATGTCTCAGCAAGCGACGACAAACATAAACCAATCCTAAAAGAATCATACGACGAGTTCAATTATATTAGCGTGAAATCTATACCGTTGCCATAAGTGTGAATTAGCGGTGCATAACTTCCTCACTTCAGCAAGCATAGCGTCGATTTCTCAGCAAGCGACGACAAACATAAACCAATCCTGAAAGAATCATACGCCGAGCTAAATTATATTAGCGTGAAATCTATATAGTTGCCATAGGGGTGAATTAGCGGTGCATAACTTCCTCACTTCAGCAAGCATAGCGTCTATTTTTCAGCTAGCGAAGTCAATCATAAACCAATACTAAAAGAATCATACGACGAGTTATATTATCTTGGAGACAAATCTATAGGGTTGAAATAGTGGTGTATAGCGTCCTCTCATCAGCAAGCGTCCTTTCTAACTTGAACCAATCCTAAAAGAATCACATGATGAGTTGAATTAACTTGTCGACAAACCTATAGGGTTGGCATAGGGCTGAATTAGCGGTGCATAGCGTCCTTTCTTCAGCAAGCATAACGTCGACTTCTTAGCAAGCGACGACAAACATAAACCAATCCTAAAATAATCAAACGATGAGTTCAATTATATTAGCGTAAAATCTATACCGTTTCCATAGCTGTGAATTAGCGGTGCATAACTTCCTCACTTCAGCAAGCATAGCGTCTATTTCTCAGCTAGCGACGTCAAACATAAACCATTCCTATAAGAATCATACGACGAGTTGAATTATATTAGCCAGAAATCCATAGCGTTGCCATAGGGCTGAATTAGCGGTGCATAGCGTCCTCTCTTCAGCAAGCATAGCGTCTATTTTTAAGCTAGCGAAGTCAATCATAAACCAATAATAAAAGAATCATACGACGAGTTATATTATCTTGGAGACAAATCTATAGGGTTGAAATAGTGCTGTATAGCGTACTCTCATCAGCAAGCGTCCTTTCTAACTTGAACCAATCCTAAAAGAATCACACGATGAGTTGAATTAACTTGTCGACAAACCTATAGAGTTGACATAGGGGTCAATTAGCGGTGCATAGCGTTCTCTCATCAGCAAGCATAACGTGAATGTCTCAGCAAGCGACGACAAACATAAACCAATCCTAAAAGAATCATACGACGAGTTCAATTCTATTAGCGTGAAATCTATACCGTTGCCATAGGGGTGAATTAGCGGTGCATAACTTCCTCACTTCAGCAAGTATAGCGTCTATTTCTCAGCAAGCGACGTCAAACATAAACCATTCCTATAAGAATCATACGACGAGTTGAATTATATTAGCCAGAAATCCATAGCGTTGCCATAGGGCTGAATTAGTGGTGTATAGCGTCCTCTCATCAGCAAGCGTCCTTTCTAACTTGAACCAATCCTAAAAGAATCACACGATGAGTTGAATTAACTTGTCGACAAACCTATAGAGTTGACATAGGGCTGAATTAGCGGTGCATAGCGTCCTCTCTTCAGCAAGCATAGCGTCTATTTTTCAACTAGCGAAGTCAATCATAAACCAATCCTAAAAGAATCATACGACGAGTTATATTATCTTGGAGACAAATCTATAGGGTTGAAATAGTGGTGTATACCGTCCTCTCATCAGCATGCGTCCTTTCCATCTTGAACCAATCCTAAAAGAATCACATGATGAGTTGAATTAGATTGGATTGGATTGGATTTGATTTTGTGGCATTGAGTCCTCTTGGGACATATTATGCCAAACTCAAAATAAAAAATAAAATATATAATATAGCAAGAAAGTGAGGTGAGTCAAAATGTAATGAATGAATACTACATAAAATTATATGTGATGGATAAAACCAATGTCATGTAAAAAGTTAAAAATATTTGGATGAGGATTCTCTCCAATCATGTCTTCTAAAGTCAAGTTATAAGAATTAAAATGTATCAGTTGTTGCCTATTAAAATGAGAACAGTCAATTAAAATGTGTTTTACTGTTAGTGGGCAAATGCAGTAATTACAAATGGGATGATCTTCTACGAGGAGGAGGTGTCTATGGGTGATCCTAGTGTGTCCAATACGGAGACGTGTTAGTATTACCTGCTGCCGTCTTTGATCTGGTGACTGCCATTGCGTTATATTTGGTTTAATAAAGTGAAGTTTGTTCTCGGTTTGTTCTTTCCAATCGTTCAGCCATTTTTCTTCTGAAAATTTATAAATTAATGATTTTAAGTCGCGATAAGGAATGGTATGGTCAATGTTATTTACGGCCGATTTGGCGGCTTTGTCGACAGTCTCGTTTCCTGCTATCCCAACATGAGATGGAATCCAACAAAATATTATATTAAAATTTTTGATTGAGAGATGATAAATTATTTTTAATGACTCTAAAACAATAGGATGACTGTCATGATCAGGATGTTTCAATGACTGTAAAACGCTTAATGAATCAGTGAAAATGATACAGTTTTTATGACAATGATCAGATATGTATTCCAATGCTTTATATATGGCCATGATTTCAGAAGTAAAAACAGAACATGAAGAATGAAGTTTAAAATTGTGAACAGAGTGATTAATAGTGAACGCAGCTCCAACATAGTTTGCCCTTTTCGATCCGTCCGTGTAAACTTGTATAAAATTTGTGTATTTTTGTATATGGTTTTGAAAAAGCTGTTTGTAAATAATATCAGAGGTATCTGTTTTATTAAAATTTTGGAACGGGTTTTGAAATTCAAAAAAATGATTAAACCAAGGAGAGAAAGAATACAGTTTTTTCTGGGTGACGACAAGTGAAGATATTTCGGATCCGTCCATTAAATCCAGCATTCTTAAATGAAATGTAGGGATGAAGGATGTTTTAGCTTGATATAGGCGTTTTAAATAAGGATTGGATTGGATATGATTTTGTGGCATTGAGTCCTCTTGGGACATATTATGCCAAACTCAAGATAAAAAAAACAAATATATAATATAATAATAATGTGAAATGAGTCAAAACATAATGAATGAATGCTACATAAAATTATATGTGATGGATAAAACCATTGTCATGTAAAAAGCTAAAAATATTTGGATGAGGATTCTCCCCAACCATGTCTTCTAAAGCCAAGGTATAAGAATTAAAATATTTAAGACGTTGATAATTAAAATGAGAACATTCTATTAAAATATGTTTTACCGTTAGTGGACAAATACAATGATTACAAATAGGATGATCTTCTCCAAGGAGGAGGTGTCTGTGGGTTATACGAGTATGTCCAATACGGAGGCGTGTCAATATAACATTTTGTCTTCTTATAGGTAGCGATTTCCATTCCGATATATTTGGTTTAATAGCATGAAGTTTGTTCTCGGTTTCTTCGTCCCAATCGTTCTGCCATTTTTCCTCTAAAAATTTATAAATGCAAGATTTTATGTCACGATAAGCGATGGTATGGTTAATATTATTTACGGCCGATTTAGCAGCTTTGTCGACAGTCTCATTTCCTGCTATCCCAACATGAGATGGAATCCAGCAAAATATTAAGTTAAAATTTTTGGATGAGAGATGATAAATTATTTTTAATGACTCTAAAACAATGGGATGACTGTCATGATCAGGATGTTTCAATGATTGTAAAACGCTTAATGAATCAGTGAAAATGATACAGTTTTTATGACAATGATCAGATATGTTTTCTAATGCTTTAAAAATGGCCATTATTTCAGCAGTAAAAACAGAACATGAAGGATGAAGTTTAAAACTGTGAATGGAATCATTAATAGTGAACGCAGCTCCAACGTAGTTTGCCTTTTTAGATCCGTCCGTATAAACTTGAATAAAATTAGAGTATTTTTCTATATATTTTTGAAAAAGTTGCTTATAGATAATATCCGAGGTATCTGCTTTATAAAAATTTTGAAACGGGTTTTGAAATTCAAAATAATGATTAAACCAAGGAGAGAAATAATAAAGTTTTTTCTGGGTGACGTCAAGTGAACAAAGTTCGGATCCGTTCATCAAATCTAGCATTCTTAAGTGAAATGTAGGGATGAAGGATGTTTTAGCTTGATAGAGGCGTTTTAAATAAGGACTGTGATGAATGGTATGCAATGGGTGATGAGGGGTTGAGGTAATTCTAAAATAGTACTCTAGTGATAACAACTGTCGTCTTAAGTCCAGGGAAGGTTCAAAAGAATCTACATACAAGCTGTTAACGGGTGAAGTTCTAAAGGCACCAGAACATAAACGCAAAGCTGTGTGATGGATAGTGTTCAGTGTTTGTAGAGCAGATTTTCTGGCTGAGCCATACACCACGCAGCCGTAATCTAATTTAGATCTTATTAATGATCTATATATTTTTAGAAGACAAGTTCGATCAGATCCCCATGATAATTTTGATAAAACCCGTAATATATTAAGAGCCTTTTCGCAGCGTTTGCGTAGATTTAAAATATGCGGTTGAAAAGTCAACTTCTTGTCAAATATGATACCTAAAAATTTAAAATTGTCCACAACATTAATTAAAATATCTTTGAAGAATATTTCAGGGTCAAGATGAAGATTACGTTTTCTGCAGAAATGAACACATGCAGTTTTTGAAGGTGAAAAGCTGAATCCATTTTCATTTGTCCCATTAGTGATTTTGTTAACGGCCTGTTGAAGTTGTCTCTCTATTAAACGAATGTCATTTGCTGCGCATGAAATTTGCAGATCGTCAACGTAAATAAGACCTTTTACAGATGGAGGCAAATTAGAAACAATGTCATTAATCTTTAAAATAAATAGAGTCACACTTAAAACACTGCCCTGTGGCACTCCCTCTTCTTGAATAAAAACATCTGAGAAAATTGATCCAATCCGTACTTTAAAATATCGTTTCTCTAAAAAATTTTGAATAAAAATAGGCAGATTTCCCCTTATGTCGTTTTTAAAAATATCCTTTAAAATTCCATGTCTCCACGTTCGATCGTACGCTTTTTCAATATCGAAGAAAATTGAGACGAGATGTTTATTCTGTACAAATGCATTTCTGATTTCGGTCTCGAGAGCTACTAAGTTGTCAATAGTGGATCGACATTTTCTAAAACCACTTTGAAGTGGAGAGAGACATTTTTCTTTTTCTAATATGTAAACCAACCTCGCGTTGACCATCTTTTCTAAGATCTTGCATAAGCAACTTGTTAGGGCTATTGGACGGTAGTTCGAAGGATTCTTGGGGTCTTTGTTCGGTTTCAGTATGGGTATTATAGTAGCATATCGCCATGACTGCGGAAAAGTGTGCTCGGTCCAAATTCTGTTATAAAATTTCAGGAGATAATTTAAAGAACTATTGGATAGATGTTTGAGCATGATGTAACTAATATTATCTGGGCCAGGGGTTGATTTGTGAACTAAGGATAAAGCCTTTGTCAATTCGGGAAAAGTAAAATCACAATTATAAGATAGTATACGGTTTGACGTAAAATTAACTTTATTCTTTTCAGATGCGACTTTAATTTTCTTAAAACTTTCAGTGTAGTTGTTGGAGCTGGATATTTCGGAAAGACATGATTGGATTGGATTGGATATGATTTTGTGGCATTGGGTCCTCTTGGGACATATTATGCCAAGCTCAAGATAAAAAATAAAATATATAATATAGCAAGAAAGTGAGGTGAGTCAAAATGTAATGAATGAATACTACATAAAATTATATGTGATGGATAAAACCAATGTCATGTAAAAAGTTAAAAACATTTGGATGAGGATTCTCTCCAATCATGTCTTCTAAAGTCAAGTTATAAGAATTAAAATGTATCAGTCGTTGCCTATTAAAATGAGAACATTCAATTAAAATGTGTTTTACTGTTAGTGGGCAAATGCAGTAATTACAAATGGGATGATCTTCTCCGAGGAGGAGGTGTCTATGGGTGATCCTAGTGTGTCCAATACGGAGACGTGTTAGTATTACTTGCTGTCGTCTTTGAGCTGGTGACTGCCATTGCGTTATATTTGGTTTTAAGGCGTGGAGCTTGTTTTCAGTTTGTTCAGACCATCCGTTCTGCCATTTTTCCTCTAAAAACTTGTAAATAAAAGATTTTAAGTCACGGAAAGGGATAGTATGGTTAAAATTATTTACTGCCGATTTGGCAGCTTGGTCAACAATCTCATTTCCCGCAATCCCAACATGGGATGGGATCCAACAAAATAGTAAGTTAAAATTTTTGGATGAAAGATGATAAATTATTTTCAGTGATTCTAAAACAATGGGATGACTGTCATGATCAGGATGTTTCAATGACTGTAAAACGCTTAACGAATCTGTAAAAATGATACATTTTTTATGACAATGATCGGATATATGTTCTAGTGCTTTAAAAATGGCCATTATTTCAGCGGTAAACACAGAACATGAAGAATGAAGTTTAAAACTATGACGGGAATCATTAATAGTGAACGCAGCTCCAACATAGTTTTCCCTTTTAGACCCATCAGTATAAATATGTATAAAATTTGAGTAATTTTCTATATGGTTTTGAAAGAGTTGCTTATATATAAAATCAGAGGTATCTGCTTTATTAAAATTTTGGAACGGGTTTTGAAATTCAAAATAATGATTAAACCAAGGAGAGAAATAATACAGTTTTTTCTGGGTGACGTCAAGTGAAGAAAGTTCGGATCCGTTTATTAAGTCCAGCATTCTTAAATGGAATGTAGGGATGAAGGATGTTTTGGCTTGATAAAGGCGTTTTAAATATGGGCTGTGATCAATGGTATGCAATGGGTGATGAGGGATTGAGGAAATTCTAAAATAGTATTCCAGTGATAACAACTGTCGTCTGAAGTCCAGGGAAGGTTCAAAAGATTCTACGTACAAGCTGATTACGGGAGAAGTCCTAAAGGCACCAGAACATAAACGTAAAGCGGTGTGGTGTATAGTGTTCAGGGTTTGAAGAGCAGATTTTCTTGCTGAACCATACACCACGCAGCCGTAATCTAATTTAGATCGTATTAAAGCTCTGTATATTTTTAAAAGACAAGCTCGATCAGATCCCCATGATAACTTGGATAAAACTCGTAAGATGTTAAGAGCCTTTTCGCAGCGTTTGCGTAGATTTAAAATATGCGGTTGAAAAGTCAACTTCTTGTCAAATATGATACCTAAAAATTTAAAATTGTCCACAACATTTATTAAAATATCTTTGAAAAATATTTCAGGGTCAAGATGAAGATTTCGTTTTTTACAAAAATGAACACACGCGGTTTTTGAAGGTGAGAAACTGAAACCATTTTCGTTAGTCCAATGAGTGATTTTGTTAACTGCCTGTTGAAGTTGTCTCTCTATTAAACGAATGTCTTTAGCTGCGCATGAAATTTGCAGATCGTCAACGTAAATAAGACCCTTAACTGATGGAGGCAATTCAGAAACAATGTTGTTAATTTTTAAAATAAATAAAGTTACACTTAAAACACTGCCTTGTGGTACTCCCTCCTCTTGAGTAAAAACATCTGAAAAAATCGATCCAATCCTTACTTTAAAATATCTTTTTTGTAAAAAATTTTGAATAAAAATAGGCAGATTTCCTCTTATGTCATAGTTAAAAATGTCTTTTAAAATTCCATGACGCCACGTACGATCGTAGGCCTTTTCGATATCGAAAAAGATCGAGACGAGATGTTTATTTTGGACGAAAGCATTTCTAATTTCAGTCTCGAAAGCGACTAGATTGTCAGTGGTAGAACGATTTTTTCTAAAGCCACTTTGAAGTGGAGAGAGACATTTATCTTTTTCTAAAACATACATTAAACGAGCGTTGACCATCTTTTCAAGAACTTTGCATAGGCAGCTTGTCAGGGCTATTGGACGGTAGTTCGAAGGACTCTTGGGGTCTTTATTTGGTTTCAGTATGGGTATTATAGTAGCATACCTCCATGACTGCGGAAAAGTATGTTCGGTCCAAATTCTATTGTAAAATTTGAGGAGATGATTTAGAGAACTATTTGAAAGATGTTTGAGCATGATGTAACTGATATTATCCGGGCCAGGGGTTGATTTGTGGACTAAGGATAAAGCCTTTGTCAATTCATAAAAAGTAAAATCACAATTATAAGATAACGTACGGTTTGAAGTAAAATTAACTTTAGTCCTTTCAGATGAAACTTTAATTTTTTTAAAACTTTCAGTGTAGTTGTTGGAGCTGGATATTTCGGAAAGACATGATGCAATTGTGTTTGCTATGTCTTTGGGTGCCGATAATATTTGATTATTATGTTCTATAATAGGAATTTGTCTATTGGGGTAAACACCGGAAATTCTTTTAACCCTGTTCCATAGTTGTTTACTTGTGGTCTTGCTATTTATGCTGTTTACATAATTCACCCAAGAATCCCTCTTACTACGTCGTTGAATTTTTCGAGATATCGCTTTTGTTTTTTTATAAATAATAAAATTTTCTCTTGTTGGATATCTATTAAAGATATTCCAGGCTTTCCTTTGCTTCCGATACGCATCGCTACATTCCTCATTCCACCAAGGTTTTTTTTTGTTTTTTTGGTCTATTTCTGACTTTTTTAATTGAGGCGTCAGCACTAGCTATAATTATGTCTGTTATTTTTTCAGTGACTTCATCGATGTTATCATTTTCTACCAGGTTAGAAATGTCTGCAAGGGTAGTAAAAAGTGGCCAGTTGGCAGTTTCAAAAATATAGTTGGACTGGCTGTCAGTGTGGGGTTGGTATTGGCCTGCATATTTTAGTTTTATAGGATAATGGTCGCTATTGTAGAGGTAAGGATCCACAGAAAAAGTCCAAAATGGTAAAATTGGAGGAGTGCAAATTGCCAGATCTATTGAATGGTAAGTAAGTGAAGGTGAGTGAAAGTAAGTAGGTTGGCCGTTATTCATGATGCATAAATCATTGTCTGTTATTAGTTTTTCGATCTGTTTGCCTCTACGATTAATGTCTGAACTGCCCCAGAGGATATGATGGCCATTAAGGTCACCAAGTATGATGAATGGTTGCGGAAGTTGATCTATTAAATTATTTAAGTCAGAAGTGGTGATATGGGTGTTAGGAGGTAAGTATAAATTACATATTGTGATTAGAATATTTACATGAAGTCTTACAGCAACTGCTTGGAGATTTGTTGTAAGGTTAATTTGGGTGACTGGAAAGCCATGGGAGGTAAGCAATGCAACACCTCCACATGCTCTTTGGCCATCGTCGTAATCCTTTCTAAACAAAGTGAAATGACGAATGTTGGTGGTATCGGCGTTTTTTAGATACGTCTCTTGGAGGGCGATTGCAGCTGGCTTATGGTTGTTTATGATGTCTTTTACGTCATCAATTTTTTGACGAAAACCCCGGCAGTTCCAGGAAAGAAAGGAAGCCATAAAAAATAAAGGATAAAAGAAAAGAAAAACTACTTGTGTTTTCTCGTCCTAGGACGAGATCTGTCTTGCCGAAGATCCTTCTTGGACTTGGGTGGCGAAGTCTCCAAGCCATCACTCTCTACAGAGGAAATATCACTTTCGGTGTTGTAAAGATTAATAAGGTCACTCGTAGAAGGATTAGTTAATATATTTCTGGATGAAACGTCAGGTTGAAGAGAGGTTTGAGAAGTACTTTTAGCTATTTTAATATTGTTTTGTTCAGATGATATGGCTCTTTTTAAAGAAGTATTTAAGGATCGATTTGGTTGATTTATGTGTTTTGTATTTGTTGAGGTTGTAGCGGATGCTTTAGAAAAAAGAGGCGTTATAGGTTGGTTCATAGAAGTTTTATGTTGGGCAGATGGCTTAAAAATAGTTACATCGGTTTGAGTACCGATAGTTGTGAAGGTTTTTTTTACTATTGAAGAGTATGAGATATTCCAGGTTTTGGGGTGCGATCATTAACAATTTTTCGTGCTTCGGGAAATGAAATGTTTTGTTGGACTTTTATTGTTTGAATTTCTTTTTCTGTTTGAAATTTAGGGCAAGACCTGGCAAAAGCTGGATGTTCACCTTTGCAGTTGACACAGCAAAGGGATGATGTAGTACAGACATCGGTCTTATGTTCTGTACTACAGCATTTCGCACAGGTTTCTTTGCCACGGCAAGCAAGGAAAGAGTGGCCGAATCTCTGACATTTAAAACAACGGACTGGGTTAGGAATAAAAGGTCGTACTGGGCAATTCATATAGGCTATTTTAACATGCTTTGGTAGATTTGGTGTATTGAATGTTAGTATTATGTGTTTGGTGGGTATTCTTTGGCCATTTCTTGATATTGTTATTCTTTTGACATTGGTTACGTATTGTTGGGACAGGGTTTCAAGTATGTCTTCTTCGGTGTCATGAACTAGGTCGGATTCAGAAATTACTCCCCGCGATGAATTTAATGTTTTGTGTGGTGTTACAGTTACAGCTATTGGACCGACAGATTTTATTTTTTGGATGTTTATAGCCTGTGTTTTATTTGTTATTTCTATAAGAACATCTCCTGCTAGGGTTTTTTTAACATTTTTTGTTTCTCCAACCATTCCTAATATCGTTTTATGAAGTAATATTGCTGATATGTTTTTAAGATTGCCCTCATTACTTTTCATTATAAAAAATTTCTGTTCCGATTTGTGTTCACTATTTTTATTATAAAGGTGCTCCACTGAAGGAGAAGTAGATTTTGGATTGGATTGGATTGGATATGATTTTGTGGCATTGAGTCCTCTTGGGACATATTATGCCAAACTCAAGATAAAAAATCAAATATATAATATAATAATGAAGTGAAATGAGTAAAAACATGATGAATGAATACTACATAAAATTATATGTGATGGATAAAACCAATGTCATGTAAAAAGCTAAAAATATTTGGATGAGGATTCTCCCCAACCATGTCTTCTAAAGTCAAGGTATAAGATTTAAAATATTTAAGACGTTGATAATTAAAATGAGAACACTCTATTAAAATGTGTTTCACCGTAAGTGGACAAATGCAGTAGTTACAAATGGGATGATCTTCTCCGAGGAGGAAGTGTCTATGGGTTATTCGCGTGTGACCAATACGGAGACGTGTTAGAATTACATCCTGTCTTCTAAAAGGTAGCGATTTCCATTGAATTATATTTCGTTTTAAAGCATGGAGTTTGTTTTCAGTTTGTTCATTCCATTCGTTTTGCCATTTGTCTTGTAAAAATGTGTAAATGATAGATTTTAGGTCACGATAAGGGATAGTATGATTAAAATTATTTACGGCCAATTTGGCGGCTTTGTCAACTAATTCATTTCCAGATATCCCAACATGAGATGGGATCCAACAAAATAACAAGTTAAAATTTTTGGATGAAAGATGATAAATTTTTTCCAGTGATTCTAAAACAATGGGATGACTGTCATGATCAGGATGTTTCAATGACTGTAAAACGCTTAATGAATCAGTGAAAATGATACAATTTTTATGACAATGATCAGATATATATTCCAATGCTTTATATATGGCCATGATTTCAGATGTAAAAACAGAACATGAAGAATGGAGTTTAAAACTGTGAACAGAGTGACTAATAGTGAACGCAGCTCCAACATAGTTTGCCCTTTTCGATCCGTCCGTGTAAACTTGTATAAAATTTGTGTATTTTTGTATATGGTTTTGAAAAAGCTGTTTGTAAATAATATCAGAGGTATCTGCTTTATTAAAATTTTGGAACGGGTTTTGAAATTGAAAATAATGATTAAACCAAGGAGAGAAAGAATACAGTTTTTTCTGGGTAACGTCAAGTGAACAAAGTTCGGATCCGTTCATCAAATCCAGCATTCTTAAGTGAAATGTAGGGATGAAGGATGTTTTAGCTAGATAGAGGCGTTTCAAATATGGACTGTGATGAATGGTATGCAATGGGTGATACGGTATTGAAGAAATTCTAAAATAATATTCCAAGGACAACGACTGTCGCCTTAGGTCCAGGGAAGGTTCATAAGAGTCTACATACAAGCTTCTTACAGGTGAAGTCCTAAAGGCCCCAGAACATAAACGTAAAGCTGTGTGGTGGATAGTGTTCAGGGTTTGAAGAGCAGATTTTCTTGCTGAACCATACACCACGCAGCCGTAATCTAATTTTGATCGTATTAATGCTCTATATATTTTTAAAAGACAATTCCGATCAGATCCCCATGATAACTTAGATAAAACTCTTAATATGTTGAGGGCCTTTTCGCAACGTTTGCGTAGATTTAAAATATGCGGTTGAAAAGTCAACTTCTTGTCAAATATGATACCTAAAAATTTAAAATTGTCCACAACATTAATTAAAATATCTTTGAAAAATATTTCAGGGTCAAGATGAAGATTCCGTTTTTTACAAAAATGAACACACGCGGTTTTGGAAGGTGAGAAACTGAAACCATTTTCGTTAGTCCAATGAATGATTTTATTAACGGCCTGTTGAAGTTGTCTTTCAATTAAACGAATATCTTTAGCTGCGCATGAAATTTGCAGATCGTCAACGTAAATAAGACCTTTCACTGATGGAGGCAATTGAGAAACAATATCATTAATTTTTAAAATAAATAAAGTAACACTTAAAACACTGCCCTGTGGCACTCCCTCCTCTTGAATAAAAACATCTGAGAAAATTGATCCAATCCGTACTTTAAAATATCTTTTTTCTAAAAATTTTTGAATAAAAATAGGCAGATTACCTCTTATGTCGTTTTTAAAAATGTCCCTTAAAATCCCATGTCTCCATGTTCTATCGTACGCTTTTTCGATATCGAAAAAAATCGAAACGAGATGCTTATTTTGAACAAATGAGTTTCTTATTTCCGTCTCGAGAGCGACTAAGTTGTCAATAGTGGATCTATTTTTTCTGAAACCACTTTGGAGTGGAGAGAGACATTTATCTTTTTCTAAAACATAAACCAACCTAGCGTTGACCATCTTTTCTAGAACTTTACATAAGCAGCTTGTCAGGGCTATAGGACGGTAGTTCGAAGGATTCTTGGGGTCTTTGTTCGGTTTCAGTATGGGTATTATGGTAGCATACCTCCATGACTGAGGAAAAGTGTGTTCGTTCCAAATTCTGTTATAAAATTTAAGGAGATGATTTAAAGAACTATTTGAAAGATGTTTGAGCATGATGTAACTAATATTATCTGGGCCAGGAGTTGATTTGTGAACTAAGGATAAAGCCTTTGTCAATTCGGAAAAAGTAAAATCACAATTATATGATAATATAAGGTTTGAAGTGAAATTAACTTTATTCTTCTCAGATGCAATTTTAATTTTTTTAAAACTTTCAGAGTAGTTAGTGGAGCTGGATATATCGGAAAGGCATGAAGCAATTGCGTTTGCTATATCTTTGGGTGCTGATAGTACTTGGTTATTGCATTCTAGAATCGGGATTTGTCTATTGGGG
Organism: Metellina segmentata; assembly: GCA_947359465.1. Lineage (NCBI taxonomy): Eukaryota > Metazoa > Arthropoda > Arachnida > Araneae > Tetragnathidae > Metellina > Metellina segmentata. The sequence goes on from OX375878.1 coordinate 129,021,431, forward strand.
TAAACACCGGATATTCTTTTGATCCTGTTCCATAGTTGTTTACTTGTGGTCTTGCTATTTATACTGTTTACGTAATTCACCCAAGAATCCCTCTTACTACGTCGTTGTATTTTTCGAAAGGCCGCTTTTGTTTTTTTATAAATAATATAATTTTCACTAGTTGGATATCTATTGAAGATATTCCAGGATTTCCTTTGTTTCCGGTAAGCATCGCTACAATCCTCATTCCACCAAGGTTTCTTCTGTTTTTTAGGCTTATTAATAACTTTTTTAATTGAGGCGTCAGCACTATCTATAATTATGTCTGTTATTTTATTAGTAACTTCATTTATATCATCACTTTCTACCATATTAGTAAGGTCAGCGAGGCTAGTAAAAAGTGGCCAGTTGGCAGTTTCAAATATATAGTTAGGTTTGCTGACATAGGGAGGTTGGTATTGGCCTTCATATTTAAGTTTAATTGGATAATGGTCACTATTGTAAAGGTAAGGATCCACAGAAAAGGTCCAAAATGGCAAAATTGAAGGAGTGCAAATTGCCAGATCTATTGAATGGTAAGTAAGTGAAGGTGAGTGAAAGTAAGTAGGTTGGCCGTTATTCATTATACATAAATCATTGTCCGTTATTAGTTTCTCAATTTGTTTGCCTCTTTGATTAATGTCTGAACTGCCCCAGAGGATATGATGGCCATTTAGGTCACCAAGTATGATGAATGGTTGTGGAAGTTGATCTATTAAATTATTTAAGTCAGAAGTGGCAATACGGGTGTTAGGAGGTAAGTATAAATTGCATATTGTTATTAAAATATTTACGTGAAGTCTTACAGCAAGAGCTTGCAGATTTGTTTTTAAGTTAATTTGAGTTACTGGAAAGTCATGGGAGGTAAGCAATGCAACACCTCCACATGCTCTATGGCCATCATCGTAATCTTTTCTGAATGTAGTGAAATGGTGAATGTTGGTGGAATCATTGCTTCTCAAAAAGGTCTCCTGGAGGGCGATTGCAGCTGGCTTGTGGTTGTTTATGATGTCTTTGACATCATCAATTTTTTGACGAAAACCACGGCAGTTCCAGGAAAGGAATGAAGCCATAAAAATAAAGTATAAAGGAAAAGGAAAAACTACTTGTGATTTCTCGTCCTAGGACGATGTTTGTCTTGCCGAGGATCCTTCTTGGGCTTCAGTGGCGAAGTCTCCAAGTCCTCATCTTCTACAGATGAAATGTCGCTTTCAGTATTATAAAGATTAATGAGGTCACTGGTAGAAGGATTAGTTATCATATTTCTGGATGAAACGTCAGGTTGAAGAGAGGTTTGAGAAGAACTTTTTGAAATTTTAATGTTATTTTGTTCAGATGATATGGCTCTTTTTAAAGAAGTATTTTTAGGTCGATTTGTTTGGTTTATGTGTTTTGTATTTGTTGAGGTTGTAGCTGATGCTTTAGAGATAAGAGGCGTTATAGGTTGGTTAATTGAAATTTTATGTTGTGGAGATGGCTTAAAAATAGTTACATCGGTTTGAGTTCCATTAGTTTTGAAAGTTTTTTTTACTATAGAAGAGTAAGATATGCCAGGTTTCGGGGTGCGATCATTTACAATTTTTCTGGCCTCTGGAAATGAAATGTTTTGTTGAACTTTTATTGTTTGAATTTCTTTTTCAATTTGGAATTTAGGGCAAGACCTGGCAAAAGCTGGATGGTCACCTTTGCAGTTGACACAGCAAAGGGATGATGATGTACAGATATCGGTCTTATGATCTGTACTACAGCATTTTGCGCAGGTTTCTTTGCCACGGCAAGCGAGAAAAGAGTGGCCGAATCTCTGACACTTAAAACAACGGACTGGATTTGGTATGAAAGGTCTCACTGGGCAATTAATATAGGCTATTTTTACGTGTTTTGGAATGCTTGGTGTATTGAAAGTTATTATTACGTGTTTGGTGGGTATTCTTTGGCCATTTCTTGATATAGTGATTCTTTTTACATTTATTACAGATTGATTAGACAGGGACTCTAAGATGTCTTGTTCAGTGTCATGTACTAAATCAGATTCAGAGATAACGCCTCTTGATGAGTTCAATGTTTTATGGGGTGTAACTGTGACTGCAATTGGACCAACGAATTTAATTTTTTGTATGTTTAAAGCCTGCGTATTATTTAAAACTTCAACGAGTACATCTCCTGCTAGTGTTTTTTTTATGTTCTTCGTCTCTCCAACCATGCCTATTATAGTTTTATGTAGTAAAATTGCTGATATATTTTTTAGGTTTCCCTCATTACTTTTAATTATAAAAAATTTTTGTTCTGATGTATTTTTTCCATTACTTTCGGTAGATAAATGCTCCACTGAAGGAGAAGTAGGTTTTAGGTTATCCATGATTATTAATTAAATATTCAGTCCCCGGCGGCACCACCCACCATGGAGTCCAACGAGGGGATACAGGTTCCTGTACCGGTGCTAACCAGGGACTATACGGACCCAACTCACCTCTATGACTGCCCTAAGGAGCTAGTTGGTGAGCGGGTCCTTAGCCCAAGCAGGATATACCCACCAGCCGATCAATGTACTGGGACCAAAGTACACCTCCTGTTTATTCGAAGCAGGAGCCGAAGCAATGTATTGGGGCGTTATGTTGTCCCTCAATCACCAGGATCACCCTTTCCGAAGACACAGGTCTCCACGCACGGCAAACACGTGGGTGATATAATCCCCAAGAGGAGCTAAAGGCACAGACTGGCGAAAAGCTTCTCAAGGGGAGCCCTCACCTCCGAAAAGGCAACCACAATGAGGGAGGAAGAAAAAGCAAAAAGCAGAAGGGTAGAGGAGGAGGAGAACGAAAGGGAGAAAAGATCACTCAGGTACCCCGGGGTTGTGAAGCCCGTACAAACCTAAAGAAGGAATGCCCCTGGGGGCTCGGAAAGACATGAAGCAATTGTGTTTGCTATGTCTTTGGGTGCCGATAGTAGTACATTATTATTTTCAAGAATAGAAATCTGTCTATTTGGGTAAACACCAGAAATTCTTTTAATTCGGTTCCATAATTGTTTACTAGTGACTTTACTATTACTATTAATACTATTGATATAATTCATCCAAGAATCCCTCTTACTTCGTCGTTGTATTTTTCGAAAGGCAGCTTTTGTGTTTTTATAAAAAATATAGTTTTCACTCGTCGGGTATCTATTGAAGATATTCCAGGCTTTCCTCTGTTTCCGATAGGCATCGCTACAATCCTCATTCCACCAAGGTTTCTTTTGTTTTTTAGGCCTATTAATAACTTTTTTAATGGAAGCGTCAGCACTTGCTATAATTATATCTGTTATTTTTAAAGTCACTTCATCGATGTCACCAATTTCTACTGCGTTTGAAATATCTGCGAGGCTGGTAAAAAGTGGCCAGTTGGCAGTTTCAAAACTATAGTTGGATTGGCTGTTAGTGTGAGGTTGGTATTGGCCTGCATATTTTAGTTTAATTGGATAATGGTCGCTATTGTAAAGGTAAGGATCCACAGAAAAGGTCCAAAATGGCAAATTTAAGGAGTGCAAATTGCCAGATCTATTGAATGGTAAGTAAGTGAAGGTGAGTGAAAGTAAGTAGGTTGGCCGTTATTCATTATACATAAATCATTGTCCGTTATTAGTTTCTCAATTTGTTTGCCTCTTTGATTAATGTCTGAATTGCCCCAGAGAATATGATGACCATTTAGGTCACCAAGTATAATGAATGGTTGAGGAAGTTGATCTATTAAATTATTTAATTCAGAAGTGGCGACATGGGTGTTAGGAGGTAAGTATAAATTGCATATTGTTATTAAAATATTTACGTGAAGTCTTACAGCAAGAGCTTGCAGATTTGTTTTTAAGTTAATTTGAGTTACTGGAAAGTCATGGGAGGTAAGCAATGCAACACCTCCACATGCTCTATGGCCATCATCATAATCTTTTCTGAATGTAGTGAAATGGTGAATGTTGGTGGAATCATTGCTTCTTAAAAAGGTCTCCTGGAGGGCGATTGCAGCTGGCTTGTGGTTGTTTATGATGTCTTTGACATCATCAATTTTTTGACGAAAACCACGGCAGTTCCAGGAAAGGAATGATTGGTTGGTTGGTTGGTGTTTTATGGCACAAGGGCCATATTTGGCCATGCTGCGCCAAACAATACTTATTAGTCATTCTTAAAAAATTTAGTTAGAACTAAAATAAAGACACAGTATATATATAGTTCGAATAAGGTCAAAATTTAAAATCTAAATACAGTTTATAAAACCAATGTCTGAGAGGAATAGGAATAAATTATTATGAGGTGGATCCATCAACAGGTCGTTCAGGGTTGGGTGAAGAACTCCAAATCGGTTTAGTCTACTATAATTAAAGTTTGGACATTCTGTTAAAATATGCTTAATGGATAAAATGGTGGTGCAAAATGAACATAATGGAGCAGGTTCTCTGCGTAGCAAATGTCTATGGGTAAAAAAGGTATGCCCGATACGAAGCCTGGTCAGTTTTACATCAAAATTTCTATTAAAGTTTGATTTTCTAAAAGAATTGATAAATGGACGAATAGAATGAAGTTTGTTTTGGGATTCTTGATCCCAAGTTGTCTGCCAGGATAAAACGATTGCTTTTTTTAGAACATTGTCAATATCGTGTACTGGGACTTTAGAATTTAGAGTTTCAGTTGCATTTTTTGCTGCGATATCTGCATTTTCATTTCCTTTAATCCCAGTATGCCCAGGGATCCAACATAAAAGTATCTCGAATTGACGATCTTTTAACATAAAAATTAATTGAACAGCTTTTAAAATAAGAGGGTGGCTTTTAATTGTAAAGTTTGTCAAAGAGTCTAAGGAGCTTTTTGAGTCGGTATAAATAATCCATTTTTTATTTGTAGATGTCGAAATCTTTGTCAATGCTAAAATAATCCCGTAAATTTCTGAGGTAAAAACACTACAGCTACTATTCAATTTTCTTGAAATAGTTATATTGTTAAAAACAGCCGCAGCACCAACGTGTGTCCCAGTTTTAGATCCATCAGTGTAAACAGTATTAAAACATGAAAAATTTTGTCTATGTAAATAAAATAATTGCAAATACATTGAATCAGGAGTAGATGATTTTGTCAGATTGGTAAAATCATTGATCATGGGTAAAGATCTATCACTCCAAGGTGGAGGTTCGTTTTCTCTATGGAATATATCAAGATTTTCAAGGTTTACAGAATTTAACAAAGAACGAATTCGAAAACCAAATGAAGGAATAAAGGATGGTTTAAGTGAATAATGGCTTCCATATTTGGGATTAATGACTATATTATGTAGTGGATTTGATGGATCACTTTTAATTTTAAAATAATATTTAAGAGCGAGTCTCTCACGTCTGAGTTTTAAACACGGCTCTCCACTCATTACATATAGACTCTGGACGGGTGATGTTCTAAAGGCTCCAATAGAAAGACGGAGGCCTTGATGGTGTATAGTGTCCAGAGCCTTGAGTACAGACTTTGCAGCCGACCCATACACCGCACATCCATAATCCAATTTGGATTGAACCACAGCTTTGTAAATTTTTAAAAGAGAATACGAGTCAGCTCCCCAAGAGGTATTTGATAAAACTTTTAAAATATTCATTGCTTGGTTACACTTTCGTTTTAAAACATAAATGTGAGGTCGGAAAGTTAGCTTTGAGTCAAAAATAACACCTAAAAATTTAGCCTGAGGAACAACAGGAATGGCATTGCCGTTTAATAAAATATTTGGATCGGGATGTAAACCACGTTTTCTTGTAAAATGAACACATACCGATTTTTGTGCAGAAAAAACGAAACCATTTTTATTTGTCCAATCGCATACTTTTCGTAAAGCCGTTTGAAGTTGTCTCTCGATAAATGGTATATTCGTTCCAGTACAAAATATCTGGAAGTCGTCAACAAAAAGTGTTCCATTTACGTACGGGGGAAGTTGCTGTACAATGCCGTTAATTTTTATGATAAAAAGTATCACACTTAAAACGCTCCCTTGTGGGACACCCTCTTCCTGTGGAAAATCATCAGAGAGAACATCATTAATACGAACGTTAAAAGTCCTAGTCATTAAAAAGTTCTGTATAAAAATTGGGAGGTTTCCTCGAAAGCCCATTTGGTGTAAATCACGCATGATGCCATACCTCCAAGTTCGGTCATAAGCCTTTTCCATGTCAAAAAAAATCGAAACCAAGTGCTTTTTAGATACGAATGCATCTCGGATTGATGATTCAAGCATTACTGAATTATCGTTGGTACTGCGACCATATCGGAATCCACTTTGAAATATTGATAGGTGTTTTTCCAATTCGAGAATATGAATTAAACGTGCATTAACCATTCGCTCCATTAGTTTACATATACAGCTGGTTAAGGCAATCGGACGATAATTGCTTGGATCCTTGGGCTCTTTACCAGGCTTTTGGATAGGTATGACGGTGGCTCTACGCCATGAATTAGGAAATGTTCTTTCCCTCCAAATTCTGTTAAAAATGAATAAAATAGAATTTAATGAATTTTCGTTGAGATGACTCAACATGTCTTTATGAATTTTATCAAGTCCAGGTGAAGTTGAGTGAGATTTTTGCAAAGCACACTTTAGCTCATAAAAAGTAAAATCTTGGTTATAATCCCTCACTGGAGATGATTGGAAATCTAAAATCTTGCGTTCTTCACTTCGTTTGTAATCGATAAAATCTTGTGGGTAAGAGCTTTCATGAGACACCTTGGAGAAAGCGTTCCCCAAAGTGTCAGCAATCGTCTTAGTGTTAGAAATAACTTGTCCATGAGTAGATAAGAATGAAATATGTGGTTTATGAAAGTTGCCGGAAATTTTTTTCACTTTGTCCCATAAATGTTTAGATGAAATATGACTTTGAATTGAGCCAACGTAATTTTGCCAAGATATTTTCTGGCTCTGTCTTCTAATTTTACGTGCTTCGGCTTTCGTACGTTTATAATCAATTAAGTTAAAAGTCGTAGGATAACGCCGGAATTTCCCCCACGCTTTCTTTTGGATCTTATATGCATGGGCACATGCCTGGTTCCACCAAGGTTTCCATAACTTTGGTACCTTTCCCGATGTTTTTGGGATGGCCACATCTGCTGCTTGAATTAAAATGTCTGTGACTTTATGAATTACGTCGTCAATGTTAGGCATGTTAACGATGTCGTCAGTTATAGAAGCTTCCGACTGGAATAAAGTCCAGTCGGCTTTGTCAAAAATATATCGCTGTGGTCGTCTGGGCAATAAAATATCGTTAGAATTATAAGTTAAAATGACAGGGAAATGATCACTATTGTGTAAGTCGTTGTCTACTTTAAAATCCCACATGGGGTGCAAAACTGGAGAGCATATCGCCAGGTCAAGTGTATAAAATGAACGAGTAGGATGATGAAAGTATGTATAGCTCGTATCGTTTTGAAGACAGAGGCAGTGATCGTCAATGAGTTTTTCTATTTGCTGTCCTCGAGAATTAAGATTATTACTGCCCCAAACAGGGCTGTGTCCATTAAAATCACCAATGATAAAATATGGGTGTGGTAACTGATTAAATAGATCATCTAAATCTTGTTGCCTGACGGTTTCATTTGGAGGCAGATAAATTGAACAAACTGTGATATGAACTTTAATATGAATTTGAATGGCAACTGCTTGAATTGGAGTGTTTAATGAGATGGTAGTTGACGGGTAATTTTTCAAAGTCATAATTGCTACGCCACCAGAAGCACGAATGCCGGTAGTGTTGTCTTTTCTAATGATGTGGTAGTTTTTAATTGATGATGAATTTGTAGATGTCAGATATGTTTCTTGTAGACAGAGACATACGGGGTTAAAAGAATTGATCAAAGTTTTGATGTCGTCAAGATGAGTTTGGAAACCATGACAGTTCCACGTTAAAATGTTTAAGGCCATTATTTAGTGGCTAGTCTCTTTTTAAAACGTATGGTTCTTAGCTCTTTCTCAACCTCATGGTCCATTTCCATGTCGCTTAAACTCGATTCTGAAGACGGGTGAAGATTTATTTCCGTTTCCATTTGTTCCTTTTTTGTTTGTGATTTAGTCTTTGCAATATTTTGTTCGTTCTTCAGTTTTGCTCGTTTTGGAGTTTTATCTTTGATTTTGTGAGAATTATTTGGCTGTTTTATTTCTTTCACATTTTTAACCTGGCTACTATTTTCGGTCGGTACGGCTCTAGGATGTTTAATATTTGGTGTTGGAGATTGAATTATTGTTTGACATTCTGTATCTTTTTTAGTTGGAGTAATGTCTATATCATCGGTTTGGGTACAAACAGTTTTGGATGATTTTAAAACCGATGTGTAAGAAATATTTGGGCGGGGGGTGCGTGATTCTACCAGTTTTCGGGCTTCAGGAAATGATATATTTTTAGTAACTTTTAAGTATTGAATTTCTTTTTCAGTGATCCAGCGTGGGCATATTTTAGCATAGGCAGCGTGTTCTCCTTGGCAGTTAGTACAGCATGGGGTTTCTAGGCAATTTACACTATCGTGATCTGGTTTTGAACAACGGGCACATATAGGTGTTGACGAGCGACATGTTGTTTTGGTGTGGCCAAATCTCTGACATCTAAAACAGCGTTGAGGGTTAGGAATGAAAGGACGAACGTCACAGTACAAATAACCGGCTTTAATTTTTGAAGGTAGAACTGGTGTGTCGAAGGTAAGAATTATGCTATTAGTGGGGATAAAATTTCCATTGTTATTGCGGGTTATTCTTTTTACAGCACAAACTTTCTGATTTTTTAATTCTTCTAAAAATTCTTCTTCTGAAACCATAATCAATTCTGATGAAGATATTATGCCTCTTGTAAAATTTAATGTTCGGTGAGCATTCACTTCTACAGGTATTTGTCCAAAGTTTGTAATTTGAAGTAATTTTTCTGATTGTATGAATGATGTGGATTCTATTAAAAGATCACCGGATTTCATTTTTTTAATATTTTTTACTTCTCCCGCAGCATTTTTAATGTATTTTTCTATTAGAAATGGGGACAAATTTTGCAACTTTCTTTCAGCATTATGTACAACGATAAACTTTGGAATTGATTTTGGAGCTTGGGTATTACTAGATTCAAGGGTTAATTCATTGAGTGTCATAGTTTCGTCATGTAGGTTTGACGGAATAAGGCCTCCGTCGGGGCACAGGGTTTTAGGATCCATGTGAAAGATTAAATGTTCTTTCTGGGGTGCCCCCGCCCACCATGGAGCCCAACAAGGGAAAGCAGCACCCGGCAGTTGACGAGCAACAGATCTCGGGGCTGCTTCAGGGGTAACGCCAGAATATAGTGTTACAGCGTCGGGATGTGGATCCGCCAGTTCACCCAGGGCATCCCTAGCTGCAGCACTAACCCTTACAAACTCAAAAATAATGGAGTTCAGCACGACAGAAGGACTGGGCATTCTGAAGTGATGAACCCCAGAGATATTGAGTGAGCCGATTGACCAGAGCGGGCTCACTCCAGCCACCCGTCTACGTTGAAGCATGGGCCAAAGGGTACGCATCAGGTACCCCAGGATCCCATTTTCCCCCGATACGGGACGCCGCACACGGCAAACATGCGGGTCAGAAAAAACGTACTGACATTTTTATAAATAATTAGAAAAATTCAAATGAATGAAATAAAAGTTCAACCATTTAAATAATAATTCAGAAGGAGGAAAAAAAAAACTAAATTGCAATTTTTAAATAAATTGTATCATAAGATGGAACAAAAACAAATGTTTTTCTGGTCAAAATTATATGTTCTACAGTGATCTCTCACTTATACACGCTCTCTTTTATGCGCGTTTTTCACTTATACGCGTTTTTTTCGCTGTCCCCAACGCCCGCGCATAAGTGAGAGATCACTGTATATATATGATAAACATAAATTCAAATCAATTAAATATTTTCGTTGATTTTTTTCGATTCGCAAGTCTATAAAAGGAAACACAGGAGGGATGGGGGGATAGAGTAGTGGGAGGAAGATAAAGAAAGATCGCTTGGGTATCCCGGGAGCGCGACCCCCGCGTTTACCAAAGACAGTAAACCCCTGGGAAAGGAAAAGATCACTCAGGTACCCCGGGGTTGTGAAGCCCGTACAAACCTAAAGAAGGAATGCCCCTGGGGGCGGAAAGGAATGAAGCCATAAAAATAAAGTATAAAGGAAAAGGAAAAACTACTTGTGATTTCTCGTCCTAGGACGATGTTTGTCTTGCCGAGGATCCTTCTTGGGCTTCAGTGGCGAAGTCTCCAAGTCTTCATCTTCTACAGATGAAATGTCGCTTTCAGTATTATACAGGTTAATGAGGTCACTGGTAGAAGGATTAGTTATCATATTTCTGGATGAAACGTCAGGTTGAAGAGAGGTTTGAGAAGAATTTTTTGAAATTTTAATGTTATTTTGTTCAGATGATATGGCTCTTTTTAAAGAAGTATTTTTAGGTCGATTTGTTTGGTTTATGTGTTTTGTATTTGTTGAGGTTGTAGCTGATGCTTTAGAGATAAGAGGCGTTATAGGTTGGTTAATTGAAGTTTTATGTTGGGCAGATGGCTTAAAAATAGTTACATCGGTTTGAGTTCCATTAGTTTTGAAAGTTTTTTTTACTATTGAAGAGTAAGAAATTCCAGGTTTCGGGGTGCGATCATTTATAATTTTTCGGGCCTCAGGAAATGAAATGTTTTGTTGAACTTTTATTGTTTGAATTTCTTTTTCAATTTGGAATTTAGGGCAAGACCTGGCAAAAGCTGGATGATCACCTTTGCAGTTTACACAGCAAAGGGATGATGATGTACAGATATCGGTCTTATGATCTATACTGGAGCATTTTGCACAGGTCTCTTTGCCACGGCAAGCTAAGAAAGAGTGTCCAAATCTTTGGCATTTGAAGCAACGAACTGGGTTAGGTATGAACGGTCGAACTGGGCAATTCAAATAGGCTATTTTAACATGTTTTGGGATAGTTGGTGTATTAAAAGTTATTATAATATGTTTGGTGGAGATTCTTTGGCCATTTCTTGATATAGAGATTCTTTTGACATTTGTTACGTTTTGTTGGGACAGGGATTCAAGGATGTCTTCTTCCGTATCATGAACTAAATCTGACTCTGAAATTACGCCTCTTGATGAATTTAATGTTTTGTGGGGTGTTACAGTCACTGCTATTGGCCCGACGGATTTTATTTTTTTGAATGTTTGATGCCTGTACTTTATTTGAAATTTCAATTAGTACATCTCCTGCTAATGTTTTTTTAATATTTTTGGTCTCTCCAACCATTCCCAGTATCGTTTTATGGAGTAAGATTGCTGATATGTTCTTAAGGTTACCTTCATTACTTTTCATTACAAAAAATGTTTGTTCTGGTAAATTACTTTCATTTTTTTTATTAATTTGGTGCTCCACTGAAGGAGAAGTTGAGTTTGGGTTTTCCATGTTTGAAAATTTAATGTTCAGTCCCCGGCGGCACCACCCACCATGGAGTCCAACGAGGGGATACAGGTTCCTGTACCGGTGCTAACCAGGGACCATACGAACCCAATTCACCCCTATGGCTGCCCTAAGGAGCTAGTTGGTGAGCAGGTCCTTAGCCCAAGCAGGATATACCCACCAGCCGATTAATGTACTGGGACCAAAGTACACTTCCTGTTTGTTCGAAGCAGGAGCCGAAGCAATGTATTGGGGCGTTATGTTGTCCCTCAATCACCAGGATCACCCTTTCCGAAGACACAGGTCTCCACGCACGGCAAACACGTGGGTGATATAATCCCCAAGAGGAGCTAAAAGCACAGACTGGCGAAAAGCTTCTCAAGGGGAGCCCTCACCTCCGAAAAGGCAACCACAACGAGGGAGAAAAAAAGGAAAACCTACGGGTAGAGGAGGAGAAAAACGAAAGGGAGAAAAGATCACTCAGGTACCCCGGGGTTGTGAAGCCCGTACAAACCTAAAGAAGGAATGCCCCTGGGGGCGATGAGTTGAATTAACTTGTCGACAAACCTATAGGGTTGGCATAGGGCTGAATTAGCGGTGCATAGCGTCCTTTCTTCACCAAGCATAACGTCGACTTCTCAGCAAGCGACGACAAACATAAACCAATCCTAAAATAATCAAACGACGAGTTCAATTATATTAGCGTAAAATCTATACCGTTTCCATAGGGGTGAATTAGCGGTGCATAACTTCCTCACTTCAGCAAGCATAGCGTCTATTTCTCAACTAGCGACGTCAAACATAAACCATTCCTATAAGAATCATACGACGAGTTGAATTATATTAGCCAGAAATTCATAGCGTTGCCATAGGGCTAAATTAGCGGTGCATAGCGTCCTCTCTTCAGCAAGCATAGCGTCTATTTTTCATCTAGCGAAGTCAATCATAAACCAATCCTAAAAGAATCATACGACGAGTTATATTATCTTGGAGACAAATCTATAGGGTTGAAATAGTGGTGTATAGCGTCCTCTCATCAGCAAGCGTCCTTTCTAACTTGAACCAATCCTAAAAGAATCACACGATGAGTTGAATTAACTTGTCGACAAACCTATAGAGTTGACATAGGGGTGAATTAGCGGTGCATTGCGTCCTCTCTTCAGCAAGCATAGCGTCTATTTTTCAGCTAGCGAAGTCAATCATAAACCAATCCTAAAAGAATCATACGACGAGTTATATTATCTTGGAGACAAATCTATAGGGTTGAAATAGTGGTGTATAGCGTCCTCTCATCAGCAAGCGTCCTTTCTAACTTGAACCAATCCTAAAAGAACCACATGATGAGTTGAATTAACTTGTCGACAAACCTATAGGGTTGGCATAGGGCTGAATTAGCGGTGCATAGCGTCCTTTCTTCAGCAAGCATAACGTCGACTTCTCAGCAAGCGACGACAAACATAAACCAATCCTAAAATAATCAAACGACGAGTTCAATTATATTAGCGTAAAATCTATACCGTTTCCATAGGGGTGAATTAGCGGTGCATAACTTCCTCACTTCAGCAAGCATAGCGTCTATTTCTCACCTAGTGACGTCAAACATAAACCATTCCTATAAGAATCATACGACGAGTTGAATTATATTAGCCAGAAATCCATAGCGTTGCCATAGGGCTGAATTAGCGGTGCATAGCGTCCTCTTTTCAGCAAGCATAGCGTCTATTTTTAAGCTAGCGAAGTCCATTATAAACCAATCCTAAAAGAATCATACGACGAGTTATATTATCTTGGAGACAAATCTATAGGGTTGAAATAGTGGTGTATACCGTCCTCTCATCAGCATGCGTCCTTTCCATCTTGAACCAATCCTAAAATAATCACATGATGAGTTGAATTAACTTGTCGACAAACCTATAGGGTTGGCATAGGGCTGAATTAGCGGTGCATAGCGTCCTTTCTTCACCAAGCATAACGTCGACTTCTCAGCAAGCGACGACAAACATAAACCAATCCTAAAATAATCAAACGACGAGTTCAATTATATTAGCGTAAAATCTATACCGTTTCCATAGGGGTGAATTAGCGGTGCATAACTTCCTCACTTCAGCAAGCATAGCGTCTATTTCTCAACTAGCGACGTCAAACATAAACCATTCCTATAAGAATCATACGACGAGTTGAATTATATTAGCCAGAAATTCATAGCGTTGCCATAGGGCTGAATTAGCGGTGCATAGCGTCCTCTCTTCAGCAAGCATAGCGTCTATTTTTCAGCTAGCGAAGTCAATCATAAACCAATCCTAATAGAATCATTCGACGAGTTATATTATCTTGGAGACAAATCTATAGGGTTGAAATAGTGGTGTATAGCGTCCTCTCATTAGCAAGCGTCCTTTCTAACTTGAACCAATCCTAAAAGAATCATACGATGAGTTGAATTAACTTGTCGACAAACCTATAGAGTTGACATATGGCTGAATTAGCGGTGCATAGCGTCCTCTCTTCAGCAAGCATAGCGTGTATTTTTCAGCTAGCGAAGTCAATCATAAACCAATCCTAAAAGAATCATACGACGAGTTATATTATCTTGGAGACAAATCTATAGGGTTGAAATAGTGGTGTATAGCGTCCTCTCATCAGCAAGCGTATTTTCTAACTTGAACCAATCCTAAAAGAATCATACGACGAGTTATATTATCTTGGAGACAAATCTATAGGGTTGAAATAGTGGTGTATAGCGTCCTCTCATCAGCAAGCGTCCTTTCCATCTTGAACCAATCCTAAAAGAATCACATGATGAGTTGAATTAACTTGTCGACAAACCTATAGGGTTGGCATAGGACTGAATTAGCGGTGCATAGCGTCCTTTCTTCATCAAGCATAACGTCGACTTCTCAGCAAGCGACGACAAACATAAACCAATCCTAAAATAATCAAACGACGAGTTCAATTATATTAGCGTAAAATCTATACTGTTTCCATAGGGGTGAATTAGCGGTGCATAACTTCCTCACTTCAGCAAGCATAGCGTCTATTTCTCAGCTAGCGACGTCAAACATAAACCATTCCTATAAGAATCATACGACGAGTTGAATTATATTAGCCAGAAATCCATAGCGTTGCCATAGGGCTGAATTAGCGGTGCATAGCGTCCTCTTTTCAGCAAGCATAGCGTCTATTTTTAAGCTAGCGAAGTCAATCATAAACCAATCCTAAAAGAATCATACGACGAGTTATATTATCTTGGAGACAAATCTATAGGGTTGAAATAGTGGTGTATAGCGTCCTCTCATCAGCAAGCGTCCTTTCTAACTTCAACCAATCCTAAAAGAATCATACGATGAGTTGAATTAACTTGTCGACAAACCTATAGAGTTGACATAGGGGTGAATTAGCGGTGCATAGCGTTCTCTCATCAGCAAGCATAACGTGAATGTCTCAGTAAGCGACGACAAACATAAACCAATCCTAAAAGAATCATACGACGAGTTCAATTATATTAGCGTGAAATCTATACCGTTGCCATAGGGGTGAATTAGCGGTGCATAACTTCCTCACTTCAGCAAGCATAGCGTCGATTTCTCAGCAAGCGACGACAAACATAAACCAATCCTGAAAGAATCATACGCCGAGTTAAATTATATTAGCGTGAAATCTATACCGTTGCCATAGGGGTGAATTAGCGGTGCATAACTTCCTCACTTCAGCAAACATAGCGTCGATTTCTCAGTTAGCGAAGTCAATCATAAACCAATCCTAAAAGAATCATACGACGAGTTATATTATCTTGGAGACAAATCTATAGGGTTGAAATAGTGGTGTATAGCGTCCTCTCATCAGCAAGCGTCCTTTCTAACTTGAACCAATCCTAAAAGAATCACACGATGAGTTGAATTAACTTGTCGACAAACCTATAGAGTTGACATAGGGGTGAATTAGCGGTGCATAGCGTCCTCTCTTCAGCAAGCATAGCGTCTATTTTTCAGCTAGCGAAGACAATCATAAACCAATCCTAAAAGAATCATACGACGAGATATTATCTTGGAGACAAATCTATAGGGTTGAAATAGTGATGTATAGCGTCCTCTCATCAGCAAGCGTCCTTTCTAACTTGAACCAATCCTAAAAGAATCACACGATGAGTTGAATTAACTTGTCGACAAACCTATAGAGTTGACATAGGGGTGAATTAGCGGTGCATAACTTTCTCACTTCAGCAAGCATAGCGTCTATTTCTCAGCTAGCGACTTCATACATAAACCATTCCTATAAGAATCATACGACGAGTTGAATTATATTAGCCAGAAATTCATAGCGTTGCCATAAGGCTGAATTAGCGGTGCATAGCGTCCTCTCTTCAGCAAGCATAGCGTCTATTTTTCATCTAGCGAAGTCAATCATAAACCAATCCTAAAAGAATCATACGACGAGTTATATTATCTTGGAGACAAATCTATAGGGTTGAAATAGTGGTGTATAGCGTCCTCTCATCAGCAAGCGTCCTTTCTAACTTGAACCAATCCTAAAAGAATCACACCATGAGTTGAATTAACTTGTCGACAAACCTATAGAGTTGACATAGGGGTGAAGTAGCGGTGCATAGCGTCCTCTCTTCAGCAAGCATAGCGTCTATTTTTCAGCTAGCGAAGTCAATCATAAACCAATCCTAAAAGAATCATACGACGAGTTATATTATCTTGGAGACAAATCTATAGGGTTGAAATAGTGGTGTATAGCGTCCTCTCATCAGCAAGCGTCCTTTCTAACTTGAACCAATCCTAAAAGAATCACATGATGAGTTGAATTAACTTGTCGACAAACCTATAGGGTTGGCATAGGGCTGAATTAGCGGTGCATAGCGTTCTCTCATCAGCAAGCATAACGTGAATGTCTCAGCAAGCGACGACAAACATAAACCAATCCTAAAAGAATCCTACGACGAGTTCAATTATATTAGCGTGAAATCTATACCGTTGCCATAGGGGTGAATTAGCGGTGCATAACTTCCTCACTTCAGCAAGTATAGCGTCTATTTCTCAGCAAGCGACGTCAAACATAAACCATTCCTATAAGAATCATACGACGAGTTGAATTATATTAGCCAGAAATCCATAGCGTTGCCATAGGGCTGAATTAGCGGTGCATAGCGTCCTCTCTTCAGCAAGCATAGCGTCTATTTTTCAGCTAGCGAAGTCAATCATAAACCAATCCTAAAAGAATCATTCGACGAGATATATTATCTTGGAGACAAATCTATAGGGTTGAAATAGTGGTGTATAGCGTCCTCTCATTAGCAAGCGTCCTTTCTAACTTGAACCAATCCTAAAAGAATCATACGATGAGTTGAATTAACTTGTCGACAAACCTATAGAGTTGACATAGGGGTGAATTAGCGGTGCATAACTTCCTCACTTCAGCAAGCATAGCGTCTATTTCTCAACTAGCGACGTCAAACATAAACCATTCCTATAAGAATCATACGACGAGTTGAATTATATTAGCCAGAAATTCATAGCGTTGCCATAGGGCTGAATTAGCGGTGCATAGCGTCCTCTCTTCAGCAAGCATAGCGTCTATTTTTCAGCTAGCGAAGTCAATCATAAACCAATCCTAATAGAATCATTCGACGAGTTATATTATCTTGGAGACAAATCTATAGGGTTGAAATAGTGGTGTATAGCGTCCTCTCATTAGCAAGCGTCCTTTCTAACTTGAACCAATCCTAAAAGAATCATACGATGAGTTGAATTAACTTGTCGACAAACCTATAGAGTTGACATATGGCTGAATTAGCGGTGCATAGCGTCCTCTCTTCAGCAAGCATAGCGTGTATTTTTCAGCTAGCGAAGTCAATCATAAACCAATCCTAAAAGAATCATACGACGAGTTATATTATCTTGGAGACAAATCTATAGGGTTGAAATAGTGGTGTATAGCGTCCTCTCATCAGCAAGCGTATTTTCTAACTTGAACCAATCCTAAAAGAATCATACGACGAGTTATATTATCTTGGAGACAAATCTATAGGGTTGAAATAGTGGTGTATAGCGTCCTCTCATCAGCAAGCGTCCTTTCCATCTTGAACCAATCCTAAAAGAATCACATGATGAGTTGAATTAACTTGTCGACAAACCTATAGGGTTGGCATAGGACTGAATTAGCGGTGCATAGCGTCCTTTCTTCATCAAGCATAACGTCGACTTCTCAGCAAGCGACGACAAACATAAACCAATCCTAAAATAATCAAACGACGAGTTCAATTATATTAGCGTAAAATCTATACTGTTTCCATAGGGGTGAATTAGCGGTGCATAACTTCCTCACTTCAGCAAGCATAGCGTCTATTTCTCAGCTAGCGACGTCAAACATAAACCATTCCTATAAGAATCATACGACGAGTTGAATTATATTAGCCAGAAATCCATAGCGTTGCCATAGGGCTGAATTAGCGGTGCATAGCGTCCTCTTTTCAGCAAGCATAGCGTCTATTTTTAAGCTAGCGAAGTCAATCATAAACCAATCCTAAAAGAATCATACGACGAGTTATATTATCTTGGAGACAAATCTATAGGGTTGAAATAGTGGTGTATAGCGTCCTCTCATCAGCAAGCGTCCTTTCTAACTTCAACCAATCCTAAAAGAATCATACGATGAGTTGAATTAACTTGTCGACAAACCTATAGAGTTGACATAGGGGTGAATTAGCGGTGCATAGCGTTCTCTCATCAGCAAGCATAACGTGAATGTCTCAGTAAGCGACGACAAACATAAACCAATCCTAAAAGAATCATACGACGAGTTCAATTATATTAGCGTGAAATCTATACCGTTGCCATAGGGGTGAATTAGCGGTGCATAACTTCCTCACTTCAGCAAGCATAGCGTCGATTTCTCAGCAAGCGACGACAAACATAAACCAATCCTGAAAGAATCATACGCCGAGTTAAATTATATTAGCGTGAAATCTATACCGTTGCCATAGGGGTGAATTAGCGGTGCATAACTTCCTCACTTCAGCAAGCATAGCGTCGATTTCTCAGTTAGCGAAGTCAATCATAAACCAATCCTAAAAGAATCATACGACGAGTTATATTATCTTGGAGACAAATCTATAGGGTTGAAATAGTGGTGTATAGCGTCCTCTCATCAGCAAGCGTCCTTTCTAACTTGAACCAATCCTAAAAGAATCACACGATGAGTTGAATTAACTTGTCGACAAACCTATAGAGTTGACATAGGGGTGAATTAGCGGTGCATAGCGTCCTCTCTTCAGCAAGCATAGCGTCTATTTTTCAGCTAGCGAAGACAATCATAAACCAATCCTAAAAGAATCATACGACGAGATATTATCTTGGAGACAAATCTATAGGGTTGAAATAGTGATGTATAGCGTCCTCTCATCAGCAAGCGTCCTTTCTAACTTGAACCAATCCTAAAAGAATCACACGATGAGTTGAATTAACTTGTCGACAAACCTATAGAGTTGACATAGGGGTGAATTAGCGGTGCATAACTTTCTCACTTCAGCAAGCATAGCGTCTATTTCTCAGCTAGCGACTTCATACATAAACCATTCCTATAAGAATCATACGACGAGTTGAATTATATTAGCCAGAAATTCATAGCGTTGCCATAAGGCTGAATTAGCGGTGCATAGCGTCCTCTCTTCAGCAAGCATAGCGTCTATTTTTCATCTAGCGAAGTCAATCATAAACCAATCCTAAAAGAATCATACGACGAGTTATATTATCTTGGAGACAAATCTATAGGGTTGAAATAGTGGTGTATAGCGTCCTCTCATCAGCAAGCGTCCTTTCTAACTTGAACCAATCCTAAAAGAATCACACCATGAGTTGAATTAACTTGTCGACAAACCTATAGAGTTGACATAGGGGTGAATTAGCGGTGCATAGCGTCCTCTCTTCAGCAAGCATAGCGTCTATTTTTCAGCTAGCGAAGTCAATCATAAACCAATCCTAAAAGAATCATACGACGAGTTATATTATCTTGGAGACAAATCTATAGGGTTGAAATAGTGGTGTATAGCGTCCTCTCATCAGCAAGCGTCCTTTCTAACTTGAACCAATCCTAAAAGAATCACATGATGAGTTGAATTAACTTGTCGACAAACCTATAGGGTTGGCATAGGGCTGAATTAGCGGTGCATAGCGTTCTCTCATCAGCAAGCATAACGTGAATGTCTCAGCAAGCGACGACAAACATAAACCAATCCTAAAAGAATCCTACGACGAGTTCAATTATATTAGCGTGAAATCTATACCGTTGCCATAGGGGTGAATTAGCGGTGCATAACTTCCTCACTTCAGCAAGTATAGCGTCTATTTCTCAGCAAGCGACGTCAAACATAAACCATTCCTATAAGAATCATACGACGAGTTGAATTATATTAGCCAGAAATCCATAGCGTTGCCATAGGGCTGAATTAGCGGTGCATAGCGTCCTCTCTTCAGCAAGCATAGCGTCTATTTTTCAGCTAGCGAAGTCAATCATAAACCAATCCTAAAAGAATCATTCGACGAGATATATTATCTTGGAGACAAATCTATAGGGTTGAAATAGTGGTGTATAGCGTCCTCTCATTAGCAAGCGTCCTTTCTAACTTGAACCAATCCTAAAAGAATAATACGATGAGTTGAATTAACTTGTCGACAAACCTATAGAGTTGACATAGGGGTGAATTAGCGGTGCATAGCGTCCTCTCTTCAGCAAGCATAGCGTCTATTTTTCAGCTAGCGAAGTCAATCATAAACCAATCCTAAAAGAATCATACGACGAGATATTATCTTGGAGACAAATCTATAGGGTTGAAATAGTGGTGTATAGCGTCCTCTCATCAGCAAGCGTCCTTTCTAACTTGAACCAATCCTAAAAGAATCACACGATGAGTTGAATTAACTTGTCGACAAACCTATAGAGTTGACATAGGGGTGAATTAGCGGTGCATAACTTTCTCACTTCAGCAAGCATAGCGTCTATTTCTCAGCTAGCGACTTCATACATAAACCATTCCTATAAGAATCATACGACGAGTTGAATTATATTAGCCAGAAATTCATAGCGTTGCCATAAGGCTGAATTAGCGGTGCATAGCGTCCTCTCTTCAGCAAGCATAGCGTCTATTTTTCATCTAGCGAAGTCAATCATAAACCAATCCTAAAAGAATCATACGACGAGTTATATTATCTTGGAGACAAATCTATAGGGTTGAAATAGTGGTGTATAGCGTCCTCTCATCAGCAAGCGTCCTTTCTAACTTGAACCAATCCTAAAAGAATCACACCATGAGTTGAATTAACTTGTCGACAAACCTATAGAGTTGACATAGGGGTGAATTAGCGGTGCATAGCGTCCTCTCTTCAGCAAGCATAGCGTCTATTTTTCAGCTAGCGAAGTCAATCATAAACCAATCCTAAAAGAATCATACGACGAGTTATATTATCTTGGAGACAAATCTATAGGGTTGAAATAGTGGTGTATAGCGTCCTCTCATCAGCAAGCGTCCTTTCTAACTTGAACCAATCCTAAAAGAATCACATGATGAGTTGAATTAACTTGTCGACAAACCTATAGGGTTGGTATAGGGCTGAATTAGCGGTGCATAGCGTTCTCTCATCAGCAAGCATAACGTGAATGTCTCAGCAAGCGACGACAAACATAAACCAATCCTAAAAGAATCCTACGACGAGTTCAATTATATTAGCGTGAAATCTATACCGTTGCCATAGGGGTGAATTAGCGGTGCATAACTTCCTCACTTCAGCAAGTATAGCGTCTATTTCTCAGCAAGCGACGTCAAACATAAACCATTCCTATAAGAATCATACGACGAGTTGAATTATATTAGCCAGAAATCCATAGCGTTGCCATAGGGCTGAATTAGCGGTGCATAGCGTCCTCTCTTCAGCAAGCATAGCGTCTATTTTTCAGCTAACGAAGTCAATCATAAACCAATCCTAAAAGAATCATTCGACGAGATATATTATCTTGGAGACAAATCTATAGGGTTGAAATAGTGGTGTATAGCGTCCTCTCATTAGCAAGCGTCCTTTCTAACTTGAACCAATCCTAAAAGAATCATACGATGAGTTGAATTAACTTGTCGACAAACCTATAGAGTTGACATAGGGGTGAATTAGCGGTGCATAGCGTCCTCTCTTCAGCAAGCATAGCGTCTATTTTTCAGCTAGCGAAGTCAATCATAAACCAATCCTAAAAGAATCATACGACGAGATATTATCTTGGAGACAAATCTATAGGGTTGAAATAGTGGTGTATAGCGTCCTCTCATCAGCAAGCGTCCTTTCTAACTTGAACCAATCCTAAAAGAATCACACGATGAGTTGAATTAACTTGTCGACAAACCTATAGAGTTGACATAGGGGTGAATTAGCGGTGCATAACTTTCTCACTTCAGCAAGCATAGCGTCTATTTTTCAGCTAGCGAAGTCAATCATAAACCAATCCTAAAAGAATCATACGACGAGTTATATTATCTTGGAGACAAATCTATAGGGTTGAAATAGTGGTGTATAGCGTCCTCTCATCAGCAAGCGTCCTTTCTAACTTGAACCAATCCTAAAAGAATCACATGATGAGTTGAATTAACTTGTCGACAAACCTATAGGGTTGGCATAGGGCTGAATTAGCGGTGCATAGCGTCCTCTCATCAGCAAGCGTACTTTCTAACTTGAACCAATCCTAAAAGAATCACACGATGAGTTGAATTAACTTGTCGACAAACCTATAGAGTTGACATAGGGGTCAATTTGCGGTGCATAGCGTTCTCTCATCAGCAAGCATAACGTGAATGTCTCAGCAAGCGACGACAAACATAAACCAATCCTAAAAGAATCATACGACGAGTTATATTATCTTGGAGACAAATCTATAGGGTTAAAATAGTGGTGTATAGCGTCCTCTCATAAGCAAGCGCCCTTTCTAACTTGAACCAATCCTAAAAGAATCACATGATGAGTTGAATTAACTTGTCGACAAACCTATAGGGTTGGCATAGGGCTGAATTAGCGGTGCATAGCGTCCTTTCTTCAGCAAGCATAACGTCGACTTCTCAGCAAGCGACGACAAACATAAACCAATATTAAAATAATCAAACGACGAGTTCAATTATATTAACGTAAAATCTATACCGTTTCCATAGGGGTGAATTAGCGGTGCATAACTTCCTCACTTCAGCAAGCATAGCGTCTATTTCTCACCTAGTGACGTCAAACATAAACCATTCCTATAAGAATCATACGACGAGTTGAATTATATTAGCCAGAAATCCATAGCGTTGCCATAGGGCTGAATTAGCGGTGCATAGCGTCCTCTCTTCAGCAAGCATAGCGTCTATTTTTAAGCTAGCGAAGTCAGTCATAAACCAATAATAAAAGAATCATACGACGAGTTATATTATCTTGGAGACAAATCTATAGGGTTGAAATAGTGGTGTATAGCGTCCTCTCATCAGCAAGCGTCCTTTCTAACTTGAACCAATCCTAAAAGAATCACACGATGAGTTGAATTAACTTGTCGACAAACCTATAGAGTTGACATAGGGGTCAATTAGCGGTGCATAGCGTTCTCTCATCAGCAAGCATAACGTGAATGTCTCAGCAAGCGACGACAAACATAAACCAATCCTAAAAGAATCCTACGACGAGTTCAATTATATTAGCGTGAAATCTATACCGTTGCCATAGGGGTGAATTAGCGGTGCATAACTTCCTCACTTCAGCAAGTATAGCGTCTATTTCTCAGCAAGCGACGTCAAACATAAACCATTCCTATAAGAATCATACGACGAGTTGAATTATATTAGCCAGAAATCCATAGCGTTGCCATAGGGCTGAATTAGCGGTGCATAGCGTCCTCTCTTCAGCAAGCATAGCGTCTATTTTTCAGCTAGCGAAGTCAATCATTAACCAATCCTAAAAGAATCATTCGACGAGATATATTATCTTGGAGACAAATCTATAGGGTTGAAATAGTGGTGTATAGCGTCCTCTCATTAGCAAGCGTCCTTTCTAACTTGAACCAATCCTAAAAGAATCATACGATGAGTTGAATTAACTTGTCGACAAACCTATAGAGTTGACATAGGGGTGAATTAGCGGTGCATAGCGTCCTCTCTTCAGCAAGCATAGCGTCTATTTTTCAGCTAGCGAAGTCAATCATAAACCAATCCTAAAAGAATCATACGACGAGATATTATCTTGGAGACAAATCTATAGGGTTGAAATAGTGGTGTATAGCGTCCTCTCATCAGCAAGCGTCCTTTCTAACTTGAACCAATCCTAAAAGAATCACACGATGAGTTGAATTAACTTGTCGACAAACCTATAGAGTTGACATAGGGGTGAATTAGCGGTGCATAACTTTCTCACTTCAGCAAGCATAGCGTCTATTTTTCAGCTAGCGAAGTCAATCATAAACCAATCCTAAAAGAATCATACGACGAGTTATATTATCTTGGAGACAAATCTATAGGGTTGAAATAGTGGTGTATAGCGTCCTCTCATCAGCAAGCGTCCTTTCTAACTTGAACCAATCCTAAAAGAATCACATGATGAGTTGAATTAACTTGTCGACAAACCTATAGGGTTGGCATAGGGCTGAATTAGCGGTGCATAGCGTCCTCTCATCAGCAAGCGTACTTTCTAACTTGAACCAATCCTAAAAGAATCACACGATGAGTTGAATTAACTTGTCGACAAACCTATAGAGTTGACATAGGGGTCAATTAGCGGTGCATAGCGTTCTCTCATCAGCAAGCATAACGTGAATGTCTCAGCAAGCGACGACAAACATAAACCAATCCTAAAAGAATCATACGACGAGTTATATTATCTTGGAGACAATTCTATAGGGTTAAAATAGTGGTGTATAGCGACCTCTCATCAGCAAGCGTATTTTCTAACTTGAACCAATCCTAAAAGAATCACATGATGAGTTGAATTAACTTGTCGACAAACCTATAGGGTTGGCATAGGGCTGAATTAGCGGTGCATAGCGTCCTTTCTTCACCAAGCATAACGTCGACTTCTCAGCAAGCGACAACAAACATAAACCAATCCTAAAATAATCAAACGACGAGTTCAATTATATTAGCGTAAAATCTATACCGTTTCCATAGGGGTGAATTAGCGGTGCATAATTTCCTCACTTCAGCAAGCATAGCGTCTATTTCTCAGCTAGCGACGTCAAACATAAACCATTCTTATAAGAATCATACGACGAGTTGAATTGTATTAGCGAGAAATTCATAGCGTTGCCATAGGGCTGAATTAGCGGTGCATAGCGTCCTCTCTTCAGCAAGCATAGCGTCTATTTTTCAGCTAGCGAAGTCAATCATAAACCAATCCTAAAAGAATCATACGACGAGTTATATTATCTTGGAGACAAATCTATAGGGTTGAAATAGTGGTGTATAGCGTCCTCTCATCAGCAAGCGTCCTTTCTAACTTGAACCAATCCTAAAAGAATCACACGATGAGTTGAATTAACTTGTCGACAAACCTATAGAGTTGACATAGGGGTGAATTAGCGGTGCATAGCGTCCTCTCTTCAGCAAGCATAGCGTCTATTTTTCAGCTAGCGAAGTCAATCATAAACCAATCCTAAAAGAATCATACGACGAGTTATATTATCTTGGAGACAAATCTATAGGGTTAAAATAGTGGTGTATAGCCTCCTCTCATCAGCAACCGTCCTTTCTATCTTGAACCAATCCTAAAAGAATCACATGATGAGTTGAATTAACTTGTCGACAAACCTATAGGGTTGGCATAGGGCTGAATTAGCGGTGCATAGCGTCCTTTCTTCACCAAGCATAACGTCGACTTCTCAGCAAGCGACGACAAACATAAACCAATCCTAAAATAATCAAACGACGAGTTCAATTATATTAGCGTAAAATCTATACCGTTTCCATAGGGGTGAATTAGCGGTGCATAACTTCCTCACTTCAGCAAGCATAGCGTCTATTTCTCAGCTAGCGACGTCAAACATAAACCATTCCTATAAGAATCATACGACAAAATGAATTATATTAGCCAGAAATCCATAGCGTTGCCATAGGGCTGAATTAGCGGTGCATAGCGTCCTGTCTTCAGCAAGCATAGCGTCTATTTTTCAGCTAGCGAAGTCAATCATAAACCAATCCTAAAAGAATCATACGACGAGTTATATTATCTTGGAGACAAATCTATAGGGTTGAAATAGTGGTGTATAGCGTCCTCTCATCAGCAAGCGTCCTTTCTAACTTGAACCAATCCTAAAAGAATCACACGATGAGTTGAATTAACTTGTCGACAAACCTATAGAGTTCACATAGGGGTGAATTAGCGGTGCATAGCGTCCTCTCTTCAGCAAGCATAGCGTCTATTTTTCAGCTAGCGAAGTCAATCATAAACCAATCCTAAAAGAATCATACGACGAGTTATATTATCTTGGAGACAAATCTATAGGGTTAAAATAGTGGTGTATAGCGACCTCTCATCAGCAAGCGTATTTTCTAACTTGAACCAATCCTAAAAGAATCACATGATGAGTTGAATTAACTTGTCGACAAACCTATTGGGTTGGTATAGGGCTGAATTAGCGGTTCATAGCGTCCTTTCTTCACCAAGCATAACGTCGACTTCTCAGCAAGCGACGACAAACATAAACCAATCCTAAAATAATCAAACGACGAGTTCAATTATATTAGCGTAAAATCTATACCGTTTCCATAAAGGTGAATTAGCGGTGCATAACTTCCTCACTTCAGCAAGTATAGCGTCTATTTCTCACCTAGCGACGTCAAACAT
Organism: Metellina segmentata; assembly: GCA_947359465.1. Classification (NCBI taxonomy): domain Eukaryota; kingdom Metazoa; phylum Arthropoda; class Arachnida; order Araneae; family Tetragnathidae; genus Metellina; species Metellina segmentata. Next base: position 129,047,708 of record OX375878.1, read on the forward strand.
AAACCATTCCTATAAGAATCATACGACGAGTTGAATTATATTAGCCAGAAATCCATAGCGTTGCCATAGGGCTGAATTAGCGGTGCATAGCGTCCTCTCTTCAGCAAGCATAGCGTCTATTTTACAGCTAGCGACGTCAATCATAAACCAATCCTAAAAGAATCATACGACGAGTTATATTATCTTGGAGACAAATCTATAGGTTGAAATAGTGGTGTATAGCGTCCTCTCATCAGCAAGCGTCCTTTCTAACTTGAACCAATCCTAAAAGAATCACACGATGAGTTGAATTAACTTGTCGACAAATCTATAGAGTTGACATAGGGGTGAATTAGCGGTGCATTGCGTCCTCCCTTCAGCAAGCATAGCGTCTATTTTTCAGCTAGCGAAGTCAATCATAAACCAATCCTAAAAGAATCATACGACGAGTTATATTATCTTGGAGACAAATCTATAGGGTTAAAATAGTGGTGTATAGCGACCTCTCATCAGCAAGCGTATTTTCTAACTTGAACCAATCCTAAAAGAATCACATGATGAGTTGAATTAACTTGTCGACAAACCTATTGGGTTGGTATAGGGCTGAATTAGCGGTTCATAGCGTCCTTTCTTCACCAAGCATAACGTCTACTTCTCAGCAAGCGACGACAAACATAAACCAATCCTAAAATAATCAAACGACGAGTTCAATTATATTAGCGTAAAATCTATACCGTTTCCATAAAGGTGAATTAGCGGTGCATAACTTCCTCACTTCAGCAAGTATAGCGTCTATTTCTCACCTAGCGACGTCAAACATAAACCATTCCTATAAGAATGATACGACGAGTTGAATTATATTAGCCAGAAATCCATAGCGTTGCCATAGGGCTGAATAAGCGGTGCATAGCGTCCTCTATTCAGCAAGCATAGCGTCTATTTTACAGCTAGCGACGTCAATCATATACCAATCCTAAAAGAATCATACGACGAGTTATATTATCTTGGAGACAAATCTATAGGGTTGAAATAGTGGTGTATAGTGTCCTCTCATCAGCAAGCGTCCTTTCTAACTTGAACCAATCCTAAAAGAATCACACGATGAGTTGAATTAACTTGTCGACAAACCGATAGAGTTGACATAGGGGTGAATTAGCGGTGCATAGCGTTCTCTCATCAGCAAGCATAACGTGAATGTCTCAGCAAGCGACGACAAACATAAACCAATCCTAAAAGAATCATACGACGGGTGCAATTATATTAGCGTGAAATCTATACCGTTGCCATAGGGGTGAATTAGCGGTGCATAACTTAATCACTTCAGCAAGCACGCGTCGATTTCTCAGCTAGCGAAGTCAATCATAAACCAATCCTAAAAGAATCATACGACGAGTTATATTATCTTGGAGACAAATCTATAGGGTTGAAATAGTGGTGTATAGCGTCCTCTCATAAGCAAGCGTCCTTTCTAACTTGAACCAATCCTAAAAGAATCACACGATGAGTTGAATTAACTTGTCGATAAACCTATAGAGTTGACATAGGGCTGAATTAGCGGTGCATAGCGTCCTCTCTTCAGCAAGCATAGCGTCTATTTTTCAGCTAGCGAAGTCAATCATAAATTAATCCTAAAAGAATCATACGACGAGTTATATTATCTTGGTGACAAATCTATAGGGTTGAAATAGTGGTGTATAGCCTCCTCTCATCAGCAACCGTCCTTTCTATCTTGAACCAATCCTAAAAGAATCACATGATGAGTTGAATTAACTTGTCGACAAACCTATAGGGTTGGCATAGGGCTGAATTAGCGGTGCATAGCGTCCTTTCTTCACCAAGCATAACGTCGACTTCTCAGCAAGCGACAACAAACATAAACCAATCCTAAAATAATCAAACGACGAGTTCAATTATATTAGCGTAAAATCTATACCGTTTCCATAGGGGTGAATTAGCGGTGCATAATTTCCTCACTTCAGCAAGCATAGCGTCTATTTCTCAGCTAGCGACGTCAAACATAAACCATTCTTATAAGAATCATACGACGAGTTGAATTGTATTAGCCAGAAATTCATAGCTTTGCCATAGGGCTGAATTAGCGGTGCATAGCGTCCTCTCTTCAGCAAGCATAGCGTCTATTTTTCAGCTAGCGAAGTCAATCATAAACCAATCCTAAAAGAATCATACGACGAGTTATATTATCTTGGAGACAAATCTATAGGTTGGTTGGTTGGTTGGGTGTTTTTTATTGGCGCAAGGGCCAGATCTGGTCAAGCTGCGCCAAACATCGTATATATATATATATGACTCAAAGAGTCAGGTGATGTAATCTAAATATAGTTTATGAAACTAATGTCTTTTAAAAATAAAAACAGGTTTTGGTGGTAAGGATCCGATAAAAGTTCGTGTAAACTGGGGTGATAAATACCAAATCGGACGAGTCTGTGGAAGTTAAAATCAGGGCATTTTATTAAGATGTGTCTGACTGAACATATAGTGTTACACTTGCGACACATTGGAGCAGGTTCTCCACGTAAAAGGTGTCCATGAGTAAAATAAGTGTGTCCTATTCGGAGTCTTGCGAGTTTTGTATCATGATTTCGATTTAAGATAGTTTTATTAAAGCCTTTAATGGATGTCTGGATATAATTTAATTTGTTTTGTACTTCGAGGTCCCAAGTGTTTTGCCAACATGAGTTTATGGATTGTTTTAAGAGTGATTCAATATCTGGAAATGGTACTTTTGAATTTAGCTGTTGTGTAGCATTCTTGGCCGCCAAGTCAGCTCTCTCGTTACCTCTAATACCCACATGTCCGGGAATCCAGCAAAAAATAATATCAAATTTTTCGTCCTTTAAAATAAAATATTGTTTAATTGCGTACAGTATTAAGGGATGGCTTTTGGGGGTAAAATGTTTTAATGCATCTATGCAGCTCCTGGAATCGGAATATATAATAAATTTTTTATCTTTTAATGTAGGTATCCTTACCAGTGCCAAAATATAATAGCATATACTTCAGAAGTAAAAACCGAACAGCAACCATGTAATTTTCTAGCGATTATCGCCTCCTCGAATACAGCCGCAGCGCCAACGTGACAGCCATTTTTTGACCCGTCGGTAAACACAGTTTTGTAAGACGAATATCTTTGTCTATGGCAATAAAAAAATTGTAAATAAATAGTGTCTGGTGTAGAAGATTTCGGCAATTGAATGAAATCATTTATGACTGGCAAATTTCTGTCACTCCAAGGTGGAGGTTCGTTTTCTCTTGAAAATATCTCGAGATTTTCAATATCGAGTGAAGTCAAGATATGAGGAATTCTTAGTCCAAATGAAGGTATGAAAGATGGTTTCAAAGAGTAATGATTTTTAAATTTGGGATGGGTTATGCTGTTGTATAATGGATGAGAAAGGTTAGTTTTTACTTTAAAATAGTATTTGAGAGCAAGTTTCTCTCGTCTAAGTTTTAAACTTGGCTCACCTGCCATAACATATAAACTCTGGACGGGTGATGTTCGAAAAGCTCCTATAGATATTCGGAGGCCCTGATGGTGAGTTGTATCTAGAGCTTGTAGAGTCGATTTTGCAGCTGATCCATAGACGACACACCCGTAATCAAGCTTAGATCGAACGACTGCTTTGTAAATTTTTAAAAGAGAGGGTGCGTCAGCTCCCCATGTGGTATTTGCCAGTACCTTTATGATGTTTAATGCTTGATTGCATTTTCGTTTTAAGATGCTAATATGTGATCGGAAAGTTAGCTTAGAGTCAAACATTATACCTAAAAATTTAGTTTCAGGAACTACTGGAATAGTAGTTCCGTCTAATAAAATATGAGGTTCGGGATATAGGCCACGTTTTCTAGTGAAGTGAACACAAACCGATTTTTGTGATGAGAATACAAAGCCATTTTTCTTTGCCCACTTGCTAATGATTCGAATTGTCATTTGAAGTTGTCTTTCTATAAAAGGGATATTTATTCCCGAGCAAAATATTTGGAAATCGTCAACAAATAGCGTTCCGTGCACATATGGTGGAAGTTGTTCAGTAATGCCATTTATCTTTATAATAAAAAGTATGACGCTTAAGACACTGCCCTGAGGAACGCCTTCGTCTTGCGAAAAGTCATCTGATAAAATGTCATTAATGCGGACGTTAAAAGTTCTTGTCATTAAAAAGTTTTGAATAAAAATAGGGAGGTTGCCCCGCAAGTCCATCCCGTATAGATCTCGCATGATACCGTAGCGCCATGTTCGGTCGTAAGCCTTTTCCATATCGAAGAACACCGAAACCAAGTGGTTTTTGGTCACGAATGCATCACGTATGGAGGATTCAAGCATCAATGCATTGTCAATAGTGCTGCGGCTGAGACGAAAACCACTTTGAAAATTAGAGAGCCGTTTTTCTTGTTCTAAAATGTAAATTAGTCTTGCATTTACCATCCGTTCCATTACTTTGCAGAGGCAACTTGTCAATGCAATTGGTCGGTAGTTATTTGGGTCTTTAGGATCCTTTCCAGGTTTTGGAATAGGGATTATAATGGCTTTTCGCCATGTCGTCGGGAATATCTGTTCCCTCCAAATTCGATTGAACAGAGATAAAATATGAAACAACGAATTTTCATTAAGATTTTTTAACATGTCATGATGAATAGTGTCAGGTCCAGGTGATGTTGGATGAGATTTCTTTAGAGCAATTTTAAGTTCCGATATAGTAAAATCGTTATTATAAGCCCTCCTATAAGATGGCCGAAAGTCCAACGTTTTTCGTTCTTCACGCCTTTTATAGTTGATGAAGTCTTGCGGATAGGAACTCTCGTGGGATACTTTCGAAAACGCCGCTCCCAAAGTATCAGCAATCGCTTTTACGTCAGTGATTTGTCCATTTAAAGATAAAAAAGATATATGATTATTATGGTAGTTGCCTGAAATTTTTCGGACTTTGTCCCATATTTGCTTTGATGGTATATGATTTTGTATGGAGTTTACATAATTTTGCCAGGATTCTCGCTGACTCTGTCTTCTAACTTTTCGAGCTTCCGCTTTCGTCCGCTTGAATTCGATCAAATTAGATGTCGTCGGGTGTCTGCGGAATTTGCTCCAGGCTTTCTTTTGTGATTTATAGGCCCGTCTGCACATTTCGTTCCACCATGGTTTCCATAGCCTCGGTGTTTTCCCTGATGTTTTTGGTATGGCTAAGTCAGCTGCTTTTATTATGGTGGAAGTTACTGCTTCAACTGCATCATTGATGTTTGGCATTTCAACCATGTTGCTAGAAATATTGGATTTCATCTGGAAAATAGTCCAATTTGCCTTTGTGAAAATGTATCGCACCGGGCGTCTTGGAAGTAAAATATCATTAAAATTATAAGATAAAATAACAGGAAAGTGATCACTATTGTGCAGGTCATTGTTGACTTTGAGTTTCCACATGGGAAGCAGGGAGGGGGAGCATATCACTAAGTCAAGGGTATGAAACGTGTGTGTTGGTTGGTGAAAGTACGTTTTACACGTATTATTCAGTAAACAGAGAGAGTGATCGTCAACTAATTTTTCGATTTGTTGACCTCTGGAATTTGAATTATGACTTCCCCAAAGAGGGCTGTGTCCATTAAAATCCCCAATAATAAAAAATGGTTGCGGTAGTTGTGTGATCAGGTTGTTTAAGTCATGCTGATTGATATGTTCATTAGGTGGAAGATATATAGAACAGATAGTGGTTAAAACTTTAATTTGAAGCTGAATGGCTACAGCTTGGATCCTGGTGTGTAGTGGAATGGTAGTATAAGGATACTTTTGTAAGACCATTAGTGCTACGCCACCGGTGGCACGTGTGCCACTGGTGTAGTCATTTCGAATTAAATTATAATTTTTTATGTTTGCTGGATTGCTAGGTTTAAGAAAAGTTTCTTGGAGACCGAAACAGACAGGATTAAAAGTATTTAGCAAAGTTTTTATGTCGTCCATATGGGCACGGAATCCGTGACAGTTCCAAGTTATTAGATGTATGGTCATTTTGTTTTGTGTAACTTAGCTTTCTTTAAACTTTTTCTCAGATCTATGTCCGAGTCTTGATCAAACTCCATATCGCTTATGTCAGATGGATGCAGATTTATTTCAGTGTCAGATAATTTTCTAGGGATATTCTTTGGCTGTGTCAGAGATTTAGCATGTTTACCTTTTGAATATTTTGGCTTTTGTTGTACTGGCAATTTTGGTATTTTGTTATTATAGCTTTGTGGTTTGCTTAAGTATTTATTTGTTATTTGATTATTAGTATTTTCCACGGTTTTGTTTCCACAGTGGCGTTAGGAGTTTTAATACTCTTACAGGGTTCTTCATTCGTTGTTTGCGATTTAGTTAGTAATTCAGTTGGTATTATATTTTCGTTTTCTATTCGAGATTCAATTACTTCGTTTTCTGTTTGAGTACTGATAGTTTTAGAGCATTTTGTAATAGCAGCAGCATATGAGGTATTCGGACGTGGAGAGCGTGATTCGACCAATTTACGGGCTTCAGGGTAGGATAGATTTTTTGTGACTTTTAAAAACTGAATTTCTTTTTCTGAAATCCATCGAGGGCATTCCTTTGAGTAAGCTGCATGTCCTCCCTTACAATTGATACACAATTCTGTTTCCGTGCAGGTATTGTGATCGTGGCCGGGTTTAGCACATCGTGCACAGGTGGTAATTTGTGCACGACAAGAGGTTCTTGCGTGTCCAAACCTCTGGCACAGGAAGCAACGCACAGGGTTTGGGATGAATGGACGAACCTCACAGATCACGTACCCAGCTTTAATTTTGGATGGCATTATTGGGCTGTCAAATGTTAAAATAACATTTCGTGAGGGGATAAAACTTCCATCTCTTTTGATGAATATTCTTTTAGCAGCGCATACTTTCTGTTCCTTCATTTCATCTACAAATTCTTCGTCTGAAACCATGATTAAATCTTGGGAAGAGATAACTCCTTTTGTATAATTTAACGTTTTGTGGCCAAAAACTTCAACATTTACGTCTCCAAAATTTTTAATTTTCAAAAGATTTTCTGTCTGTTTGAATGATACGGACTCTACTAATAAATCTCCAGATCTAACTTTTTTGATATTTTTAACTTCGCCGGCAGCATTATGAATATATTTTTGAATTAGAAAGGGTGACATTTTTGCAAGCAGTCCATGTTCGTTATGTATAATCAAAAATTTTGGTGGGTTGTTAAATTGATTATTTAAAGGTGCATTTTCGGGAAATTCAGATATAGTTGGTTGATTTGGTTCAGTTGGGTTTGACGGATTAAGGCCTCCGTCTGGGCAAGAAAAAGTTTTAGGATCCATGAAAAAGGGGAATTGTTCATTCTGGTGCGCCCCCGCCCACCGTGGAGCCCAACCAGGGGAGGCAGTATCCGGCAGTTGTCCAGCAACAGATCACGGAGCTGCCTCAGGGGTCACAACCAGAATATAGCGCTACAGTGTCGGGATGTGAGACCGCCGGTTCGCCCAGGGCATCCCTAACTGCAACACTAACCTTAAATACCCAATTTAGTAGAGTTCAGCACGACAGAGGGGTCAAATGCTCTGACGTGGTGAACCCCAGAGAAATTGAGCTAGCCGATTGACCAGAGCAGGCTAACTCCAGCCGCCCGTCTACGCAGAAGCATGGACCAAAGAGCACGCATCAGGTACCCCAGGACTCCACTTTCCTCCGATACGGGACGCCGCACACGGCAAACATGCAGGTCAGAAAAAACGTACTGACGTCTTTTAAAAGAAGCATAAGAGAAAAATAAATGATAAATTTAAATAAATAAAAGTTAACACAACTAATAGAATGTATTTTATAAAATATACCAAAGAATGAATTTCAGGTGATTTTTCGATGTAAAGATATTTTAATATATATTACGATTCGCAAGACGGGAAATGTGAAAAAAAGGAGGGGGTGGGGAATAGAGTAGTGGGATGAAAGTTAAAGATCGCTTGGGTGTCCCGGGAGCGCGACGCCCATGTTTACCAAAGAAAGTAAACCCCTGGGAAAGAAAAAGTTCACTCAGGTACCCCGGGGTTGTGAAGCCCGTACAAACCTAAAGAAGGAATGCCCCTGGGGGCCAAATCTATAGGGTTGAAATAGTGGTGTATAGCGTCCTCTCATCAGCAAGCGTCCTTTCTAACTTGAACCAATCCTAAAAGAATCACATGATGAGTTGAATTAACTTGTAGACAAACCTATAGGGTTGGCATAGGGCTGAATTAGCGGTGCATAGCGTCCTTTCTTCACCAAGCATAACGTCGACTTCTCAGCAAGCGACGACAAACATAAACCAATCCTAAAATAATCAAACGACGAGTTCAATTATATTAGCGTAAAATCTATACCGTTTCCATAGGGGTGAATTAGCGGTGCATAACTTCCTCACTTCAGCAAGCATAGCGTCTATTTCTCAGCTAGCGACGTCAAACATAAACCATTCCTATAAGAATCATACGACGAGTTGAATTATATTAGCCAGAAATCCATAGCGTTGCCATAGGGCTGAATTAGCGGTGCATAGCGTCCTCTCTTCAGCAAGCATAGCGTCTATTTTACAGCTAGCGACGTCAATCATAAACCAATCCTAAAAGAATCATACGACGAGTTATATTATCTTGGAGACAAATCTATAGGGTTGAAATAGTGGTGTATAGCGTCCTCTCATCAGCAAGCGTCCTTTCTAACTTGAACCAATCCTAAAAGAATCACACGATGAGTTGAATTAACTTGTCGACAAACCTATAGAGTTGACATAGGGGTGAATTAGCGTTGCATAGCGTCCTCTCTTCAGCAAGCATAGCGTCTATTTTTCAGCTAGCGAAGTCAATCATAAACCAATCCTAAAAGAATCATACGACGAGTTATATAATCTTGGAGACAAATCTATAGGGTTGAAATAGTGGTGTATAGTGTTCTCTCATCAGCAAGCGTCCTTTCTAACTTGAACCAATCCTAAAAGAATCACATGATGAGTTGAATTAACTTGTAGACAAACCTATAGGGTTGGCATAGGGCTGAATTAGCGGTGCATAGCGTCCTTTCTTCACCAAGCATAACGTCGACTTCTCAGCAAGCGACGACAAACATAAACCAATCCTAAAATAATCAAACGACGAGTTCAATTATATTAGCGTAAAATCTATACCGTTTCCATAGGGGTGAATTAGCGGTGCATAACTTCCTCACTTCAGCAAGCATAGCGTCTATTTCTCAGCTAGCGACGTCAAACATAAACCATTCCTATAAGAATCATACGACGAGTTGAATTATATTAGCCAGAAATCCATAGCGTTGCCATAGGGCTGAATTAGCGGTGCATAGCGTCCTCTCTTCAGCAAGCATAGCGTCTATTTTACAGCTAGCGACGTCAATCATAAACCAATCCTAAAAGAATCATACGACGAGTTATATTATCTTGGAGACAAATCTATAGGGTTGAAATAGTGGTGTATAGCGTCCTCTCATCAGCAAGCGTCCTTTCTAACTTGAACCAATCCTAAAAGAATCACACGATGAGTTGAATTAACTTGTCGACAAACCTATAGAGTTGACATAGGGGTGAATTAGCGGTGCATAGCGTCCTCTCTTCAGCAAGCATAGCGTCTATTTTTCAGCTAGCGAAGTCAATCATAAACCAATCCTAAAAGAATCATACGACGAGTTATATTATCTTGGAGACAAATCTATAGGGTTAAAATAGTGGTGTATAGCGACCTCTCATCAGCAAGCGTATTTTCTAACTTGAACCAATCCTAAAAGAATCACATGATGAGTTGAATTAACTTGTCGACAAACCTATTGGGTTGGTATAGGGCTGAATTAGCGGTTCATAGCGTCCTTTCTTCACCAAGCATAACGTCGACTTCTCAGCAAGCGACGACAAACATAAACCAATCCTAAAATAATCAAACGACGAGTTCAATTATATTAGCGTAAAATCTATACCGTTTCCATAAAGATGAATTAGCGGTGCATAACTTCCTCACTTCAGCAAGTATAGCGTCTATTTCTCACCTAGCGACGTCAAACATAAACCATTCCTATAAGAATCATACGACGAGTTGAATTATATTAGCCAGAAATCCATAGCGTTGCCATAGGGCTGAATTAGCGGTGCATAGCGTCCTCTCTTCAGCAAGCATAGCGTCTATTTTACAGCTAGCGACGTCAATCATAAACCAATCCTAAAAGAATCATACGACGAGTTATATTATCTTGGAGACAAATCTACAGGGTTGAAATAGTGGTGTATAGCGTCCTCTCATAAGCAAGCGTCCTTTCTAACTTGAACCAATCCTAAAAGAATCACACGATGAGTTGAATTAACTTGTCGACAAACCTATAGAGTTGACATAGGGGTGAATTAGCGGTGCATAGCGTCCTCTCTTCAGCAAGCATAGCGTCTATTTTTCAGCTAGCGAAGTCAATCATAAATTAATCCTAAAAGACTCATACGACGAGTTATATTATCTTGGAGACAAATCTATAGGGTTGAAATAGTGGTGTATAGCCTCCTCTCATCAGCAACCGTCCTTTCTATCTTGAACCAATCCTAAAAGAATCACATGATGAGTTGAATTAACTTGTCGACAAACCTATAGGGTTTGCATAGGGCTGAATTAGCGGTGCATAGCGTCCTTTCTTCACCAAGCATAACGTCGACTTCTCAGCAAGCGACGACAAACATAAACCAATCCTAAAATAATCAAACGACGAGTTCAATTATATTAGCGTAAAATCTATACCGTTTCCATAGGGGTGAATTAGCGGTGCATAACTTCCTCACTTCAGCAAGCATAGCGTCTATTTCTCAGCTAGCGACGTCAAACATAAACCATTCCTATAAGAATCATACGACGAGTTGAATTATATTAGCCAGAAATCCATAGCGTTGCCATAGGGCTGAATTAGCGGTGCATAGCGTCCTGTCTTCAGCAAGCATAGCGTCTATTTTTCAGCTAGCGAAGTCAATTATAAACCAATCCTAAAAGAATCATACGACGAGTTATATTATCTTGGAGACAAATCTATAGGGTTGAAATAGTGGTGTATAGCGTCCTCTCATCAGCAAGCGTCCTTTCTAACTTGAACCAATCCTAAAAGAATCACACGATGAGTTGAATTAACTTGTCGACAAACCTATAGAGTTGACATAGGGGTGAATTAGCGGTGCATAGCGTCCTCTCTTCAGCAAGCATAGCGTCTATTTTTCAGCTAGCGAAGTCAATCATAAACCAATCCTAAAAGAATCATACGACGAGTTATATTATCTTGGAGACAAATCTATAGGGTTAAAATAGTGGTGTATAGCGACCTCTCATCAGCAAGCGTATTTTCTAACTTGAACCAATCCTAAAAGAATCACATGATGAGTTGAATTAACTTGTCGACAAACCTATTGGGTTGGTATAGGGCTGAATTAGCGGTTCATAGCGTCCTTTCTTCACCAAGCATAACGTCGACTTCTCAGCAAGCGACGACAAACATAAACCAATCCTAAAAAAATCAAACGACGAGTTCAATTATATTAGCGTAAAATCTATACCGTTTCCATAAAGGTGAATTAGCGGTGCATAACTTCCTCACTTCAGCAAGTATAGCGTCTATTTCTCACCTAGCGACGTCAAACATAAACCATTCCTATAAGAATCATACGACGAGTTGAATTATATTAGCCAGAAATCCATAGCGTTGCCATAGGGCTGAATTAGCGGTGCATAGCGTCCTCTCTTCAGCAAGCATAGCGTCTATTTTACAGCTAGCGACGTCAATCATAAACCAATCCTAAAAGAATCATACGACGAGTTATATTACCTTGGAGACAAATCTATAGGTTGAAATAGTGGTGTATAGCGTCCTCTCATCAGCAAGCGTCCTTTCTAACTTGAACCAATCCTAAAAGAATCACACGATGAGTTGAATTAACTTGTCGACAAACCTATTGGGTTGGTATAGGGCTGAATTAGCGGTTCATAGCGTCCTTTCTTCACCAAGCATAACGTCGACTTCTCAGCAAGCGACGACAAACATAAACCAATCCTAAAATAATCAAACGACGAGTTCAATTATATTAGCGTAAAATCTATACCGTTTCCATAAAGATGAATTAGCGGTGCATAACTTCCTCACTTCAGCAAGTATAGCGTCTATTTCTCACCTAGCGACGTCAAACATAAACCATTCCTATAAGAATCATACGACGAGTTGAATTATATTAGCGTAAAATCTATACCGTTTCCATAGGGGTGAATTAGCGGTGCATAATTTCCTCACTTCAGCAAGCATAGCGTCTATTTCTCAGCTAGCGACGTCAAACATAAACCATTCTTAAAAGAATCATACGACGAGTTGAATTGTATTAGCCAGAAATTCATAGCTTTGCCATAGGGCTGAATTAGCGGTGCATAGCGTCCTCTCTTCAGCAAGCATAGCGTCTATTTTTCAGCTAGCGAAGTCAATCATAAACCAATCCTAAAAGAATCATACGACGAGTTATATTATCTTGGAGACAAATCTATAGGGTTGAAATAGTGGTGTATAGCGTCCTCTCATCAGCAAGCGTCCTTTCTAACTTGAACCAATCCTTAAAGAATCACACGATGAGTTGAATTAACTTGTCGACAAACCTATAGAGTTGACATAGGGGTGAATTAGCGGTGCATAGCGTCCTCTCTTCAGCAAGCATAGCGTCTATTTTTCAGCTAGCGAAGTCAATCATAAACCATTCCTAAAAGAATCATACGACGAGTTATATAATCTTGGAGACAAATCTATAGGGTTGAAATAGTGGTGTATAGTGTTCTCTCATCAGCAAGCGTCCTTTCTAACTTGAAGCAATCCTAAAAGAATCCCATGATGAGTTGAATTAACTTGTAGACAAACCTATAGGGTTGGCATAGGGCTGAATTATCGGTGCATAGCGTCCTTTCTTCACCAAGCATAACGTCGACTTCTCAGCAAGCGACGACAAACATAAACCAATCCTAAAATAATCAAACGACGAGTTCAATTATATTAGCGTAAAATCTATACCGTTTCCATAGGGGTGAATTAGCGGTGCATAACTTCCTCACTTCAGCAAGCATAGCGTCTATTTCTCAGCTAGCGACGTCAAACATAAACCATTCCTATAAGAATCATACGACGAGTTGAATTATATTAGCCAGAAATCCATAGCGTTGCCATAGGGCTGAATTAGCGGTGCATAGCGTCCTCTCTTCAGCAAGCATAGCGTCTATTTTACAGCTAGCGACGTCAATCATAAACCAATCCTAAAAGAATCATACGACGAGTTATATTATCTTGGAGACAAATCTATAGGGTTGAAATAGTGGTGTATAGCGTCCTCTCATCAGCAAGCGTCCTTTCTAACTTGAACCAATCCTAAAAGAATCACACGATGAGTTGAATTAACTTGTCGACAAACCTATAGAGTTGACATAGGGGTGAATTAGCGGTGCATAGCGTCCTCTCTTCAGCAAGCATAGCGTCTATTTTTCAGCTAGCGAAGTCAATCATAAACCAATCCTAAAAGAATCATACGACGAGTTATATTATCTTGGAGACAAATCTATAGGGTTAAAATAGTGGTGTATAGCGACCTCTCATCAGCAAGCGTATTTTCTAACTTGAACCAATCCTAAAAGAATCACATGATGAGTTGAATTAACTTGTCGACAAACCTATTGGGTTGGTATAAGGCTGAATTAGCGGTTCATAGCGTCCTTTCTTCACCAAGCATAACGTCGACTTCTCAGCAAGCGACGACAAACATAAACCAATCCTAAAATAATCAAACGACGAGTTCAATTATATTAGCGTAAAATCTATACCGTTTCTATAAAGATGAATTAGCGGTGCATAACTTCCTCACTTCAGCAAGTATAGCGTCTATTTCTCACCTAGCGACGTCAAACATAAACCATTCCTATAAGAATCATACGACGAGTTGAATTATATTAGCCAGAAATCCATAGCGTTGCCATAGGGCTGAATTAGCGGTGCATAGCGTCCTCTCTTCAGCAAGCATAGCGTCTATTTTACAGCTAGCGACGTCAATCATAAACCAATCCTAAAAGAATCATACGACGAGTTATATTATCTTGGAGACAAATCTATAGGGTTGAAATAGTGGTGTATAGCGTCCTCTCATAAGCAAGCGTCCTTTCTAACTTGAACCAATCCTAAAAGAATCACACGATGAGTTGAATTAACTTGTCGACAAACCTATAGAGTTGACATAGGGGTGAATTAGCGGTGCATAGCGTCCTCTCTTCAGCAAGCATAGCGTCTATTTTTCAGCTAGCGAAGTCAATCATAAATTAATCCTAAAAGACTCATACGACGAGTTATATTATCTTGGAGACAAATCTATAGGGTTGAAATAGTGGTGTATAGCCTCCTCTCATCAGCAACCGTCCTTTCTATCTTGAACCAATCCTAAAAGAATCACATGATGAGTTGAATTAACTTGTCGACAAACCTATAGGGTTTGCATAGGGCTGAATTAGCGGTGCATAGCGTCCTTTCTTCACCAAGCATAACGTCGACTTCTCAGCAAGCGACGACAAACATAAACCAATCCTAAAATAATCAAACGACGAGTTCAATTATATTAGCGTAAAATCTATACCGTTTCCATAGGGCTGAATTAGCGGTGCATAGCGTCCTGTCTTCAGCAAGCATAGCGTCAATTTTTCAGCTAGCGAAGTCAATTATAAACCAATCCTAAAAGAATCATACGACGAGTTATATTATCTTGGAGACAAATCTATAGGGTTGAAATAGTGGTGTATAGCGTCCTCTCATCAGCAAGCGTCCTTTCTAACTTGAACCAATCCTAAAAGAATCACACGATGAGTTGAATTAACTTGTCGACAAACCTATAGAGTTGACATAGGGGTGAATTAGCGGTGCATAGCGTCCTCTCTTCAGCAAGCATAGCGTCTATTTTTCAGCTAGCGAAGTCAATCATAAACCAATCCTAAAAGAATCATACGACGAGTTATATTATCTTGGAGACAAATCTATAGGGTTAAAATAGTGGTGTATAGCGACCTCTCATCAGCAAGCGTATTTTCTAACTTGAACCAATCCTAAAAGAATCACATGATGAGTTGAATTAACTTGTCGACAAACCTATTGGGTTGGTATAGGGCTGAATTAGCGGTTCATAGCGTCCTTTCTTCACCAAGCATAACGTCGACTTCTCAGCAAGCGACGACAAACATAAACCAATCCTAAAAAAATCAAACGACGAGTTCAATTATATTAGCGTAAAATCTATACCGTTTCCATAAAGGTGAATTAGCGGTGCATAACTTCCTCACTTCAGCAAGTATAGCGTCTATTTCTCACCTAGCGACGTCAAACATAAACCATTCCTATAAGAATCATACGACGAGTTGAATTATATTAGCCAGAAATCCATAGCGTTGCCATAGGGCTGAATTAGCGGTGCATAGCGTCCTCTCTTCAGCAAGCATAGCGTGTATTTTACAGCTAGCGACGTCAATCATAAACCAATCCTAAAAGAATCATACGACGAGTTATATTACCTTGGAGACAAATCTATAGGTTGAAATAGTGGTGTATAGCGTCCTCTCATCAGCAAGCGTCCTTTCTAACTTGAACCAATCCTAAAAGAATCACACGATGAGTTGAATTAACTTGTCGACAAATCTATAGAGTTGACATAGGGGTGAATTGGCGGTGCATTGCGTCCTCCCTTCAGCAAGCATAGCGTCTATTTTTCAGCTAGCGAAGTCTATCATAAACCAATCCTAAAAGAATCATACGACGAGTTATATTATCTTGGAGACAAATCTATAGGGTTAAAATAGTGGTGTATAGCGACCTCTCATCAGCAAGCGTATTTTCTAACTAGAACCAATCCTAAAAGAATCACATGATGAGTTGAATTAACTTGTCGACAAACCTATTTTGTTGGTATAGGGCTGAATTAGCGGTTCATAGCGTCCTTTCTTCACCAAGCATAACGTCGACTTCTCAGCAAGCGACGACAAACATAAACCAATCCTAAAATAATCAAACGACGAGTTCAATTATATTAGCGTAAAATGTATACCGTTTCCATAAAGGTGAATTAGCGGTGCATAACTTCCTCACTTCAGCAAGTATAGCGTCTATTTCTCACCTAGCGACGTCAAACATAAACCATTCCTATAAGAATCATACGACGAGTTGAATTATATTAGCCAGAAATCCATAGCGTTGCCATAGGGCTGAATTAGCGGTGCATAGCGTCCTCTCTTCAGCAAGCATAGCGTCTATTTTACAGCTAGCGACGTCAATCATAAACCAATCCTAAAAGAATCATACGACGAGTTATATTATCTTGGAGACAAATCTATAGGGTTGAAATAGTGGTGTATAGCGTCCTCTCATCAGCAAGCGTCCTTTCTAACTTGAACCAATCCTAAAAGAATCACACGATGAGTTGAATTAACTTGTCGACAAACCTATAGAGTTGACATAGGGGTGAATTAGCGGTGCATAGCGTTCTCTCATCAGCAAGCATAACGTGAATGTCTCAGCAAGCGACGACAAACATAAACCAATCCTAAAAGAATCATACGATGGGTGCAATTATATTAGCGTGAAATCTATACCGTTGCCATAGGGGTGAATTAGCGGTGCATAACTTAATCACTTCAGCAAGCACGCGTCGATTTCTCAGCTAGCGAAGTCAATCATAAACCAATCCTAAAAGAATCATACGACGAGTTATATTATCTTGGAGACAAATCTATAGGGTTGAAATAGTGGTGTATAGCGTCCTCTCATAAGCAAGCGTCCTTTCTAACTTGAACCAATCCTAAAAGAATCACACGATTGAGTTGAATTAACTTGTCGACAAACCTATAGAGTTGACATAGGGCTGAATTAGCGGTGCATAGCGTCCTCTCTTCAGCAAGCATAGCGTCTATTTTTCAGCTAGCGAAGTCAATCATAAATTAATCCTAAAAGAATCATACGACGAGTTATATTATCTTGGTGACAAATCTATAGGGTTGAAATAGTGGTGTATAGCCTCCTCTCATCAGCAACCGTCCTTTCTATCTTGAACCAATCCTAAAAGAATCACATGATGAGTTGAATTAACTTGTCGACAAACCTATAGGGTTGGCATAGGGCTGAATTAGCGGTGCATAGCGTCCTTTCTTCACCAAGCATAACGTCGACTTCTCAGCAAGCGACAACAAACATAAACCAATCCTAAAATAATCAAACGACGAGTTCAATTATATTAGCGTAAAATCTATACCGTTTCCATAGGGGTGAATTAGCGGTGCATAATTTCCTCACTTCAGCAAGCATAGCGTCTATTTCTCAGCTAGCGACGTCAAACATAAACCATTCTTATAAGAATCATACGACGAGTTGAATTGTATTAGCCAGAAATTCGTAGCGTTGCCATAGGGCTGAATTAGCGGTGCATAGCGTCCTCTCTTCAGCAAGCATAGCGTCTATTTTTCAGCTAGCGAAGTCAATCATAAACCAATCCTAAAAGAATCATACGACGAGTTATATAATCTTGGAGACAAATCTATAGGGTTGAAATAGTGGTGTATAGCGTCCTCTCATCAGCAAGCGTCCTTTCTAACTTGAACCAATCCTAAAAGAATCACATGATGAGTTGAATTAACTTGTAGACAAACCTATAGGGTTGGCATAGGGCTGAATTAGCGGTGCATAGCGTCCTTTCTTCACCAAGCATAACGTCGACTTCTCAGCAAGCGACGACAAACATAAACCAATCCTAAAATAATCAAACGACGAGTTCAATTATATTAGCGTAAAATCTATACCGTTTCCATAGGGGTGAATTAGCGGTGCATAACTTCCTCACTTCAGCAAGCATAGCGTCTATTTCTCAGCTAGCGACGTCAAACATAAACCATTCCTATAAGAATCATACGACGAGTTGAATTATATTAGCCAGAAATCCATAGCGTTGCCATAGGGCTGAATTAGCGGTGCATAGCGTCCTGTCTTCAGCAAGCATAGCGTCTATTTTTCAGCTAGCGAAGTCAATCATAAACCAATCCTAAAAGAATCATACGACGAGTTATATTATCTTGGAGACAAATCTATAGGGTTGAAATAGTGGTGTATAGCGTCCTCTCATCAGCAAGCGTCCTTTCTAACTTGAACCAATCCTAAAAGAATCACACGATGAGTTGAATTAACTTGTCGACAAACCTATAGAGTTGACATAGGGGTGAATTAGCGGTGCATAGCGTCCTTTCTTCAGCAAGCATAACGTCGACTTCTCAGCAAGCGACGACAAACATAAACCAATCCTAAAATAATCAAACGACGAGTTAAATTATATTAGCGTAAAATCTATACCGTTTCCATAGGGGTGAATTAGCGGTGCATAACTTCCTCACTTCAGCAAGCATAGCGTCTATTTCTCACCTAGCGACGTCAAACATAAACCATTCCTATAAGAATCATACGACGAGTTGAATTATATTAGCCAGAAATCCATAGCGTTGCCATAGGGCTGAATTAGCGGTGCATAGCGTCCTCTCTTCAGCAAGCATAGCGTCTATTTTTCAGCTAGCGAAGTCAATCATAAACCAATCCTAAAAGAATCATACGACGAGTTATATTATCTTGGAGACAAATCTATAGGGTTGAAATAGTGGTGTATAGCTTCATCTCATCAGCAAGCAGCCTTTCTAACTTGAACCAATCCTAAAAGAATCACACGATGAGTTGAATTAACTTGTCGACAAACCTATAGAGTTGACATAGGGGTGAATTAGCGGTGCATAGCGTTCTCTCATTAGCAAGCATAACGTGAATGTCTCAGCAAGCGACGACAAACATAAACCAATCCTAAAAGAATCATACGACGAGTTAAATTATATTTGCGTGAAATCTATACCGTTGCCATAGGGGTGAATTAGCGGTGCATAACTTCCTCACTTCAGCAAGCATAGCGTCTATTTCTCAGCAAGCGACGTCAAACATAAACCATTCCTATAAGAATCATACGACGAGTTGAATTATATTAGCCAGAAATCCATAGCGTTGCCATAGGGCTGAATTAGCGGTGCATAGCGTCCTCTCTTCAGCAAGCATAGCGTCTATTTTTCATCTAGCTAAGTCATACATAAACCAATCCTAAAAGAATCATTCGACGAGTTATATTATCTTGGAGACAAATCTATAGGGTTGAAATAGTGGTGTATAGCGTCCTCTCATCAGCAAGCGTCCTTACTAACTTGAACCAATCCTAAAAGAATCACACGATGAGTTGAATTAACTTGTCGACAAACCTATAGAGTTGACATAGGGCTGAATTAGCGGTGCATAGCGTCCTCTCTTCAGCAAGCATAGCGTCTATTTTTCAGCTAGCGAAGTTAATCATAAACCAATCCTAAAAGAATCATACGACGAGTTCAATTATATTAGCGTGAAATCTATACCGTTGCCATAGGGGTGAATTAGCGGTGCATAACTTCCTCACTTCAGCAACCATAGCGTCTATTTCTCAGCAAGCGACGTCAAACATAAATCAATCCTAAAAGAATCATACGACGAGTTGAATTATTTTCGTGACAAATCTATAGGGTTGAAATAGTGGTGTATAGCGTCCTCTCATCAGCAAGCGTCCTTTCTAACTTGAACCAATCCTAAAAGAATCACACGATGAGTTGAATTAACTTGTCGACAAACCTATAGATTTGACATAGGGGTGAATTAGCGGTGCATAGCGTCCTCTCTTCAGCAGGCATAGCGTCTATTTTTCAGCTAGCGAAGTCAATCATAAACCAATCCTAAAAGAATCATACGACGAGTTATATTATCTTGGAGACAAATCTATAGGGTTGAAATAGTGGTGTATAGCGTCCTCTTATCAGCAAGCGTCCTTTCTAACTTGAACCAATCCTAAAGGAATCACACGATGAGTTGAATTAACTTGTCGACAAACCTATAGAGTTGACATAGGGCTGAATTAGCGGTGCATAGCGTCCTTTCTTCAGCAAGCATAACGTCGACTTCTCAGCAAGCGACGACAAACATAAACCAATCCTAAAATAATCAAACGACGAGTTCAATTATATTAGCGTAAAATCTATACCGTTTCCATAGGGGTGAATTAGCGGTGCATAACTTCCTCACTTCAGCAACCATAGCGTCTATTTCTCACCTAGCGACGTCAAACATAAACCATTCCTATAAGAATCATACGACGAGTTGAATTATATTAGCCAGAAATCCATAGCGTTGCCATAGGGCTGAATTAGCGGTGCATAGCGTTCTCTCTTCAGCAAGCATAGCGTCTATTTTTCAGCTAGCGAAGTCAATCATAAACCAATCCTAAAAGAATCATACGACGAGTTATATTATCTTGGAGACAAATCTATAGGGTTGAAATAGTGGTGTATAGCGTCCTCTCATCAGCAAGCGGCCTTTCTAACTTGAACCAATCCTAAAAGAATCACACGATGACTTGAATTAACTTGTCGACAAACCTATAGAGTTGACATAGGGGTGAATTAGCGGTGCATAGCGTCCTCTCTTCAGCAAGCATAGCGTCTATTTTTCAGCTAGCGAAGTCAATCATAAACCAATCCTAAAAGAATCATACGACGAGTTATATTATCTTGGAGACAAATCTATAGGGTTGAAATAGTGGTGTATAGCGTCCTCTCATCAGTAATTGTCCTTTCTAACTTGAACCAATCCTAAAAGAATCACATAATGAGTTGAATTAACTTGTCGACAAACTTATAGGGTTGGCATAGGACTGAATTAGCGGTGCATAGCGTCCTCTCTTCAGCAAGCATAGCGTCTATTTTTAAGCTAGCGAAGTCAATCATAAACCAATCCTAAAATAATCAAACGACGAGTTCAGTTATATTAGGGTAAAATCTATACCGTTTCCATAGGGGTGAATTAGCGGTGCATACCTTCCTCACTTCAGCAAACATAGCGTCTATTTCTCAGCTAGCGACGTCAAACATAAACCATTCCTATAAGAATCATACGACGAGTTGAATTATATTAGCCAGAAATCCATAGCGTTGCCATAGGGCTGAATTAGCGGTGCATAGCGTCCTCTCTTCAGTAAGCATAGCGTCTATTTTTCAGCTAGCGAAGTCAGTCATAAACCAATCCTAAAAGAATCATACGACGAGTTATATTATCTTGGAGACAAATCTATAGGGTTGAAATAGTAGTGTATAGCGTCCTCTCATCAGCAAGCGTCCTTTCTAACTTGAACCAATCCTAAAAGAATCACACGATGAGTTGAATTAACTTGTCGACAAACCTATAGAGTTGACATAGGGCTTAATTAGCGGTGCATAGCGTCCTCTCTTCAGCAAGCATAGCGTCTATTTTTCAGCTAGCGAAGTCAATCATAAACCAATCCTAAAAGAATCATACGACGAGTTCAATTATATTAGCGTGAAATCTATACCGTTGCCATAGGGGTGAATTAGCGGTGCATAACTTCCTCACTTCAGCAAGCATAGCGTCTATTTCTCAGCAAGCGACGTCAAACATAAACCATTCCTATAAGAATCATACGACGAGTTGAATTATATTAGCCAGAAATCCATAGCGTTGCCATAGGGCTGAATTAGCGGTGCATAGCGTCCTCTCTTCAGCAAGCATAGCGTCTATTTTTCAGCTAGCGAAGTCAATCATAAACCAATCCTAAAAGAATCATACGACGAGTTATATTATCTTGGAGACAAATCTATAGGGTTGAAATAGTGGTGTATAGCTTCATCTCATCAGCAAGCAGCCTTTCTAACTTGAACCAATCCTAAAAGAATCACACGATGAGTTGAATTAACTTGTCGACAAACCTATAGAGTTGACATAGGGGTGAATTAGCGGTGCATAGCGTTCTCTCATTAGCAAGCATAACGTGAATGTCTCAGCAAGCGACGACAAACATAAACCAATCCTAAAAGAATCATACGACGAGTTAAATTATATTTGCGTGAAATCTATACCGTTGCCATAGGGGTGAATTAGCGGTGCATAACTTCCTCACTTCAGCAAGCATAGCGTCTATTTCTCAGCAAGCGACGTCAAACATAAACCATTCCTATAAGAATCATACGACGAGTTGAATTATATTAGCCAGAAATCCATAGCGTTGCCATAGGGCTGAATTAGCGGTGCATAGCGTCCTCTCTTCAGCAAGCATAGCGTCTATTTTTCATCTAGCTAAGTCATACATAAACCAATCCTAAAAGAATCATTCGACGAGTTATATTATCTTGGAGACAAATCTATAGGGTTGAAATAGTGGTGTATAGCGTCCTCTCATCAGCAAGCGTCCTTACTAACTTGAACCAATCCTAAAAGAATCACACGATGAGTTGAATTAACTTGTCGACAAACCTATAGAGTTGACATAGGGCTGAATTAGCGGTGCATAACTTCCTCACTTCAGCAACCATAGCGTCTATTTTTCAGCTAGCGAAGTCAATCATAAACCAATCCTAAAAGAATCATACGACGAGTTATATTATCTTGGAGACAAATCTATAGGGTTGAAATAGTGGTGTATAGCGTCCTCTTATCAGCAAGCGTCCTTTCTAACTTGAACCAATCCTAAAGGAATCACACGATGAGTTGAATTAACTTGTCGACAAACCTATAGAGTTGACATAGGGCTGAATTAGCGGTGCATAGCGTCCTTTCTTCAGCAAGCATAACGTCGACTTCTCAGCAAGCGACGACAAACATAAACCAATCCTAAAATAATCAAACGACGAGTTCAATTATATTAGCGTAAAATCTATACCGTTTCCATAGGGGTGAATTAGCGGTGCATAACTTCCTCACTTCAGCAACCATAGCGTCTATTTCTCACCTAGCGACGTCAAACATAAACCATTCCTATAAGAATCATACGACGAGTTGAATTATATTAGCCAGAAATCCATAGCGTTGCCATAGGGCTGAATTAGCGGTGCATAGCGTTCTCTCTTCAGCAAGCATAGCGTCTATTTTTCAGCTAGCGAAGTCAATCATAAACCAATCCTAAAAGAATCATACGACGAGTTATATTATCTTGGAGACAAATCTATAGGGTTGAAATAGTGGTGTATAGCGTCCTCTCATCAGCAAGCGGCCTTTCTAACTTGAACCAATCCTAAAAGAATCACACGATGACTTGAATTAAGGTGTACGTATACACTTGACACTTTTTTTTTTTAATTTGACTTTAAAAATCTACTTTTTTCACAAAATGTGTATAATCTATGTTTAAAATCATTTCACTTAAAAAAAATTAGATTTAGTTTGTTATTAATTAGTTAATTAGGGTCTAATGAGCTAATTGGCATAATTTTTGAACGGTGATAACTCAAATTCTAATTAGTACAGAGATATAATTTTTGCTGGAAATTAATCCTTGAACTGTTTTTCATGTTTTGACGTTTCAATTTAGATGGTAGACCAAATAGTTTTTTATATAGCAATTGTTTTACCCAGAAAGCATGAAAAATCAAGATTTTTTTTGAAATTTTGACTTTTAAAAACAAATTATAAAAAATGTTACTAAATCAATAACAAAAATGGCACGTCACAACATCCGCTAAACTATATAGTTTACACTGGTACAAAAATAATTATAAAAGACCAATTCATTGTTGAGTTATCACCGTTTGAACGAAACATAATATGGGGAAAACGCAGTTCTTCAGAAATTGAGTTTAAAGTTTTGTTATCATGTTTTCATAATGAAAATGTTGTAAATAATGATAAATATGTATTGTATTATTGCCTAAAACTCTCCTGGGGCATAAGTAAGCCCTTCTTTTTTAATTTTATTGTCTTCTTTTTTTTTTTTAGCCCCTCGCAAACATTTCCTCCTTTGTTTTTGAAGTGGCGTTGATTGCCTGATGCTCTCAGAAATCCTCAAGCTGTTCCTCGCTTCAATACCTTTGAGCATTAATTGGCCAGGACTAATGCGCATGCGCCTCATAACCTCTAGCTCAGGCTTAAAACCACAATTAAAGTGCATAACAGCATCATACGCCGACAGTTTTACACTCGACGCTCCAGAAAATTTGGTTTTGGGTGAACGCTTCCATATAAGGGAGTGGAAGCATTCATTATTATTCTGTGTCTTGCCATGCAAACACTTTTCAAGCATTTCTGGAGCTGTGAGTCTACTGTAAATCGGCTTGATGTGTTTAAGCAACTCAAGCGGTAGGCCTGCTTTGTGCTTGTATGTTGCTTCCTTACCCCGTGCAGCAGCACACTGATACGAGCACCAACTATCACTACCTTTTGGGCATTTGGTGTGAAGTGGATGGCTGTCTCTTGCACTTAGGTGGTAGAATGTGCTCCAAATGGCATTGGACATTAATTCAACTGATGCAGTGTTATTTCGAAGAGCCATGCCAAAATAGTTCTGCATTTTATTAATAAGCGAGTCGGTAAGCTTACCTTTCCCACTTATACCCTTTACTGACTTTTTAAGTTTACGCAAGGCAGTTCCCAGTCTCTTTTGGTAATGTCCGACACATTCTCTTTTTTTAATTTCTTTTCCGGGGTAAGGATTCAATTCGCACACAGCAGAGTGACTCTTGCAGTCGCCATCTCCATAGAAATCACAGTATTCGAGACCTCTCTTTTCGACAGATCGCTGGAAGATCCTTCCTGCACCAACTGGCTCCATGTTGGTAGACGATCCCTTGTAGTTTATAGAACATTTATGTTCTGTTCTCCATGATTTGAATTTTATAGAAGACTTGTCTTTATTTTGCCATCTACGGCAACCAAAACAGTCCTTCGACAGCACTTCAATATCAAGAACTTCACCGGTATCTATGGAGATAGCTGAAACTAATCCATTCAGCGAAGAATAGCCTCGTCTGTGCCACGTTCCATCTACCGACACTCCACATTCTGTGCTTCCATTCAGTACGCGCACACGATGAGCAGCCATTCTCATTGTTTCTTCTGCAAGAGGTTGTACGACTTTCAACAAAGCTTTGGTATGGCTGTTGTAGGCAACTGAGGTAGGTGGAGGAGGCATGTTCATAACAGTCATGAAATGACTGGCTTCTCTATGTCCACAACCCATTTGTTTCATCGCATAAACAAGTCGCCTGTTAACTTCATAAAACTGACCCTGTTTCTTAGAACTGAAACACGAGTCACTAACAAAGTCACAGAAGTTACAAGCGATGTTCAGTTCTACACAACATCCCATCTTTTTAGATGTGTTTATTTTGACATGAATAGAGTTTTCACCACAATATGGACATTTTAGAAGACTGAATAAAACATTTAAGCAATCCAAATCTATGAAAAAGCACTCCGAACCTAAGTCGCTACTCGATTCTTTGTCGGTAACGTTTGAAATCTTAACCCTGGATGTTGAAGATTCATCCAACAAAATTTCTGAATTATTCACCGATTTACCATTAGAAATTCGAATAGCAGCACCTTTCCTCCTCTTTGAACGCTTGCTTCGAGATTTTGAACCCATTTTAAACAAGAATAAACACCAGAAAAATAGCAGGGAAATCACAAGTATATCGAAGAAAGCACGTTATACAAACAAACAAAACACGCTTAAAATATACAGTTACAGTTAAACATCGTTGCCAAAGGCGAAAAATAAAATACAAATTAATTAATATGAAATAATTTTTATAAGGAAACCTAAAATTTCAAATGAATCACTTAGAACTTTCATTGTTTACATTTGGTTTCAAAAACGAAACTAACTATTTTGGTGAGTGTACCTTATAAAAATCCTCATAAATCGGAAAATATTGTGAATATTTACAAGATCTTGGTATCATTTTAAAGCTAAAGAATTGGAGAGTATTTTTCTGTAATAAAAAAAATATAGATAATATGATCGATTTTCGCGATTTCAAGTGTATACATACACCTTAACTTGTCGACAAACCTATAGAGTTGACATAGGGGTGAATTAGCGGTGCATAGCGTCCTCTCTTCAGCAAGCATAGCGTCTATTTTTCAGCTAGCGAAGTCAATCATAAACCAATCCTAAAAGAATCATACGACGAGTTATATTATCTTGGAGACAAATCTATAGGGTTGAAATAGTGGTGTATAGCGTCCTCTCATCAGTAATTGTCCTTTCTAACTTGAACCAATCCTAAAAGAATCACATAATGAGTTGAATTAACTTGTCGACAAACTTATAGGGTTGGCATAGGACTGAATTAGCGGTGCATAGCGTCCTCTCTTCAGCAAGCATAGCGTCTATTTTTAAGCTAGCGAAGTCAATCATAAACCAATCCTAAAATAATCAAACGACGAGTTCAGTTATATTAGGGTAAAATCTATACCGTTTCCATAGGGGTGAATTAGCGGTGCATACCTTCCTCACTTCAGCAAACATAGCGTCTATTTCTCAGCTAGCGACGTCAAACATAAACCATTCCTATAAGAATCATACGACGAGTTGAATTATATTAGCCAGAAATCCATAGCGTTGCCATAGGGCTGAATTAGCGGTGCATAGCGTCCTCTCTTCAGTAAGCATAGCGTCTATTTTTCAGCTAGCGAAGTCAGTCATAAACCAATCCTAAAAGAATCATACGACGAGTTATATTATCTTGGAGACAAATCTATAGGGTTGAAATAGTAGTGTATAGCGTCCTCTCATCAGCAAGCGTCCTTTCTAACTTGAACCAATCCTAAAAGAATCACACGATGAGTTGAATTAACTTGTCGACAAACCTATAGAGTTGACATAGGGCTTAATTAGCGGTGCATAGCGTCCTCTCTTCAGCAAGCATAGCGTCTATTTTTCAGCTAGCGAAGTCAATCATAAACCAATCCTAAAAGAATCATACGACGAGTTCAATTATATTAGCGTGAAATCTATACCGTTGCCATAGGGGTGAATTAGCGGTGCATAACTTCCTCACTTCAGCAAGCATAGCGTCTATTTCTCAGCAAGCGACGTCAAACATAAACCATTCCTATAAGAATCATACGACGAGTTGAATTATATTAGCCAGAAATCCATAGCGTTGCCATAGGGCTGAATTAGCGGTGCATAGCGTCCTCTCTTCAGCAAGCATAGCGTCTATTTTTCAGCTAGCGAAGTCAATCATAAACCAATCCTAAAAGAATCATACGACGAGTTGTATTATCTTGGAGACAAATCTATAGGGTTGAAATAGTGGTGTATAGCTTCATCTCATCAGCAAGCAGCCTTTCTAACTTGAACCAATCCTAAAAGAATCACACGATGAGTTGAATTAACTTGTCGACAAACCTATAGAGTTGACATAGGGGTGAATTAGCGGTGCATAGCGTTCTCTCATTAGCAAGCATAACGTGAATGTCTCAGCAAGCGACGACAAACATAAACCAATCCTAAAAGAATCATACGACGAGTTAAATTATATTTGCGTGAAATCTATACCGTTGCCATAGGGGTGAATTAGCGGTGCATAACTTCCTCACTTCAGCAAGCATAGCGTCTATTTCTCAGCAAGCGACGTCAAACATAAACCATTCCTATAAGAATCATACGACGAGTTGAATTATATTAGCCAGAAATCCATAGCGTTGCCATAGGGCTGAATTAGCGGTGCATAGCGTCCTCTCTTCAGCAAGCATAGCGTCTATTTTTCATCTAGCTAAGTCATACATAAACCAATCCTAAAAGAATCATTCGACGAGTTATATTATCTTGGAGACAAATCTATAGGGTTGAAATAGTGGTGTATAGCGTCCTCTCATCAGCAAGCGTCCTTACTAACTTGAACCAATCCTAAAAGAATCACACGATGAGTTGAATTAACTTGTCGACAAACCTATAGAGTTGACATAGGGCTGAATTAGCGGTGCATAGCGTCCTCTCTTCAGCAAGCATAGCGTCTATTTTTCAGCTAGCGAAGTTAATCATAAACCAATCCTAAAAGAATCATACGACGAGTTCAATTATATTAGCGTGAAATCTATACCGTTGCCATAGGGGTGAATTAGCGGTGCATAACTTCCTCACTTCAGCAACCATAGCGTCTATTTCTCAGCAAGCGACGTCAAACATAAATCAATCCTAAAAGAATCATACGACGAGTTGAATTATTTTCGTGACAAATCTATAGGGTTGAAATAGTGGTGTATAGCGTCCTCTCATCAGCAAGCGTCCTTTCTAACTTGAACCAATCCTAAAAGAATCACACGATGAGTTGAATTAACTTGTCGACAAACCTATAGATTTGACATAGGGGTGAATTAGCGGTGCATAGCGTCCTCTCTTCAGCAGGCATAGCGTCTATTTTTCAGCTAGCGAAGTCAATCATAAACCAATCCTAAAAGAATCATACGACGAGTTATATTATCTTGGAGACAAATCTATAGGGTTGAAATAGTGGTGTATAGCGTCCTCTTATCAGCAAGCGTCCTTTCTAACTTGAACCAATCCTAAAGGAATCACACGATGAGTTGAATTAACTTGTCGACAAACCTATAGAGTTGACATAGGGCTGAATTAGCGGTGCATAGCGTCCTTTCTTCAGCAAGCATAACGTCGACTTCTCAGCAAGCGACGACAAACATAAACCAATCCTAAAATAATCAAACGACGAGTTCAATTATATTAGCGTAAAATCTATACCGTTTCCATAGGGGTGAATTAGCGGTGCATAACTTCCTCACTTCAGCAACCATAGCGTCTATTTCTCACCTAGCGACGTCAAACATAAACCATTCCTATAAGAATCATACGACGAGTTGAATTATATTAGCCAGAAATCCATAGCGTTGCCATAGGGCTGAATTAGCGGTGCATAGCGTTCTCTCTTCAGCAAGCATAGCGTCTATTTTTCAGCTAGCGAAGTCAATCATAAACCAATCCTAAAAGAATCATACGACGAGTTATATTATCTTGGAGACAAATCTATAGGGTTGAAATAGTGGTGTATAGCGTCCTCTCATCAGCAAGCGGCCTTTCTAACTTGAACCAATCCTAAAAGAATCACACGATGAGTTGAATTAACTTGTCGACAAACCTATAGAGTTGACATAGGGGTGAATTAGCGGTGCATAGCGTCCTCTCTTCAGCAAGCATAGCGTCTATTTTTCAGCTAGCGAAGTCAATCATAAACCAATCCTAAAAGAATCATACGACGAGTTATATTATCTTGGAGACAAATCTATAGGGTTGAAATAGTGGTGTATAGCGTCCTCTCATCAGTAATTGTCCTTTCTAACTTGAACCAATCCTAAAAGAATCACATAATGAGTTGAATTAACTTGTCGACAAACTTATAGGGTTGGCATAGGACTGAATTAGCGGTGCATAGCGTCCTCTCTTCAGCAAGCATAGCGTCTATTTTTAAGCTAGCGAAGTCAATCATAAACCAATCCTAAAATAATCAAACGACGAGTTCAGTTATATTAGGGTAAAATCTATACCGTTTCCATAGGGGTGAATTAGCGGTGCATACCTTCCTCACTTCAGCAAACATAGCGTCTATTTCTCAGCTAGCGACGTCAAACATAAACCATTCCTATAAGAATCATACGACGAGTTGAATTATATAAGCCAGAAATCCATAGCGTTGCCATAGGGCTGAATTAGCGGTGCATAGCGTCCTCTCTTCAGTAAGCATAGCGTCTATTTTTCAGCTAGCGAAGTCAGTCATAAACCAATCCTAAAAGAATCATACGACGAGTTATATTATCTTGGAGACAAATCTATAGGGTTGAAATAGTAGTGTATAGCGTCCTCTCATCAGCAAGCGTCCTTTCTAACTTGAACCAATCCTAAAAGAATCACACGATGAGTTGAATTAACTTGTCGACAAACCTATAGAGTTGACATAGGGCTGAATTAGCGGTGCATAGCGTCCTCTCTTCAGCAAGCATAGCGTCTATTTTTCAGCTAGCGAAGTCAATCATAAACCAATCCTAAAAGAATCATACGACGAGTTATATTATCTTGGAAACAAATCTATAGGGTTGAAATAGTGGTTTATAGCGTCCTCTCATCAGCAAGCGTCCTTTATAACTTGAACCAATCCTAAAAGAATCACATGATGAGTTGAATTAACTTGTCGACAAACCTATAGGGTTGGCATAGGGCTGAATTAGCGGTGCATAGCGTCCTTTCTTCAGCAAGCATAACGTCGACTTCTCAGCAAGCGACGACAAACATAAACCAATCCTAAAATAATCAAACGACGAGTTCAATTATATTAGCGTAAAATCTATACCGTTTCCATAGGGGTGAATTAGCGGTGCATAACTTCCTCACTTCAGCAAGCATAGCAACTATTTCTCACCTAGCGACGTCAAACATAAACCATTCCTATAAGAATCATACGACGAGTTGAATTATATTAGCCAGAAATCCATAGCGTTGCCATAGGGCTGAATTAGCGGTGCATAGCGTCCTCTCTTCAGCAAGCATAGCGTCTATTTTTCAGCTAGCGAAGTCAATCATAAACCAATCCTAAAAGAATCATACGACGAGTTATATTATCTTGGAGACAAATCTATAGGGTTGAAATAGTGGTGTATAGCGTCCTCTCATCAGTAATTGTCCTTTCTAACTTGAACCAATCCTAAAAGAATCACACGATGAGTTGAATTAACTTGTCGACAAACCTATAGAGTTGACATAGGGCTGAATTAGCGGTGCATAGCGTCCTCTCTTCAGCAAGCATAGCGTCTATTTTTCAGCTAGCGAAGTCAATCATAAACCAATCCTAAAAGAATCATACGACGAGTTCAATTATATTAGCGTGAAATCTATACCGTTGCCATAGGGGTGATTTAGCGGTGCATAACTTCCTCACTTCAGCAAGCATAGCGTCTATTTCTCAGCAAGCGACGACAAACATAAACCATTCCTATAAGAATCATACGACGAGTTGAATTATATTAGCCAGAAATCCATAGCGTTGCCATAGGGCTGAATTAGCGGTGCATAGCGTCCTCTCTTCAGCAAGCATAGCGTCTATTTTTCATCTAGCGAAGTCAATCATAAACCAATCCTAAAAGAATCATTCGACGAGTTATATTATCTTGGAGACAAATCTATAGGGTTGAAATAGTAGTGTATAGCGTCCTCTCATCAGCAAGCGTCCTTTCTAACTTGAACCAATCCTAAAAGAATCACACGATGAGTTGAATTAACTTGTCGACAAACCTATAGAGTTGACATAGGGCTGAATTAGCGGTGCATAGCGTCCTCTCTTCAGCAAGCATAGCGTCTATTTTTCAGCTAGCGAAGTCAATCATAAACCAATCCTAAAAGAATCATACGACGAGTTATATTATCTTGGAAACAAATCTATAGGGTTGAAATAGTGGTTTATAGCGTCCTCTCATCAGCAAGCGTCCTTTATAACTTGAACCAATCCTAAAAGAATCACATGATGAGTTGAATTAACTTGTCGACAAACCTATAGGGTTGGCATAGGGCTGAATTAGCGGTGCATAGCGTCCTTTCTTCAGCAAGCATAACGTCGACTTCTCAGCAAGCGACGACAAACATAAACCAATCCTAAAATAATCAAACGACGAGTTCAATTATATTAGCGTAAAATCTATACCGTTTCCATAGGGGTGAATTAGCGGTGCATAACTTCCTCACTTCAGCAAGCATAGCGACTATTTCTCATCTAGCGACGTCAAACATAAACCATTCCTATAAGAATCATACGACGAGTTGAATTATATTAGCCAGAAATCCATAGCGTTGCCATAGGGCTGAATTAGCGGTGCATAGCGTCCTCTCTTCAGCAAGCATAGCGTCTATTTTTCAGCTAGCGAAGTCAATCATAAACCAATCCTAAAAGAATCATACGACGAGTTATATTATCTTGGAGACAAATCTATAGGGTCGAAATAGTGGTGTATAGCGTCCTCTCATCAGTAATTGTCCTTTCTAACTTGAACCAATAATAAAAGAATCACATAATGAGTTGAATTAACTTGTCGACAAATCTATAGAGTTGCCATAGGGCTGAATTAGCGGTGCATAGCGTCCTCTCTTCAGCAAGCATAGCGTCTATTTTTAAGCTAGCGAAGTCAATCATAAACCAATCCTAAAATAATCAAACGACGAGTTCAGTTATATTAGGGTAAAATCTATACCGTTGCCATAGGGGTGATTTAGCGGTGCATAACTTCCTCACTTCAGCAAGCATAGCGTCTATTTCTCAGCAAGCGACGACAAACATAAACCATTCCTATAAGAATCATACGACGAGTTGAATTATATTAGCCAGAAATCCATAGCGTTGCCATAGGGCTGAATTAGCGGTGCATAGCGTCCTCTCTTCAGCAAGCATAGCGTCTATTTTTCATCTAGCGAAGTCAATCATAAACCAATCCTAAAAGAATCATTCGACGAGTTATATTATCTTGGAGACAAATCTATAGGGTTGAAATAGTAGTGTATAGCGTCCTCTCATCAGCAAGCGTCCTTTCTAACTTGAACCAATCCTAAAAGAATCACACGATGAGTTGAATTAACTTGTCGACAAACCTATAGAGTTGACATAGGGCTGAATTAGCGGTGCATAGCGTCCTCTCTTCAGCAAGCATAGCGTCTATTTTTCAGCTAGCGAAGTCAATCATAAACCAATCCTAAAAGAATCATACGACGAGTTATATTATCTTGGAAACAAATCTATAGGGTTGAAATAGTGGTTTATAGCGTCCTCTCATCAGCAAGCGTCCTTTATAACTTGAACCAATCCTAAAAGAATCACATGATGAGTTGAATTAACTTGTCGACAAACCTATAGGGTTGGCATAGGGCTGAATTAGCGGTGCATAGCGTCCTTTCTTCAGCAAGCATAACGTCGACTTCTCAGCAAGCAACGACAAACATAAACCAATCCTAAAATAATCAAACGACGAGTTCAATTATATTAGCGTAAAATCTATACCGTTTCCATAGGGGTGAATTAGCGGTGCATAACTTCCTCACTTCAGCAAGCATAGCGACTATTTCTCATCTAGCGACGTCAAACATAAACCATTCCTATAAGAATCATACGACGAGTTGAATTATATTAGCCAGAAATCCATAGCGTTGCCATAGGGCTGAATTAGCGGTGCATAGCGTCCTCTCTTCAGCAAGCATAGCGTCTATTTTTCAGCTAGCGAAGTCAATCATAAACCAATCCTAAAAGAATCATACGACGAGTTATATTATCTTGGAGACAAATCTATAGGGTCGAAATAGTGGTGTATAGCGTCCTCTCATCAGTAATTGTCCTTTCTAACTTGAACCAATAATAAAAGAATCACATAATGAGTTGAATTAACTTGTCGACAAATCTATAGAGTTGCCATAGGGCTGAATTAGCGGTGCATAGCGTCCTCTCTTCAGCAAGCATAGCGTCTATTTTTAAGCTAGCGAAGTCAATCATAAACCAATCCTAAAATAATCAAACGACGAGTTCAGTTATATTAGGGTAAAATCTATACCGTTTCCATAGGGGTGAATTAGCGGTGCATACCTTCCTCACTTCAGCAAACATAGCGTCTATTTCTCAGCTAGCGACGTCAAACATAAACCATTCCTATAAGAATCATACGACGAGTTGAATTATATTAGCCAGAAATCCATAGCGTTGCCATAGGGCTGAATTAGCGGTGCATAGCGTCCTCTCTTCAGTAAGCATAGCGTCTATTTTTCAGCTAGCGAAGTCAATCATAAACCAATCCTAAAAGAATCATACGACGAGTTATATTATCTTGGAGACAAATTTATAGGGTTGAAATAGTAGTGTATAGCGTCCTGTCATCAGCAAGCGTCCTTTCTAACTTGGACCAATCCTAAAAGAATCACACGATGACTTGAATTAACTTGTCGACAAACCTATAGAGTTGACATAGGGCTGAATTAGCGGTGCATAGCGTCCTCTCTTCAGCAAGCATAGCGTCTATTTTTCAGCTAGCGAAGTCAATCATAAACCAATCCTAAAAGAATCATACGACGAGTTCAATTATATTAGCGTGAAATCTATACCGTTGCCATAGGGGTGATTTAGCGGTGCATAACTTCCTCACTTCAGCAAGCATAGCGTCTATTTCTCAGCAAGCGACGACAAACATAAACCATTCCTATAAGAATCATACGACGAGTTGAATTATATTAGCCAGAAATCCATAGCGTTGCCATAGGGCTGAATTAGCGGTGCATAGCGTCCTCTCTTCAGCAAGCATAGCGTCTATTTTTCATCTAGCGAAGTCAATCATAAACCAATCCTAAAAGAATCATTCGACGAGTTATATTATCTTGGAGACAAATCTATAGGGTTGAAATAGTAGTGTATAGCGTCCTCTCATCAGCAAGCGTCCTTTCTAACTTGAACCAATCCTAAAAGAATCACACGATGAGTTGAATTAACTTGTCGACAAACCTATAGAGTTGACATAGGGCTGAATTAGCGGTGCATAGCGTCCTCTCTTCAGCAAGCATAGCGTCTATTTTTCAGCTAGCGAAGTCAATCATAAACCAATCCTAAAAGAATCATACGACGAGTTATATTATCTTGGAAACAAATCTATAGGGTTGAAATAGTGGTTTATAGCGTCCTCTCATCAGCAAGCGTCCTTTATAACTTGAACCAATCCTAAAAGAATCACATGATGAGTTGAATTAACTTGTCGACAAACCTATAGGGTTGGCATAGGGCTGAATTAGCGGTGCATAGCGTCCTTTCTTCAGCAAGCATAACGTCGACTTCTCAGCAAGCGACGACAAACATAAACCAATCCTAAAATAATCAAACGACGAGTTCAATTATATTAGCGTAAAATCTATACCGTTTCCATAGGGGTGAATTAGCGGTGCATAACTTCCTCACTTCAGCAAGCATAGCGACTATTTCTCATCTAGCGACGTCAAACATAAACCATTCCTATAAGAATCATACGACGAGTTGAATTATATTAGCCAGAAATCCATAGCGTTGCCATAGGGCTGAATTAGCGGTGCATAGCGTCCTCTCTTCAGCAAGCATAGCGTCTATTTTTAAGCTAGCGAAGTCAATCATAAACCAATCCTAAAATAATCAAACGACGAGTTCAGTTATATTAGGGTAAAATCTATACCGTTGCCATAGGGGTGATTTAGCGGTGCATAACTTCCTCACTTCAGCAAGCATAGCGTCTATTTCTCAGCAAGCGACGACAAACATAAACCATTCCTATAAGAATCATACGACGAGTTGAATTATATTAGCCAGAAATCCATAGCGTTGCCATAGGGCTGAATTAGCGGTGCATAGCGTCCTCTCTTCAGCAAGCATAGCGTCTATTTTTCATCTAGCGAAGTCAATCATAAACCAATCCTAAAAGAATCATTCGACGAGTTATATTATCTTGGAGACAAATCTATAGGGTTGAAATAGTAGTGTATAGCGTCCTCTCATCAGCAAGCGTCCTTTCTAACTTGAACCAATCCTAAAAGAATCACATGATGAGTTGAATTAACTTGTCGACAAACCTATAGGGTTGGCATAGGGCTGAATTAGCGGTGCATAGCGTCCTTTCTTCAGCAAGCATAACGTCGACTTCTCAGCAAGCGACGACAAACATAAACCAATCCTAAAATAATCAAACGACGAGTTCAATTATATTAGCGTAAAATCTATACCGTTTCCATAGGGGTGAATTAGCGGTGCATAACTTCCTCACTTCAGCAAGCATAGCGACTATTTCTCACCTAGCGACGTCAAACATAAACCATTCCTATAAGAATCATACGACGAGTTGAATTATATTAGCCAGAAATCCATAGCGTTGCCATAGGGCTGAATTAGCGGTGCATAGCGTCCTCTCTTCAGCAAGCATAGCGTCTATTTTTCAGCTAGCAAAGTCAATCATAAACCAATCCTAAAAGAATCATACGACGAGTTATATTATCTTGGAGACAAATCTATAGGGTTGAAATAGTGGTGTATAGCGTCCTCTCATCAGCAAGAGTCCTTTCTAACTTGAACCAATCCTAAAAGAATCACACGATGAGTTGAATTAACTTGTCGACAAACCTATAGAGTTGACATAGGGGTGAATTAGCGGTGCATAGCGTCCTCTCTTCAGCAAGCATAGCGTCTATTTTTCAGCTAGCGAAGTCAATCATAAACCAATCGTAAAAGAATCATACGACGAGTTATATTATCTTGGATACAAATCTATAGGGTTGAAATAGTGGTGTATAGCGTCCTCTCATCAGCAAGCGTCCTTTCTAACTTGAACCAATCCTAAAAGAATGACATGATGAGTTGAATTAACTTGTCGACAAACCTATAGGGTTGGCATAGGGCTTAATTAGCGGTGCATAGCGTCCTTTCTTCAGCAAGCATAACGTCGACTTCTCAGCAAGCGACGACAAACATAAACCAATCCTAAAATAATCAAACGACGAGTTCAATTATATTAGCGTAAAATCTATACCGTT
Source organism: Metellina segmentata (assembly GCA_947359465.1). NCBI lineage: Eukaryota > Metazoa > Arthropoda > Arachnida > Araneae > Tetragnathidae > Metellina > Metellina segmentata. The sequence continues at coordinate 129,084,156 of OX375878.1, forward strand.
TTCATAGGGGTGAATTAGCGGTGCATAACTTCCTCACTTCAGCAAGCTTAGCGTCTATTTCTCACCTAGCGACGTCAAACATAAACCATTCCTATAAGAATCATACGACGAGTTGAATTATATTAGCCAGAAATCCATAGCGTTGCCATAGGGCTGAATTAGCGGTGCATAGCGTCCTCTCTTCAGCAAGCATAACGTCTATTTTTCAGCTAGCGAAGTCAATCATAAACCAATCCTAAAAGAATCATACGACGAGTTATATTATCTTGGAGACAAATCTATAGGGTTGAAATAGTGGTGTATAGCGTCCTCTCATCAGCAAGCGGCCTTTCTAACTTGAACCAATCCTAAAAGAATCACACGATGAGTTGAATTAACTTGTCGACAAACCTATAGAGTTGACATAGGGCTGAATTAGCGGTGCATAGCGTCCTCTCTTCAGCAAGCATAGCGTCTATTTTTCAGCTAGCGAAGTCAATCATAAACCAATCCTAAAAGAATCATACGACGAGTTCAATTATATTAGCGTGAAATCTATACCGTTGCCATAGGGGTGAATTAGCGGTGCATAACTTCCTCACTTCAGCAAGCATAGCGTCGATTTCTCAGCAAGCGACGACAAACATAAACCAATCCTGAAAGAATCATACGCCGAGTTAAATTATATTAGCGTGAAATCTATACCGTTGCCATAGGGGTGAATTAGCGGTGCATAACTTCCTCAATTCAGCAACCATAGCGTCTATTTCTCAGCAAGCGACGTCAAACATAAATCAATCCTAAAAGAATCATACGACGAGTTGAATTATTTTCGTGACAAATCTATAGGGTTGCCATAGGTAATTTAGCGGTGCATAGTCTATATCTCAGCTAGCGACGTCAAACATTAACCAATCATAAAAGAATCATACGACGAGTTAAATTATCTTGGAGACAAATCTATATGGTTGATATAGTGGTGTATAGCGTCCTCTCATCAGCACAAGCGTCCTTTCTAACTTGAACCAATCCTAAAAGAATCACACGATGAGTTGAATTAACTTGTCGACAAATCTATAGGGTTGCCACAGGGCTGAATTAGCGGTGCATAGCGTTCTCTCATCAGCAAGCATAACGTGAATGTCTCAGCAAGCGACGACAAACATAAACCAATCCTAAAAGAATCATACGACGAGGTCAATTATATTAGCGTGAAATCTATACCGTTGCCTGAGGGGTGAATTAGCGGTGCATAACTTCCTCACTTCAGCAAGCATAGCGTCTATTTCTCAGCTAGCGACGTCAAACATAAAGAAATCATAAAAGAATCATACGACGAATTGAATTATCTTGGCGAAAAATCTATAGGGTTGAACTAGCGGTCTATAGCGTCCTCTCATCAGCAAGCATCCTTTCTAAATTGAACCAATCCTAAAAGAATCCTACGACGAGTATAATTAACTTAGCGACAAATCTATAGGGTTGCCATAGGGATAAATTAGCAGTGCATAGCATCCTCTCTTCACCAAGCATAACGTTGATTTCTCAGCTCGCGACGTCAAACACAAACCAATCCTGAAAGAATCATACGACGAGTATAATTATCCGGGCGACAAATCTATATGGTTGAAATAGCGGTCTATAGCTTCCCCTCATCAGCAAGCATCCTTTCTAAATTGAACCAATCCGAAAAGGATTGGATTGGATATGATTTTGTGGCATTGAGTCCTCTTGGGACATATTATGCCAAACTCAAGATTAAAAAAAATCAAATATAACATAATAATGAAGTGAAATGAGTAAAAACATGATGAATGAATACTACATAAAATTATATGTGATGGATAAAACCAATGTCATGTAAAAAGCTAAAAATATTTGGATGAGGATTCTCCCTAACTATGTCTTCTAAAGTCAAGGTATAAGAATTAAAATATTTAAGACGTTGATAATTAAAATGAGAACACTCTATTAAAATGTGTTTCACAGTAAGTGGACAAATGCAGTAGTTACAAATGGGATGATCTTCTCCGAGGAGGAGGTGTATATGGGTTGTTCGCGTGTGAACAATACGGAGACGTGTTAGAATTACATCCTGTCTTCTAAAAGGTAGCGATTTCCATTGAATTATATTTCGTTTTAAAGCATGGAGTTTGTTCTCCGTTTGTTCATTCCATTCGTTCTGCCATTTTGTTTATAAAAATTTGTAAATAAAATATTTTAAGTCACGGAAAAGGATAGTGAGGTTAAAATTATTTACGGCAGATTTGGCGGCTTTGTCAACTCTTTCATTACCTGATACCCCAACATGAGATGGGATCCAGCAAAATATTAACTTAAAATTTTTGGATGAAAGATGATAAATTATTTTTTATGACTCTAAAACAATGGGATGACTGTCATGATCAGGAGGTTTCAATGGTTGTAAAACGCTTAATGAATCTGTAAAAATGATACATTTTTTATAACAATGATCGGATATATTTTCTAATGCTTTAAAAATGGCCATTATTTCAGCAGTAAAAACAGAACATGAAGAATGAAGTTTAAAACTGTGAAGGGAATCATTAATAGTGAACGCAGCTCCAACGTAGTTTGCCTTTTTAGACCCGTCCGTATAAATGTGTATAAAATTAGAGTAATGTTCTATATGATTTTGAAAAAGCTGTTTGTAAATAATATCCGAGGTATCTGCTTTATGGAAATTTTGGAACGGGTTTTGGAATTCAAAATAATGATTAAACCAAGGAGAGAAAGCATACAGTTTTTTCTGGGTGACGTCAAGTGAAGAAAGTTCGGATCCGTTCAACACGTCCAGCATTCTCAAGTGGAATGTAGGGATGAAGGATGTTTTAGCTTGATAGAGGCGTTTTAAATATGGACTGTGATGAATGGTATGCAATGGGTGATGAGGGGTTGAGGTAATTCTAAAATAGTATTCCAGTGATAACAACTGTCGTCTTAAGTCCAGGGAAGGTTCAAAAGATTCTACGTACAAGCTGCTCACGGGTGAAGTCCTAAAGGCACCAGAACATAAACGTAAAGCTGTGTGGTGCATAGTGTTCAGGGTTTGAAGAGCAGATTTTCTTGCTGAACCATACACCACGCAGCCGTAATCTAATTTTGATCGTATTAATGCTCTATATATTTTTAAAAGACAAGTTCGATCGGATCCCCATGATAATTTTGATAAAACTCGTAAGATGTTAAGAGCCTTTTCGCAACGTTTGCGTATATTTAAAATATGCGGTTGAAAAGTCAACTTCTTGTCAAATATGATACCTAAAAATTTTAAATTGTCCACAACATTAATTAAAATATCTTTGAAAAATATTTCAGGGTCAAGGTGAAGATTTCGTTTTTTGCAAAAAATGAACGCATGCAGTTTTCGATGGTGAAAAACTGAAACCATTTTCGTTAGTCCAATGTGTGATTTTGTTAACGGCCTGTTGAAGTTGTCTCTCTATTAAACGAATGTCCTTAGCTGCGCATGAAATTTGCAGATCGTCAACGTAAATAAGACCCTTAACTGATGGCGGCAATTGAGAAACAATATTGTTGATTTTTAAAATAAATAGAATCACACTTAAAACACTGTCTTGTGGCACTCCCTCCTCTTGAGTTAAAACATCTGAAAAAATCGATCCAATCCTAACTTTAAAATATCTTTTTTCTAAAAATTTTTGTATAAAAATAGGCAGGTTTCCTCTTATGTCATAGTTAAAAATGTCTTTTAAAATTCCATGTCTCCACGTTCGATCGTACGCTTTTTCGATATCAAAAAATATCGAGACGAGATGTTTATTTTGAACGAAAGCATTTCTAATTTCAGTCTCGAGAGCAACCAAATTTTCAACAGTGGATCGACCCTTTCGGAAGCCACTTTGAAGTGGAGAGAGACATTTATCTTTTTCTAATATATAAACGAACCTCGCGTTGACCATCTTTTCTAAAATCTTGCATAAGCAGCTTGTCAGGGCTATTGGACGGTAGTTCGAAGGGTTCTTGGGGTCTTTATTCGGTTTCAGTATGGGTATTATGGTAGCATATCTCCATGACTGCGGAAAAGTGTGCTCGTTCCAAATTCTGTTGTAAAATTTGAGGAGATGATTTAGAGAAAAATTTGAAAGATGTTTGAGCATGATGTAACTGATATTATCTGGGCCAGGAGTCGATTTGTGAACTAAGGATAAAGCCTTTGTCAATTCGGAAAAAGTAAAATCACAATTATATGATAATATACGGTTTGAACTGAAATTAACTTTATTCTTTTCAGATGCAATTTTAATCTTTTTAAAACTTTCAGAGTAGTTATTGGAGCTGGATATTTCGGAAAGGCATGAACCTATAGTGTTTGCTATGTCTTTGAGTGCCGATAATATTTGATTATTATGTTCTAGAATAGGAATTTGTCTATTGGGGTAAACACCGGAAATTCTTTTGATCCTGTTCCATAGTTGTTTGCTTGTGGTCTTACTATTTATACTATTGACATAATTAATCCAAGAATCCCTTTTACTAAGTCGTTGAATTTTTCGAAATGCCGCTTTTGTTTTTTTATAAATAATATAATTTTCACTTGTTGGATATCTATTGAAGATATTCCAGGACTTCCTTTGTTTACGGTAAGCATCGCTACAATCGTCATTCCACCAAGGCTTCTTCTGTTTTTTAAGGGCATTAATAACTTTTTTAATGGAAGCGTCAGCACTAGCTATAATTATATCTGTTATTTTAAAAGTTACTTCATCGATGTCGCCAATTACTACTGCGTTTGAAATATCTGCGAGGCTAGTAAAGAGTGGCCAGTTAGCGGTTTCAAATATATAGTTAGTTTGGCTGACACAGTGAGGTTGGTATTGGCCTTCATATTTAAGTTTAATTGGATAATGGTCGCTATTGTAAAGGTAAGAATCCACAGAAAAAGTCCAAAATGGTAAAATTGAAGGAGTGCAAATTGCCAGATCTATTGAATGGTAAGTAAGTGAAGGTGAGTGAAAGTAAGTAGGTTGGCCGTCATTCATAATACATAAATCATTATCTGTTATTACTTTTTCAATTTGTTTCCCTCTATTATTAATATCTGAACTGCCCCAGAGAATATGATGGCCATTTAGGTCACCAAGTATGATGAATGGTTTCGGAAGTTGATCTATTAAATTATTTAAGTCAGAAGTGGCAATACGGGTGGTAGGAGGTAAGTATAAATTGCATATTGTTATCAAAATATTGACATGAAGTCTAACAGCAAGAGCCTGCAGATTTGTTTTTAGGTTAATTTGAGTTACTGGAAAGTCATGGGAGGTAAGCAATGCAACACCCCAACATGCTCTCTGGCCATCATCGTAATCTTTTCTAAATATAGTGAAATAGTGAATGTTGGTGGAATCATTGCTTCTTAAATAAGTCTCCTGGAGGGCGATTGCAGCTGGCTTGTGATTGTTTATGATGTCTTTGACATCATCAATTTTTTGACGAAAACCCCGGCAGTTCCAGGAAAGAAAGGAAGCCATAAAAATAAAGTATAAAAGAAAAGGAAAAACTACTTGTGGTTTCTCGTCCTAGTACGATGTTTGTCTTGCCGAGGATCCTTCTTGGGCTTCAGTGGCGAAGTCTCCAAGTCCTCATCTTCTACAGATGAAATATCGCTTTCTGAGTTATAAAGATTAATGAGGTCACTGGTAGAAGGATTAGGTATAAAGTTTTTGGATGAAACGTCGGGCTGAAGAGAGAGGTTTGAAAAGAACTTTTTGGAATTTCAATGTTGTTTTGTTCAGTTGATATGGCTCTTTTTAAAGAAGTATTTTTAGGTCGATTTGGTTGGTTTATGATTTTTGTATTCGTTGATGTTGTAGCTGATGCTTTAGAAAAAGAAGCCGTTATAGGTTGGTTCAATGAAGTTTTGTGTTGGTCAGATGGCTTAAACACAGTTACATCGGTTTGAGTACCGTTAGTTTTGAAGGTTTTTTTAACTATTGAAGAGTAAGATATTCCAGGTTTCGGGGTGCGATCATTAACAATTTTACGGGCCTCCGGAAATAAAATGTTTTGTTGAACTTTAATGGTTTGAATTTCTTTTTCGGTTTGAAATTTAGGGCAAGACCTGGCAAAAGCTGGGTGGTCACCTTTGCAGTTTACACAGCAAAGGGATGGTGTAGTACAGACATCGGTCTTATGTTCTGTACTACAGCATTTTGCGCAGGTTTCTTTGCCACGGCATGCAAGGAAAGAGTGGCCGAATCTCTGACATTTAAAACATCGAACTGGGTTTGGTATGAAAGGTCGTACTGGACAATTCATATAGGCTATTTTTACATGTTTTGGTATGGTGGGTGTATTGAAAGTTATTATTATATGTTTGGTGGGTATTTTTTGGCCATTTCTTTGAATAGTTATTCTTCTGACATTAATTACAGATTGTTGGGAGAGTGATTCTAAGATGTCTTGTTCGGTATCGTGTACTAGATCAGCTTCCGAAATTACGCCTCGGGATGAATTTAGAGTTTTGTGGGGTGTAACTGTCACTTCTATTGAACCGACGGATTTTATTTTTTGGATATTTAAAGCCTGTGATTTATTAGAAACTTCAATCAGTACGTCTCCTGCAAGGGTTTTTTTTATGTTTTTTGTGTCTCCGACCATTCCTAATATTGTTTTGTGTAGTAGAATAGCTGATATGTTTTTCAGATTTCCTTGATTACTTTTCATGATAAAGAATTTTTGAACTGGTAAATTATTTTCATTTTTCTTATTACTTTGGTGCTCCACTGAAGGAGAAGTTGAATTTAGATTTTCCATATTTGAAAAATAAATGTTCAGTCCCCGGCGCCACCACGCACCATGGAGTGAAACGAGGGGGTACAGGTTCCTGTACCGGTGCTAGCCAGGGACTATACGAACCCAACTCACCTCTATGACTGCCCTAAGGAGCTAGTTGGTGAGCGGGTCCTTAGCCCAAGCAGGGTATTCCCACCAGCCGATTAATGTACTGGGACCAAAGTACACCTCCTGTTTATCCGAAGCAGGAGCCGAAGCAATGTATTGGGGCGTTATGTTGTCCCTCAATCACCAGGATCACCTTTTCCGAAGACACAGGTCTCCACGCACGGCAAACACGTGGGTGATATAATCCCCAAGAGGAGCTAAAAGCACAGACTGGCGAAAAGCTTCTCAAGGGGAGCCCTCACCTCCGAAGAGGCAACCACATCGAGGGAGGAAGAAAAAGCAAAATGCAAAGGGTAGAGGAGAAGAACGAAAGGGAGGGAAGATCACTCAGGTACCCCGGGGTTGTGAAGCCCGTACAAACCTAAAGAAGGAATGCCCCTGGGGGCACCAATCCGAAAAAGAATCATACAACAAGTTGAATTATCTGGCGACAAAACTATAGGGTTACAATAGGGGTGAATTAACGGCGAGATACCTCTAACTTAAACCAATCCTAAACGAATCATTTGACGAGTTGAATTATCTTCTCGACAAATCTATAGGGTTTCCATAGGTGTAAAATAGCGGTGCATATTGTTCTCTCTTCAGTAAGCGTCCTTTCTAACTTAAAATAATCCTAAAAGAATCATACGACGAGTTGAATTATCTTGGCGACAAATTCGTAGTGTTGCCATAGGAGTTAAATAGACTATGCTAAATTGCATAGCGTTAAGAAAGAATGCATAGCGTTCTCTATTCAGCAAGCGTCCTTTTTAACTTGAAGTAATTCATAATACAATCATACGACGAGCTTAATTATCTTGGCGACAAACCTATGGCGTTGCCATAAGGGTAATTTAGGGGTGCATAGCGTCCTCTCTTCGGCAAGCATAGCGTCTATTTCTAAGCTAGCGACGTCAAACCTAAACAATCATAAAATAATCATAAGACGAGTTAAATTATCTTGGAGACAAATCTAAAGGGTTGATATAGCGTCCTCTCATCAGCAAACGTCCTTTCTAATTTGTACCAATCCTAAAAGAATCATACGACTAGTTGAATTATGTTGGCAACAAATCTAAAATATTATATAGGGGTTAATTAGCGGTGCACAGCGTCCTCTTTACAGCAAGCGTCTTTTCTAACTGAAACTAATCCTAGAAGAATCATACAACAAGTTGAATTATCAAGCGACAAAACTATAGGGTTACAATAGGCTTAAATTAGCGGTGCATAGAGTCCTCTCTTCACCAAGCGTCCTTCCTAACTTGAAATAATTCCGAAAAGAATCATACGACGAGTTGAATTATCTTGGCGCCAAATCTATAGGGTTGGCATAGGGCTGAATTAGCGGTGCATGGCGTTCTCTCTTCACCAAGCATAACGTCGATTTCTCAGCTAGCGACGTCAAACATAAACCAATCCTAAAAGAATCATACGACGAATTAAATTATTTTGCCGACCAATCTGTAGGGTTGAAATAGCGGTGTATAGCGTCCTCTTATCAGCAAGCGTCCTTTCGAACTTGAACCAATCCTAAAGGAATCATACGACGAGTTGAATTATCTTGGCGACAAATCTATAGGGTTGCCATAGGGCTGAATTAGCGGTGCATAGCGTCCTCTCTCCGCCAAGCAGAACGTCGATTTCTCAGCAAAGGACGTCAAACAAACCAATCCTAAAAGAATCATACGACGAGTTTAATTATCGTGGCGACAAATCTATGGGGTTTAAATAGCGGTTTATGGCGTCCACTCATCAGCAAGCGTCTTTTCTAACTTGAACCAATCTTAAAAAAATCATAGGACTTAAATTAAATTGTTGAAAAATCTATAGTAGTGCCATAGGGGTAAATTAGCGGTGCATTGCGTTCTCTCTTCAGTAAGCGTCCTTTCTAACTTAAAATAATCCTAAAAGAATCACAACAAGTTGAATTATCTGGCGACAAAACTATAGGGTTACAATAGGGGTAAATTAGCGGTGCACAGCGTCCTCTTTACACCAAGCGTCTTTTCAAACTGAAACCAATCCTAGAAGAATCATACAACAGGTTGAATTATCTGGCGACAAAACTATAGGGTTACAATAGTAGGAAATTAGCAGTGCATAGAGTCCTCTCTTCACCAAGCATACTTCCTAACTTGAAATAATTCCTAAAAGAATCACACGACGAGTTGAATTATCTTGGAGACAAATCTATAGGGTTGCCATAGGGCTGAATTAGCGGTGCATGGCGTTCTCTCTTCACCAAGCATAACGTCGATTTCTCAGCTAGCGACGTCAAACATAAACCAATCCTAAAAGAATCATACGACGAATTGAATTATTTTGCCGACCAATCTGTAGGGTTGAAATAGCGGTGCATAGCGTCCTCTCTCCGCCAAGCATAACGTCGATTTCTCAGCAAAGGACGTCAAACATAAACCAATCCTAAAAGAATCATACGACGAGTTTAATTATATTAGCGTAAAATCTATAGATTTTGCATAGGGATGAATTAGTAGTGAATAGCATCCTCACTTCAGCAATCGTAGCGTCTATTTCTCAGCTAGCGACGTCAAACATAAACTAATCCTAAAAGAATCATACGACGAATTGAATTATCTTGGCGACAAATCTATGGGGTTTAAATAGCGGTTTATGGCGTCCACTCATCAGCAAGCGTCTTTTCTAACTTGAACCAATCTTAAAAAAATCATAGGACTTAAATTAAATTGTTGAAAAATCTATAGTAGTGCCATAGGGGTAAATTAGCGGTGCATTGCGTTCTCTCTTCAGTAAGCGTCCTTTCTAACTTAAAAGAATCCTAAAAGAATCACAACAAGTTGAATTATCTGGCGACAAAACTATAGGGTTACAATAGGGGTAAATTAGCGGTGCACAGCGTCCTCTTTACAGCAAGCGTCTTTTCTAACTGAAACCAATCCTAGAAGAATCATACAACAGGTTGAATTATCTGGCGACAAAACTATAGGGTTACAATAGTAGGAAATTAGCAGTGCATAGAGTCCTCTCTTCACCAAGCATACTTCCTAACTTGAAATAATTCCTTAAGAATCACACGACGAGTTGAATTATCTTGGCGACAAATCTATAGGGTTGCCATAGGTTTGAATTAGCGGTGCATAGCGTCCTCTCTCCACCAAGCATAAGGTCGATTTCTCAGCAAAGGACGTCAAACATAAACCAACCCTAAAACAATCATACGGCGAGTACAATTAGATTAGCGTAAAATCTATAACGTTTGCGTAGGGGTGAATTAGTAGTGCATAGCGTCCTCACTTCAGCAATCATAGCGTCTATTTCTCAGCTAGCGACGTCAAACATAAACTAATCCTAAAAGAATCATACGACGAGTTGAATTATCTTTTAGACAAAACTATAGCGTTACAATAGGGGTAAATTAGCGGTGCATAGAGTCCTCTCTTCACCAAGCGTCCTTTCTAACTTGAAATAATTCCTAATAGAATCATAAGACGAGTTGAATTATCTTGGCGACAAATCTATAGGTTTGCAATAGGGGTGAATTAACCGTGCATATTCAATGCCTCCTATATACAAGGCCAAAGCACCAGTTTCGTGACGTAGTTCAACTTGGGCCATGTATAATCAGCCCAGAGGATACCCAGCTAACCATTTGAGTGTTGTACAATTTAGGTCACTAAATATTGACCCTTCGCTAGGTAAATCTCAACTTACTTTAAACCTACTACTGCATCTTTGTACATTTTTACTAAAATATACCAAGATGGGTTTACTTATTAAACTTGAGTAAAAATATGTATTTCAATCCTTCATATTTTTTGCCAAAGGAATATTTGTTGCGTGAATAAGTGGCACCTTTGTTGCTAAGCAAGACTTTAAAAATAGGTATACCTACCGGGAAAATGCAGGTTTTGATAGAATCCCAGACATAATTTTTCAATAAACTCTACTGCAATTGAAGATTACACTTCTACAAATTACTTTTAAAAAGGGGGTTTTCTTAGCCACTATATATAAAAAAAGTACACTGAAATCTATAGTATGGAATTTTTCCTTATATTTCAGGATAAAGAGTTATTCATTTTTGTTAATATATTTTTTTGAAATCTTACATTAAAACAAATAGTAATAGAGCTAATTAAATTTGACTTGGTGACATCAGCTGATTAAAGAGCAAAGTATATTAAATTTTTAGATAACATTTCAAACGTGAAATTTCAGCAAGTTTTAATCTGTGTTTCGAAAACTCTTAGATTCACATATAATAAATTTGTTAATGTGTATTTTAGTGAATATATTAACTAATACAAAAAAGTTTTATATTTTAATTAGCATGGAACAGAAAAAGTCTTTTGATACTTAAATATAAAGAAACTTAAAAAGAAATTAGTAAATTAATGTATAAAACACAGTTTCAAATAATTTGTTTATTTGTTTTTACACAAGCAAAATATAATACAGAAATTGTTGGATATTCTCCTGTTCTTAACCGTTTAAATATGTGCAAATCCATCGTATGTAAATCAGGTTAGATTTGCATATGAAACGCCATTTTATTTATTTAGAGTTGTATACATAAACGAAGTCTGTTTTATATTTTTCACTCAGATTAAGATCGTATAACGATACTGAAAATTACTGTAGGGCTAATAATATAAAATATGATCGAGATTTTTTTTATTTCAGTGGTAAAAATCATTATTCAGGTCCAATCCCTAAGCCAGATTGTAGCAGTCAACCTGAGGCTTGTTTAGTTAATGTTAAAATCCCTTGTAATTTTAAAGAGGCTTTAAAATCACCCCCAAAGAACTGAATGGCAGAAAGCCATGGTAGAAGAAATGGACATGATGCAAAGCAGAAAAGTATGGACTTTAGTTCCCAAACCTGAAAGGGCAAGTGTCTTAGGGAACAGATGGGTTTACACGTTCAAAAAGGATGACAATGACAAAATTGTAAGATTTAAGTCGAGACTAGTTGCACAGGGGTACAGGCAACTAAAAGGAGAATCTTATGATGAAGTTTTCAGTCCTGTCGTTAACTTCTCTGTTATTAGGATGTTTTTTGCAATTCTAGTTTGTTTATTAGGTTGGTATCATTGCCAATTGGACATAAAGTGTGCTTATTTATATGCTAATTTAAACGATAAAATTTTTATGCATCAACCACAAGGTTTTGTGGATTTAAATTTACCAGATCATGTATGTTTATTAAATAAGGCAATTTATGGCTTGCATCAAAGTGGTAGGGAATGGTTTTTTGAAATTCATATTGTTTTGGAAGAGATAAATTTTAAGAAATTGGAATGGGTCAATTGTGTTTACATATTTAATAATGAAGTTGTATTGCTATTGTATGTAGATGATAAAATATTATTTGGGAGATCTAATAAAGTAATAAATAGTGTAATTGAAAAACTAAAAGTAAAATTTGATTTAAAAATTTTGGGTAAAACTAAAAGGTTTTTAGGAATTGAATTTGAGGAACAAAATGGAAAACTTTATATACATCAACATAGTTATATAAGCAAAGTTTGTGATATGTATAGAGAGTACAGATTTCCTCTTTCCTCACTTCCTATTGCAAAGGGCATAATTATGTCTAAATCAGACTGTCCAAGTACTGAACAAGAATTTTCTGAAATGTCTGTGTTACCTTATAGAAATATTATTGGTTGTCTTTCTTATATTGCTGGTCGAACAAGACCCGATATATGTTTTGCTGTGAATATATTATCTCAGTTTCAGGAAAACCCAGGTTATAAGCATTGGAATTGTCTGTTAAGATTACTTGGATATGTTCAAAACACAATACGTTATAAATTGGATCTTTCTAACATTACAAATTTTAATATTTCATGTTATTGTGATTCAGATTTCGCTTCTAATAGAGACGATAGAGTGTCAATGGGTGGAATCATCTTGTTTATGGATTTAGTACCTATTTTTTGGAAAACCTTTAAACACAGATGTGTCTCATTATCCACTATGGAGGCGGAGTACATTTCATTAACAGAAGCAGCTAAGGAATTGATGTGGTTTATTCATATATTAGAAGACTGTAAAAATTTAAATGTATTAAAATATGAAAACTACAAATATAAATTATTTTGTGATAATGAGGCTGCGATAAATTTTTCTAAATCTCCTATTGAAAATAGTAGGACCAAACACATAGATGTGAAATTTCATTTTTTAAGAAATCTTGTGTATGATAAAATGTTTACAGTTGAACATATAAGAAGTAAACAAAACTTAGCTGACATTTTTACTAAAGCATTAACTAGAGAAAATTTAAATATATTCACATCAACGATTTTTGTCTGAAATTGATTTATTTTGAAGAATTTGTTTTGTCAATCTAGATGTAATGATTAGAAGGTATTTATATCCACCTATTAAAGATTTTTAGAAGTAAGGATATATTTTGCTTCGATTGTCGCATATTTTTGAACCCATTTTTTAGGATAAATCTCTTTAGAACATATATATTTTGACAAAATAAACGAATTATTTTGAAAATGTAATATGGAACTTTCATGGTTATTTTTGAAAATTGTATTTTTAAATGTTTCTAGGTTAAGAAATATTTCAGCATTTTTGTATCAATGCAATTGATGTATTTTGATTTGTGTTTAGATATTCTAAGTTTTTCGTGAAAAGGAGAAAGGGGGTCAATTGTTGGATATTCTCCTGTTCTTAACCGTTTAAATATGTGCAAATCCATCGTATGTAAATCAGGTTAGATTTGCATATGAAACGTCATTTGATTTATTTAGAGTTGTATACATAGACGAAGTCTGTTTTATATTTTTCACTCACTGATCCAAATACTGGATGTTTTGTATGTTTTCTTTTATGAGTTGTTTTATCTGTAAAGTCTTATATTTTTATTAAATTTTTAAATCTCACCGTGGCTGTCTAACTGTTATATATTATACATCCTACACTTCGCACTTTGAATAGATTTTTAGCACGTTAACCTAACAGAAACTACATTCCAAATCAATTCCTGTAACATTTAAATAACGATTCATAGAAGAATACAAATAATTTATATAAGACGACTAAATGATTTTATATACATACAACACGATTATGTATAATTATATATAAATGCATATTCATAACTCAAAATTATTTTATTGAGAAATTGAATAATTATTTTTGCAACGTTTGAAGTTTGCGCTTTTTTCCTAAAAAAAGTTGCACTTTCTTTTTGCTTAATCAAGTTATCGTTTTTATTTTTGCAGAAATTTTTTAATATATTTGAAGCAGACCAAAGTATGCATTTCATTATATTTTCCCCTAAGTGATTACAAGGACAACCATCTGTTTCTATGAATATTTCATTGGAACACAAAATTCTTAATGTTTAACCGACAAGAACAGAACGTTGGTTATTCATTTTTAAGAATCCAGTTTGTTTTGACTGGGTAACTAACTTATCAATAATTATGCAAGTATATAAAATTATATTTATTATATCCTCACACGGATACTTTAATTGTCCTCGGTCCAGGTTTTTAATTAATTTAAATCTATCATCAATTTCTAAATCATCATCCATTAAAATTACATTTCTGCAAAAAGAACAATTTTTGATTCTCTTGAGAGCTATGTGACAACAATAACCTGCTACATAAGTTAAAAGAGGACTCATAGTTTGATAATTCGTTAAATCTTCAACTGTAATTGACAGTATTTTTTCTAAGAGGTCAATGTCACCCAAACAAGTGTGTTCCTGTAATTGACTAACTGACTGATCATCATCTGGTTCTCTCATTAAAATACTTGACAGACTCTGTACTCTCAACTTATTTTCAGTCTCAAAAACTTGTGTTATAAAAATATTGTAATTTGAACCTGCTAATCGTCTATATTTCCCAAAGCGATCTTCTAACACGTCTGTTTGAAGCTTACCTGTTAAAACATACTCATGCTTTAATTCTTGAATACAATATCTAGTCATTTCCATAACTGCATATGTAGTATGCTTTAAAGCCATTTGAGTTTCTCGTGTGAAAGTACCGCTTCCTAATTTTAAACCTTCCCATATTGTCAACCAATTCAAAAATGAATCTAAAAATTTCATTTTGTGATCATCATCCTTCAGGGTAAGGGGTTCTTGAAAAACATTACGTTTGTGCTTTCACTTAAAGGGCGGTCGCACATTCATAATATCAAACCAATGACAAATAACTTCAATGAACATTGAAGTGCCTACATAATCTGAAATTAATTTTTCTTCACCCACAATTCTTAACCCTTCCACAACAAACATTAAAAATTTGCAGTGCAAATTTTACATTTTGCCGTTCTAAATTACTTGGATTTAATCCTTTGAGCGTTAAACCATAGCCATATTTTATTAAGTTGCTCTCTTCAGAGTAATAAAGTTGTTGAAGAGAAGCTATAGATACTGTTTTAATATCTGATGCATCACTATTTTTTAAAGAAAATGATGGGAAATGTAAACATTTAGTTTTTTGGTTCAACCAGTTATTTCTTATACATTTGAGCACTCTGGGTCAACAATATAAAATAACGGGCGTTTTGAATCAACAGGATGTGTATACACGATACTAACTTTGGGAGGAGATGCAAAATTTGAAATGGCTTTTCGGTTAATAGCATTGTTATCTGTAATAATACAACATACAGCAAAACCTATTTTTTTCTAATCCAGTTGTCACTTTATAAACATAGTTAAACAAGAAATCTGTTGTCAATTTCTTCACAGGAAGAACATGCACCACATCTTTATAACTTGATTTTACACTCTGAATCATAAATACATGAGCACTTGTAGCAGCATCTTCACTATCAAATGCTAGACCTAATATATTTACCCCTTTGTAATCCAAAAAGGGTTTAATGTGGATTTCATCCAATAATAAAACAACATTTTTATCATTTTCATTTAAAAAATTAAATTTTTGTGCAGCATATACCAAAAAATTGCAATCAAATTGCTCGGTTTTAGGGTTTACATTATATTTTGTGCAAATTTTTGCCAATGTTGATGGATGGGGAACAGTAATTATGCATGAATGTCGTAAAAACCTTATAACAATGTGGAGATATAGAATAGACTAAACAGAATAATATTAAAAACTCATGAGAATATTTCCTATGATTTTTATGTGATGTTAACAGATTTAATTGCTCCGATAGAAAATTTACCACATTTTTCTGTTCATCATTAGCTAAATGCAATAATTCTTACAATAATTCATTTAAAGCACTTACCTTAAACTGAAAATTCTCCAATTCAGGTGGTAAATCTGTTAACGACTCTACAATATTGCATATTTCATGCACATTTTTCACTGTGAATGGCACAGCAATACCCTTTATGTTGGCAACAGTTGTATTTTTTACAAACACTGATAATCGTAAATTTTTGTCAACTTTCACCGATGAAATAATTTTGGACACAGGATCTGGATCGATGTTCACAATAAGCACATGATTGTCTTTTCTAATAATATTCCAACAAGGTGATAGACTTGTATTCTTGAATGTGCTAAAAAGTTCATCAAAAGAATTTAAAAGAAACCGTCTTTCATAATCCTGGGATGTTTTAGTGTTTTCTGCAATAGCAGTTTGCATATGGTCATTTTTTAACCTCAAATACTTTTCCCGAGGACTTTCACGAACACATTTGTTTGAAGACAAATAATCTGGACAGTTGGGGAAGATTGTCGGCACAGCATTTTCTTCTAAACGAGGTTGTTTCAATGGCACTTCAATCCTTTTTCCAGTGGAAGGATCATAACAAGAACTAACCCTACGTATGAAAGCTTCTTGAAAATGCACTTCACAAACCTAGAAATAAGTGGGGTTTTTTTTTATTTCAGGATTTAAATATTAGTTTATTGTTTAAATAGAAAAAGGTATTTGTTAACACAATATTTTGTTTTCCATTATTCTATGCTAATATATTTACACTTCAAGATCAGTATATTTGTCTAAATGTAGCGTAAGTTACCGTGGAACTGCCTTATTTATAAATTACGTTACGTGCTAAAATTTCTCTTACTTTTTAAATAATTTGAATAGACATATTTTAAAGAACATAATACGTATTGCACATAATAGTACACCATACAATTATACATTTCTCACTTATTTTTATCTTACTCTTTTCATTATACATATACGTATTTATCTATTTATATATTATTTGTCTGGTACTAAATACCTGCTTTTAATATATTTAATTATAAATTTGCTTATAACTAAGTGATACTTGTAAAATTATACCATACAAATAATTTTCGTATGATTATTTTCCTAAAGAAATAAAGATTACTTACTTTTGAATGTTCAGTAACTTGGATATCTCTTGGAAATGAAGATAACCAATGGGACCGAAGATCTTCAAGCTAAAGGATTGTATAGGGGTTAATTAGCGATGCACAGCGTCCCCTTTACGGCTAGCGTCTTTTCTAACTAAAACCAATACGAAAAGAATCATACAACAAGTTTAATTATCTGGCGACCAAACTATAGGGTTACAATATGGGTAAATTAGCGGTGCATAGGGTCCTCTATTCACCAAGCGTCCTTTCTAAATTGAAATAATTCCTAAAAGAATCATACGACGAGTTGAATTATCTTGGCGACGAATCTATAGGGTTGCCATAGGTTTTATTTAGCGGTGCTTAGCGTCTTCTCTCCACCAAGCATAAGGTCGATTTCTCAGCAAAGGACGTCAAACATAAACCAACCCTAAAACAATCATACGGCGAGTACAATTGTATTAGCGTAAAATCTATAACGTTTGCGTAGGGGTGAATTAGTAGTGCATAGCGTCCTCACTTCAGCAATCATAGCGTCTATTTCTCAGCTAGCGACGTCAAACATAAACTAATCCTAAAAGAATCATACGACGAGTTTAATTAACTTGGCGAAAAATCTATAGGGATAAATTAGAGGTGTATAGCATCCTCTTTTCAGCAAGCGTCCTTTCGAACTTGAAATGATTGCTAAAAGAAACATAAGACGAGTTAAATTATCTTGGCGACAAATCTATAGGTTTGCCATAGGGGTGAATTAACTGTGCATAGTGTCCACTCTTTAGCAAGCATAGCGTCTATTTCTCAGCTAGCGACGTCAAACATAAACTAATACTAAAAGAATCATAACACGAGTTGAATTATCTTGGCGACGAAACTATAACGTTACAATAGGTGTAAATTAGCGGTGCATAGAGTGCTCTCTTCAGCAATCGTCCTTTTCGAACTTGAACCAATCCTAAAAGAATCATACGACGAATTGAAGTATCTTGGCGCTCAAATCTAAAGGATTGTATAGGGGTTAATTAGCGGTGCACAGCGTCCTCTCTACGGCAAACGTCTTTTCTGACTGAAACAAATCCGAAAAGAATCATACAAGTTGAATTATCTGGTGACAAAACTATGGGGTTGCCATAGTTGTAAATTAGCGGTGAACAGCGACCTCTTTACAGCAAGCGTCTTTTCTAACTGAAACCAATCCTAAAAGAATCACAAGAAGTTGATTTATCTGGCGACAAAACTATAGGGTTACAATAGTGGTAAATTAGAGGAACATAGAGTCATCTCTTCACCAAGCGTCCTTTCTAACATGAAATAATTCCTAAAAGAATCATACGATGAGTTGAATTATCTTGGCGACAAAGCCATAGGGTTGTTGAGATCGGTATATGGTTGCAGAAAGGAAGCACTTCAGGAACAGGAACAACAAGAACTTTAATAAACAATAATAGGTTAGTTACATGGTTCGTCTCGCCTTCAGTACGAGTGCGTCTGCTGGTGTTAGTATTCAAAGACCGACTTTATATACAATTCTGCGCTACGGCAGAGTGGAGCGCCATCTACTGGGTGAATACTACAGAGTATCCCTCCAGTGATGAAGGAACGATAAACATAGGTAATAATACAGCACAGATAAGCAAGACAAAATAATAAAATGAGTACTCGTACAATTGAAGATATTTACAATTTTAAATAGTAATGTAACCATTTACAATTCAATAAAGTACACACAATGAGGGAAAATAATGTTAGTTATTTCTCCATGACAAGTCTATCGGGGAAATGTACACACCGTCCCGATCGTGTAATTACAGGTGTTTTAGATTGTGGCTTAGGTGTGACCGATTTAAGTTTGTCAATGTGGGAAGATAGCTTTGGGGATTCCATGGTATCCGAAAAATAAAAAGCTGGCTTTACTCTGTCGATGGAAACAGTGTTTTTCTTACCATTTAACTCAATGACAAAATTTTTGTCTGTACGGTTAACAA
This sequence comes from Metellina segmentata, assembly GCA_947359465.1. NCBI lineage: Eukaryota > Metazoa > Arthropoda > Arachnida > Araneae > Tetragnathidae > Metellina > Metellina segmentata. Next base: position 129,103,332 of record OX375878.1, read on the forward strand.
CCAGATGTGGTCCAGAATAAGGAGGTGTGAGAGGAGGTCGAACTTTGTCGATTCTTAAAAATATATGGGTGCATGTTTTTAATGATGGGTTTACATAAACTTTAGTATTACCATGATTTGTAGATGCGATAGGATTTAGTTTTCGCATCATTGAAATGAAATTGGACACATAAGTAGGAGTAAGGGATTGGGGTACGGAATCAGTTGTAAAAGATCAGATGGTAAACGTAAAGTAGTACCATAAACAAGTTGAGAACTGGTCGCATTGATATCCTTCTTAAGAGAAGAGCGTAGACCTAATAAAACTATGGGTAAAACTTCCGTCCACTTAGTGTGTTCATGAGCCGTTATGGCTGCTTTGAGGTGCCTGTGAAAGCGTTCAATCATCCCATTTGATTGAGGATGATAAGCAGAAGAAAGAATTCTATCAGTGCCTAAAGTATTTGTGAATTCACGAAGAAGATTAGATTTAAAATTTTGTCCCTGATCTGAAGTAATAGTGACTGGTGTACCGAATCTACAAATCCAACCGTGGAGGAGAGCTCTAGCAGTGGTTTCTGCTGTCATATCCGTGGTGGGAATGGCCTCAGTCCATCGGGTGAATCTATCAATGATGGTTAAGCAATATCGGTAGCCATCGGAAGGTGGATAAGGTCCGATAAAATCAACGTGAATATGCGCAAAACGCGCGTCCGGTAAAGCAAATGTGCTAAGTGGAGCTTTGGTATGCTGAAATACTTTTGCTCTCTGACATTTATTACAACCACGTACTTTGTCTTTGATGAACTTTTTCATACCAGGCCACACAAATCGGCTTGAGATTAAATTAGTTGTAGCTAAAATACCTGGATGGGAGAGATAATGAAGGTTTTCAAAAACAGTAAGTCGCAGAGATTTCGGAACAAATGGGCGAGGGTTTTCAGTGGATTTATCACAATATAAGTGTGTATCTTCAAGTGGAAAGTAGTGTTTTTCCAATTTTAGTGATGTTTCCGAGTTGAGTAAATTTGAAAGTTCCTCATCATGCAATTGTTCCTCTGCAAACATTTTATAGTCAAGTGCAGTAGTTTTTGAAATGGCATCAATCTCGATCCGAGATAAAGCATCTGCAGCAATGTTATCTTTACCACTAACATGCCGAATGTCAGTGGAAAACTGCGAAATGAAATCTAAATGTCTTAGCTGGCGTGGTGAACATTTATCTGCTTTCTGTTGAAAAGCAAATATTAGCGGTTTTTGATCGGTATAGATGAAAAAGTCTCTGCCTTCTAGCATATGTCGAAATTTTTTTATTGATGAATAAATTGCTAGAAGTTCACGATCATACGTAGACCACTTTTTCTGACATTTGTTAAGTTTTATGGACATGAATGCTATAGGTTCCCACTTTCCTTCGGTAGATTGCATCAGAGAACTACCAATTGCAACGTCCGATGCGTCAGTCCAAAGACTAAGTTGAGCACTGGGAATCGGATATCTAAGTAAAGTTGCTTTGGCAAGTGCCTTTTTTGCATCAGAAAAAGCAGTATCTGCAGCAGTTGTCCAATCAAGTGGATTTTCAGGGGATTTGCTAGTTCGAGTAGGTTTTCTTTTGTTCCGATTACCTTCTAAAAGTTGTATCATGGGTGCTAAAATGTGAGAGGCTCTGGGTATGAAACGTCTATAAAAATTATACAGACCTAGAAATCTACGAAGTTGTGTGAGTGTAGCTGGTTTGGGAAAGTTTTGAATTGCTTCTACGCGATCTGGGAGTGGTTCTAATCCTTGCTCTGAAATTTTAAAGCCAAGAAAATTTAAAGATGATACACCGAAAGTACATTTTGATGTTTTTAACGTAAGACCATAATGATCAAGACGTTCAAAGAGTGCGCGAAGATGAATCATATGTTCTTCGCTAGTATTACTGGCAATTAAAATATCATCTATAAATGCAAAGACACCATCCAGACCACGCGTAACCTCGTCGATAAATCTTTGAAAAGTGCTTGAAGCATTACATAACCCAAACTGCATCCTTGTACTTTCAAATAGTCCAAAAGGGGTGCAAATGGCTGTTTTATGGATGTCCTGGGGTGCAACAGGAATTTGATGGAAAGCTTTGATTAAATCTATCTGCGAAAAGATTTTCTTTCCATGCAGCTCATTAGTAAAATCTAATATACTAGGAACTGGATATTTATCTTTGACTGTTTGAGAATTTAAAGCTCGAAAATCACCCACAGGACACCAATCGTCACATCCTTTTTTAGATACCATGTGTAGAGGTGACGCATAATTACTTTTGGATGGTCGCATATGACCCAAATCAAGCATGTATTGAAATTCGGTTTTCGCTATTTTTAACCGATCAGGAGCAAGACGTCTAGGTTTAGCAAACACTGGCGGGCCATGAGTTTCAATATGATGCAGGACATTGTGTTTTACAGGTTGATTTGCACATGGCACTTTTGTAATATTAGGAAAATCGACCAATAATTTAGAAAAATCGTTATCCAATGTAACAATTTTGACAGAAAAAATATCAGCATTATTAACAAGACCGTGAGAATTCAGATTAGTAGTACAATCATTTAAACGCTTACGCCGTAAATCAGGTTTTAAATTGAAATAATGCAAAAAATCTGCACCAAGAATTGCTGTGGTAACATTACAAACATAAAATGGGAAAACAAAATTGCGTCTTAAACCAAAATCTAAAGATAATAGTTTTTGATCATAAACATGAATTGTTGTGCCATTTGCAGCACTAAAGGTTTGAGTTGGATGTTGTTTCCGCTGCGATTTGGTAGCAGGGATAATCGAAACATCTGATCCAGTATCGACCAAAAGGTTTAAATTCGTTTTTTTGTCTCTAACAAATAGGCGACTTGATCGAGTAGGCAAAAAGTATGTCGCTTCTACTCTTGCCTGCTTTCGTTTCCCGTAAACGAGCAGGGCTGCACACATTTGTTGGCCTTGGATTTGTACTTCCCATGGTACCAACAAACAGAGCTTTCAGCCGAAGTTCTGTGGCTTCTGCGGGATGAGTTACGATTGCGGGAGAAACTACGTGATCGGCGAATAGTGTTTACTTCTTTACGTAGTTCATGTATTTCTTCCATGAGTTGTTGCAAAGTGTTCGGACCTGCTTCGGCAGTGGAAGATGAAATCGAAATTCCACTTACCTCGGCTGGTGTTACTTCTAATATGCGATCAGCAACTTCAGCGGCCTTCTGCGATGTAGTTGGCATCATGGAGGCTAGAATTGTTTGGACATTGACGGGAAGTTGCGAGAGGAATAATTCCAGCATAAGTGAATCTGCAATCTGGCGCGATTCAGCACGTCTTTGCATAACACGGAGGAGTTCGGAAGGTTTACGATCACCGAGCTGATCTCCAGTTAGAAGTTTCCGTATTTGTTGCGTTCTGGTTTCGCCACAACGAGAAGTAATATGATCCTTTAAGTGCTGAAAGGGGTTGGTTGGATCCGGGTTTAAGATGACATCTCGCACTGTAGAAGCTGCGCCGGGTGGTAGATGAGCAACAATGTAGTTGTATTTTGTTTTCGGATCCGTGATGGGCTTGGGCGTGGCGAGGGCAAAAGTAGCTTCGCACATACCAAACCAAAGGTTTGGATCCGCGTCGTTGTAAATCGGAATCTTGACGGCAGCAATATTCTCCATGGTGGGAAGTCCAGAAATCAGTGGTGAAGTGGGAAAGTAAGCAGCGAGAACAAACCGATTGGAACAAAGCAATATTCAAGAATAATTTAAATGTTCAGCTCCGGGTCACCATGTTGAGATCGGTATATGGTTGCAGAAAGGAAGCACTTCAGGAACAGGAACAACAAGAACTTTAATAAACAATAATAGGTTAGTTACATGGTTCGTCTCGCCTTCAGTACGAGTGCGTCTGCTGGTGTTAGTATTCAAAGACCGACTTTATATACAATTCTGCGCTACGGCAGAGTGGAGCGCCATCTACTGGGTGAATACTACAGGGTTGCCATAGGGCTGAATTGGCGGTGCATAGCGTCCTCTCTTCACAAACCAAAACGTCGATTTCTCAGCAAGGGACGTCAAACATAAACCAATCGTAAAAGAATTATACTACGAATTGAATTATTTCGGCGACAAATCTATAGGGTTGAAATAGCGGTGTATAGCGTCCTTTCATCAGCAAGCGTCCTTTCAAACTTGAACCAATCCTAAAAGAATTATACGACGAGTTGAATTATCTTCGCGACAAATCTATAGGGTTGAAATAGCGATCTATAGCGTCCTCTCATCAGCAAGCGTCCTTTCTAACTTGAACCAATCCTAAAAGAATCAATCGATGAGTTGAATTAACTTGGCGACAAATCTATAGGGTTGCCATAGGGGTAAATTAACGGTGCATAGCGTCCTCTCTTCAGCAAGCATAGCGTCTATATCTCAGCTAGCGACGTCAAACCTAAACCAATTCTAAAAGAATCATACGGCGAGTTCAATTAGATTAGCGTCAAATCTAAAGCGTTTGCATAGGGGTGAATTAGTAGTGCATAGAGTCCTCACTTCAGCAATCATAGCGTCTGTTTCTCAGCTAGCGACGTCAAACACAAACCAATCCTGAAAGAATCATTCGACGGATTGAATTAACTTGGCGACAAATCAATAGGGTTGAAATAGCGGTCTATAACATCCTGTTTTCAGCAAGCGTCCTTTCTAACTTGAACCAATCCTAAAAAAATCATAGGACTTAAATTACCTTGTTGAAAAATCTATAGTAGTGCCATAGGCTTAAATTAGCGGTGCATTGCGTTCTCTCTTATGTAAGCGTCCTTTCTAACTTAAAATAATCCTAAAAGAATCATACAACAAGTTGAATTATCTGGCGACAAAACTATAGGGTTGCAATAGTTCTAAATTAGCGGTGCACAGCGTCCTCTTTACATACCCAATACCCTTTATGTTGGCAACAGTTGTATTTTTTACAAACACTGATAATCGTAAATTTTTGTCAACTTTCACCGATGAAATAATTTTGGACACAGGATCTGGATCGATGTTCACAATAAGCACATGATTGTCTTTTCTAATAATATTCCAACAAGGTGATAGACTTGTATTCTTGAATGTGCTAAAAAGTTCATCAAAAGAATTAAAAAGAAACTGTCTTTCAAAATCCTGGGATGTTTTAGTGCTTTCTGCAATAGCAGTTTGCATATGGTCATTTTCTAACCTCAAATACTTTTCCCGAGGACTTTCACGAACACATTTGTTTGAAGACAAATAATCTGGACAGTTGGGGAAGATTGTCGGCACAGCATTTTCTTCTAAACGAGGTTGTTTCAATGGCACTTCAATCCTTTTTCCAGTGGAAGGATCATAACAAGAACTAACCCTACGTATGAAAGCTTCTTGAAAATGCACTTCACAAACCTAGAAATAAGTGGGGTTTTTTTAATTTCAGGATTTAAATATTAGTTTATTGTTTAAATAGAAAAAGGTATTTGTTAACACAATATTTTGTTTTCCATTATTCTATGCTAATATATTTACACTTCAAGATCAGTATATTTGTCTAAATGTAGCGTAAGTTACCGTGGAACTGCCTTATTTATAAATTACGTTACGTGCTAAAATTTCTCTTACTTTTTAAATAATTTGAATAGACATATTTTAAAGAACATTATACGTATTGCACATAATAGTACACCATACAATTATACATTTCTCACTTATTTTTATCTTACTCTTTTCATTATACTGTGAGATCGTAGTCTACAAGGGAGCCGACAGCCACATGTGTGGAAACAACTCATTGTCGGCCTCTGTTTCTTGTTCACCCCGATTTCCACCGGACAGCGGGGCTTTTTGAAGAACCGCCGGTTGTCGGTTTTTTCGCACATGTGGGGGATCTGAGACCCCTTGAGTGGGAGGTGAATTGGAAACAGAGGCGACGCGGAGAAAAAAAGGTTGTTGCCCCGAGAAGGAAAGGGGACTCGAGCGAAGGAAGCCACGGAGGAAGGTGGTGAAGGAGGTAGCTCGCTGCAAAATTACACGGGGACATCAAACCCCGTTGAAAACGAGACAAACTGTGATAGTTTGAAACTTACTGTTTGAACAGGAACAATCGGGCTGTTTGTCATCGATTGTAAAATTCATTGTACATAGTAGTTGATGTAAAATTTCTCTTGACATAATTAAATTGTATCAAACGAAAACCATTGAGTCTCACTCCATTGGTAGTAGTGTGGTGTACCAAAAACGCCACAGCTACTAATTGGTGGCAAGTGGTCGGATACAGAGTTTAAGTCAAATAAACTCGGAATCCAGTGATTGTCCAAAAGGGACATACTGCTCGACAGAAGGAGTGGACTTGTGCTCGGAATCCAGTGATTGTCCAAAAGGGACATACTGCTCGACAGAAGGAGTGGACGTGCCAAGAGGACCCTAAAGTTCTGAGGAACTAGCTCTGAGGAGCAGGAGGACGCCAGACTCTGGAAAGCCCAACGTCGGTGCCTTGCTGGGAAGTCGAAAAGCCCGGGACCAGTGGAAAGTTCTCCGGAAGGCCCTGCGCTCGTGACCGTGGAAGCTTAACGGACCAGTGGAGAATTCTCTAGAAAACCCTGCGCCTGTGCCCAGAAGGACGCCAGAGAAACCCGGTGCCTGCGTTTTCAAGTGTGTGGAGTTCAAGAAGAAGAGTCAGAAAAAGGGGTGAGTCCTACCTTATAGTAATTTCTGAGAGGCAATAGAAAATGGGATTTTGAGGAAAATTTTTAATGTTTTGTTGACAGAGTTTTGCTTTGAAGAAATTTTTTTTTTTGGATTATATGAGTGTAGTTAGTTTGATTACATGGTTTTAAGTAATGTAATTCATGTGTAAAGTTTTATCGTGTTTTGATTAGGAGTACTCAGTTTTGGAATCCTTTAAGTGATTTTTGTTATTTTGAATTTTTACCTTGTAGAGTAATTTAGTAGTGTTATGGCTAATTTCCTTAAAAAACAAAGGAAAAATATTCTAAGGCTTTTAGCAGCCGAATTCGAAGTAGTTGTAGAGGACGCGGTATTAGTAAAAGATATTATTAAGGCAATCGAGAGAGCGCCAGAATATGATGAGGAGACAGCAAAAGCGTTCTTGGAACGAATTTTAGAAGAACAGGCTGATAAAGATAATATAGCGGATAAAGAACGGGCTGATAGGATAGCGGATAAAGAACGGGCTGATAGGATAGCTAGGGAGGAACGAAAGTTTGAATTGGAAAAGTTAAGACTAGGACATGCAATCGAAGTAGCTAGTGTTGAGTCAAACAGTACGCTGCCTAGAGAAACAATCACAAAAAAAATTAATTTGTAAGACTTGGTTCCTAAATTTGATCCTAAAAGTTTAGACATAGCACTGTTCTTTATGATATTTGAGCGACAAGCCCAAAAAGAAAGAGTTGAAGAAGATAGGTGGGTATCGCAGCTAATTCCGTTGTTGCCAGCCGATGTAGCGGAATTAATAGTGAAAGAACCCATCGAAAAAAATGATGATTATGGTTACATAAAAAAAGTGTTGATGAAGAGATTTAGACTGAGTTCGGTTGCTCTACGTTTAAAATTTGAAGAGCACTCTAGGAAATCAGGGTCGTTATGGTCTGATCTGGTTTATGAGCTCAGGGGTTATTTGGAAAGTTGGTTAGAATCAGTGGAGGTTGGAGATTTCGATGCGCTTAAAGAATTAATGCTCACAGAACAAATTAAGAAGAGGGTACCGGTTGAGGTTAAAGAACATTATTTAGACAACTGGGAAGATTTTAGGCAAGCTACGGAGTTAGCCGAAAAATTGGATAATTACGAAAGTGTAAGACGAACCTTCAAGAAAATTGAGGCCAAACCAGGGGAAAAGAGAGCATTTGGAGGGGGAAGACATTTTTCGGCAAATAATAAAGACAGGGGAGAAATCCAAACTAGAGTGGAAAAACCGGAAAAGAGAGAAATGTCTAGGAAAGATGTAAATAGGACTTTCGAAAGAAAAAAACAAATACTTTGTTTCCAGTGCAATCAACCCGGGCACATTAGACCTGATTGTCCAACTTTTAAAAATAATTTTAGAGAGAGTGTAAATAATTTGGAAACGGGGAGTGACTTAAATGAGAGTTTTAATCCCTTTATGAGCAAATTGAATGTAAATGGAGTGGAAAAAGACTGTTTGCGAGATACGGGTAGTTGCATAGATGTGTGTGTGAAGAGTTGGGTAAACGTTGAAGATTTTACGGGTGAAGTCACGTGGGTGAGACAACCCTTAGATACCGAATGTAAATGCTTACCTTTATCTAGAGTTGTGTTGCAGGGAGACTTTGGTACTGTAACTACTAAAGTTGCAATTAAAGCGGACGAACTAGACCAAGGATTTTATTTGCTGGGAACTAAAACGGCTCAATTAATTGAGGAGGCTAGAAAAAACCCAGTCCCTTTAGATGCAGTTATAACGCGGAGTAAAGCCAAAACAGATTCGGCGGAAAACGTCTTCGACCCGTCGGAAGGGACCAGAAGAAAAACACGAAGGGAAAAAGATTCCTCGAAGGTAGTAGACGATAAGGGACAATTTATCGAGAAGGGTGAAAAAATTGTTTCCCCCATAGTAGAAAGCGGTGAAGGGATCGTGTTACCGGATAGGGAAATGTGCGAGACGGGGCTAGCTGGAATCTCCTCACAACAGTTTGAAACCGCTCAAAGGAACTGCGAATCGTTAAGAAAATACTGGGAGCGTATTAGTCACCCGGAGGAAGGAGAATTTGAAGAAAAAGCGGGAAAATTAGTTCGAAGATCCGTATCTAAGCGGGGTGGGGAAAAAATTCAACTGTGCGTTCCAGTTCCGTTTAGGGAAAGGATTATGGCTTTTTGTCATGATGAAATTTCGGGACATTTGGGTACAACGAAAACCAAAGACAGGGTGTTGCGCTATTACTTTTGGCCAAATTGTTATAAGGACATCGAGAGTTTCGTGAGAGCATGCGATTCTTGTCAAAAGGTAGGAAAAAGCGGGGATAAACGAAAGGCCCCATTAAAATTGGTACCTATAATATCGGAAGTTTTCTCTAAAATTAATATTGATGCGGTCGGTCCTCTTCCGCTTAGTAATAAGAACAACCGGTATTTAATTACGACGATCTGTCTGGCATCAAAATATCCAGATGCCATTCCGGTGGAAGATATTTCGTCAACGAGTGTGATAACGGCTTTGCTCACGGTTTTTTCACGAACGGGTTTCCCTGGGGAAGTTCAGAGTGATTTGGGGAGCTCTTTCACAAGTGTTTTGACCACGGAATTTTTTTCCAGATTTGGTATAAAAATTACACATAGCTCCGTGTGTCATCCTCAGAGTAACCCTGTGGAAAGGTTCCATTCTTCGGTAAAACGGGTTTTAAAGGTACTGTGTTTGGAAACTGGAGAAGACTGGGAGTACAATCTGCCGGCTGCCTTATTTGCTTTACGTACGGTGACTCACGAAAGCACCGGTTTTAGTCCCGCCGAGTTAGTTCACGGGAAAAATTTGAGAACCCCCCAAACACTTGTATATGAAAATTGGTTAGCACCAGAAGAGTCGGATCAAAATGTGGTGGATTACATTTTGGGATTGGTAAATAGGCTGAAAAGATGTCAGGAGTTGGCGGTACAGACGATGTCGGAAACTCAGGAAAAAAGGAAGGCCTGGTATGACAAAAACGCAGTGTCCAGGGTTTTTAAAGTAGGGGATAAAGTGTTGGTTTTGGCTACGTCTAAACCAAACAAAATGGCCGTAAATTGGATAGGACCTGGTACTGTGACGAGTCGGATTTCGGAAACCAACTACTTGATAGATATACCCGAAAAAAGGGAAAAGACAACCATTTATCATGTTAATCTAATGAAGCCATATCACAAGCGAGCTGATTACATAAATTTTATTATGGATGAAGGGCTAGAAGAGATTGAGCAAGAGGCCGAAATCCCGTACCCTTTACCTAATCCCACTCAATTTGACTTGCAAGAAATGATCCGGGGAAGTACTTTAGAAGAGAGGGCAAATACCGAGCAAGTCGATCGTTTTGCCAAAATGTTACAGGAGCACGAGAAGGTGTTTTCGTCGGATCCCGGTAACACATATCTAGTAAAAATGAATATTGAACTTATTAGTTCGGAGCCGGTTAGGGCGAAACCCTATCGAATGTCCCCTAGACAAATAGAAATTTTAAGGGTGGAGATTAAAAGGTTGTTGGAGCTTGGGGTGATAGAAATTGGGCAATCAGACTATGCATCGCCCATGATATTAGTGGAAAGCCCAGGTAAAGATCCTAGACCCTGTGTGGACTATCGGCGATTGAATGCCATCACCAGGACTGAATTTTTTCCCTTGCCAAATATAGAGGAGGTGGTGGAAAAAGTGAGCGCTGCTCCTTTTATAACGATAATGGATCTGACAAAGGGGTATTTTCAGATACCCCTCACTGAGAAGGAACAGAAATACGCAGCTTTCGTAACTCCTTTTGGGGCATATCTCCCGAAGAAAATGATGTTTGGGCTAATAAATGCTCCATTTTATTTCTGCAAATTGATGGCCCAAGTTTTGGAAGGGTTAGAAAGTTTTGCGGCCCCATACATCGATGACATCGCGATTTTTTCCCCAACATGGGAAAAGCATGTACAGGATGTGGGAAGCGCGTTAAAACGGCTAGGAGAGGCAAAACTGACCGTGAAGCCTGCAAAATGTCGTTTTGCCCAGGATCACGTGAAGTTTTTAGGTCATGAGGTAGGGTCAGGAAAAAGGTCTCCTAGCGAAGCTAAAATTCAAGCTATTCGGGAATTTCCTACTCCTGCGACCAAAACCCAAATTAGAGCTTTTCTAGGGATTTGTGGCTATTACTCGCGATACGTCAAGGATTATAGTGTCATGGCGGTTCCTCTGACAAATGCCCTGAAAGGCAGGGAAAAGAGAGGAAAAGTGGTCTGGACCGAGGAATGTGAAAAAGCTTTCTCGGCTTTGAAATCAAGTTTGATGGGAAGCCCAGTACTATATGCTCCGGACTATAGTCAAGAATTTGTCATGCAGACTGATGCAAGTGCTAGTGGAGCAGGAATTGTCCTGTCTCAGAGACTGAATGGGGAAGAACACCCAGTATTGTATCTAAGCAAAAAGTTCTCTAAAGCAGAGAAAAATTACAGTACTATAGAGCGGGAACTAGCGGCTATTGTATATGGTTTGAAGAAACTGAGACACTACTTAGATGGGCAAAAATTCGTGATTGAGACAGATCATAACCCCCTGACGTTCCTAAAGAGAATGGTCGGTACAAACGCACGTCTCACTAGATGGGCGTTATGTCTTCAGCAATTTCAATTTACAATTGTACATCGTGCTGGTAAGCGAAACGGAAATGCGGATGGGTTAAGTAGACAGGATGAGTAACCCAAGGCTAAATTTTGATGTATATAAGCAACCTTAGTTTTGCTATATTTGTCTTTGTTATTTCAGTGTAAGATTTTTTTTTTTTAATATTAGCAAATTAGAGTAAGATTAGTTATTTTTGTTTTGTGTGTTTTTTTGTAAACTTATGTTATTTTTCTTTACTTGAATGGTTTGCAAAACTGAGCCTATGGTTTCGGATTGTCTTTAAACTGATTTTTTGTTTTGTTTTAATGATATTGGTTAATTCTGGTTGTGGTGAGATTAAGAGGGAAGATTGTGCCTCTCAGATCTCACTTTAGGATGGCTCATTTCGCCCCTAGAATCAAATTTTTCCTTGACCCCGAAATTTGATTTTTATGGGGGGAGGTGTTGTGAGATCGTAGTCTACAAGGGAGCCGACAGCCACATGTGTGGAAACAACTCTTAAATTGTATCAAACGAAAACCATTGAGTCTCACTCCATAGGTAGTAGTGTGGTGTACCAAAAACGCCACAATACATATACGTATTTATCTATTTATTTATATATTATTTGTCTGGTACTAAATACCTGCTTTTAATATATTTAATTATAAATTTGCTTATAACTAAGTGATACTTGTAAAATTATACCATACAAATAATTTCCGTATGATTATTTTCCAAAAGAAATAAAGATTACTTACTTTTGAATGTTCAGCAACTTGGATATCCCTTGGAATTGAAGATAACCAATGTGACCGAAGATCTTAATTCTTTGGAAATCCAAATACAGAAACACATGGCGTGCCAATATAATTTCCACGCCCCCCCCCCACTTTGGAACACAACACTTATTCACCATGATCAATAAAGTTGCGTTAAAACAATTACAAGTGAAAACAATTAACTAAGTATAATCCAGAATAGCCAAAAGTAAGTGTCAAACGGGAATAGCTTCCATCATGCATTTAGGCTTATAGCGTTCTGCGGCGATGCTGGATGGAAGAGGTGACGAGTCGATATAACCCAAGTTGTATGACGTCAGAACCTGTTCTACAGCAGGTTGATGGGCCTTGTTGAAGGGGGTGTTGGCATAGTGTCCTCTCTTCAGCAAGCATAGCGTCTATTTCTCAGCTAGCGACGTCAAACATAAACCAATACTAAAAGAATCATACGACGAATTGAATTATCTTGGCGACAAATCTATAGGGTTGAAATAGCGGTCTATAGCGTCGTCTCATCAGCAAGCATCCTTTCTAAATTGAACCAATCCTAAAAGAATCATACGACGAGTTTAATTAACTTGGCGACAAATCTATAGGGTTGCTATAGGGATAAATTAGCGGTGTATAGCATCCTCTTTTAAGCAAGCGTCCTTTCTAACTTGAACCATACCTAACAAAATCATAGGACTTAAATTACCTTGTTGAAAAATCTATAGTAGTGCCATAGGGTTTAAATTAGTGGTGCATTGCGTTCTCTCTTCAGTAAGCGTCCTTGCTAACTTAAAATAATCCTAAAAGAATCATACGACGAGTTTAATTATCTTACGACAAATCTATGGGGTTGCTATAGGGGTGAATTAACGGTGAATAGCGTCCTCTCTTTACTAAGCATAGCGTCCATTTCTCAGCTAGTGACGTCAAACATAAAGAAATCATAAAAGAATCATACGATGAATTGAATTATTTTGCGACCAATCTGTAGGGTTGAAATAGCGGTGTATAGCGTCCTCTTATCAGCAAGCGTCCTTTCGAACTTGAACCAATCCTAAATGAATCATACGACAAGTTGAATTATCTTGGCGACAATGCTAAAGGATTGTATAGGGGTTAATTAGCGATGCACAGCGTCCTCTTTACGGCTAGCGTCTTTTCTAACTAAAACCAATACGAAAAGAATCATACAACAAGTTTAATTATCTGGCGACCAAACTATAGGGTTACAATATGGGTAAATTAGCGCTGCATAGGGTCCTCTATTCACCAAGCGTCCTTTCTAAATTGAAATAATTCCTAAAAGAATCATACGACGAGTTGAATTATCTTGGCGACAAATCTATAGGGTTGTCATAGGTTTTATTTAGCGGTGCTTAGCGTCCTCTCTCCACCAAGCATAAGGTCGATTTCTCAGCAAAGGACGTCAAACATAAATCGACCCTAAAAGAATCATACGGCGAGTACAATTGTATTAACGTAAAATCTATAACGTTTGCGTAGGGGTGAATTAGTAGTGCATAGCGTCCTCACTTCAGCAATCATAGCGTCTATTTCTCAGCTAGCGACGTCAAACATAAACTAATCCTAAAATAATCATACGACGAGTTGAATTATATTGGCGACAAAACTATAGCGTTACATTAGGGGTAAATTAGCGGTGCATAGAGTCCTCTCTTCACCAAACGTCCTTTCTAACTCGAAATAATTCCTAAAAGAATCATACGACGAGTTGAATTATCTTGGAGACAAAGCTATAGGGTTGCCATAGGGCTGAATTGGCGGTGCATAGCGTCCTCTCTTCACAAACCAAAACGTCGATTTCTCAGCAAGGGACGTCAAACATAAACCAATCGTAAAAGAATTATACTACGAATTGAATTATTTCGGCGACAAATCTATAGGGTTTAAATAGCGGTGTATAGCGTCCTCTCATCAGCAAGCGTCCTTTCAAACTTGAACCAATCCTAAAAGAATCATACGACGAGTTTAATTAACTTGGCAAAAAATCTATTGGGATAAATTAGAGGTGTATAGCATCCTCTTTTCAGCAAGTGTCCTTTCGTACTTGAAATGATTGCTAAAAGAAACATAAGACGAGTTAAATTATCTTGGCGACAAATCTATAGGTTTGCCATAGGGGTGAATTAACTGTGCATAGTGTCCACTCTTTAGCAAGCATAGCGTCTATTTCTCAGCTAGCGACGTCAAACCTAAACCATTCCTGAAAGAATCATACGACGAATTGATTTATCTTGGCGACAAATCTATAGGGTTGAAATAGCGGTCAATAGCGTCCTCTCATCAGCAAGCATCCTATATAAATTGAACCAATCCTAAAAGAATCATACGACGAGTTGAATTATCTTGGAGACAAATCTATAGGGTTGCCATAGGGCTGAATTAGCGGTGCATGGCGTCCTCTCTTCACCAAGCATAACGTCGATTTCTCAGCTAGCGACGTCAAACGTAAACCAATCCTGAAAGAATCATACGACGAATTGATTTATCTTGGCGACAAATCTATAGGGTTGAAATAGCGGTCTATAGCGTCCTCTAATCAGCAAGCATCCTTTATAAATTGAACCAATCCTAAAAGAATCATACGACGAGTTTAATTAACTTGGCGAAAAATCTATAGGGATAAATTAGAGGTGTATAGCATCCTCTTTTCAGCAAGCGTCCTTTCGAACATGAAATGATTGCTAAAAGAAACATAAGACGAGTTAAATTATCTTGGCGACAAATCTATAGGTTTGCCATAGGGGTGAATTAACTGTTCATACTGTCCACTCTTTAATAAGCATAGCGTCTATTTCTCAGCTAGCGACGTCAAACATAAACTAATACTAAAAGAATCATACGACGAGTTGAATTATCTTGGCGACGAAACTATAGCGTTACAATAGGTATAAATTAGCGGTGCATAGAGTGCTCTCTTCAGCAATCGTCCTTTTCGAACTTGAACCAATCCTAAAAGAATCATACGACGAATTGAAGTATCTTGGCGCTCAAATCTAAAGGATTGTATAGGGGTTAATTAGCGGTGCACAGCGTCCTCTCTACGGCAAACGTCCTTTCTGACTGAAACAAATCCGAAAAGAATCATACAACAAGTTGAATTATCTGGCGACAAAACTATGGGGTCGCCTTAGTTGTAAATTAGCGGTGAACAGCGACCTCTTTACATCAAGCGTCTTATCTAACTGAAACCAATCCTAAAAGAATCACAACAAGTTGATTTATCTGGCGACAAAACTATAGGGTAGCAATAGTGGTAAATTAGCGGAGCATAGAGTCATCTCTTCACTAAGCGTCCTTTCTAACATGAAATAATTCCTAAAAGAATCATACGACGAGTTGAATTATCTTTGCGACAAATCTATAGGGTTGCCATAGGGATAAATTAGCGTTGCATAGTATCCTCTTTTTAGCAAGCGTCCTTTCTAACTTGAACCAATCCTAAAAAAATTATACACCAAGTTGAATTATCTGGCGTCAAAACTATAGGGTTACAATAGTGGTAAATTAGTGGTGTATAGAGTCCTCTCTTCACAAAACGTCCTTTCTAACTTCAAATAATTCCTAAAAGAACCATACGACAAGTTGAATTATCTTGGGGACAAAGCTATAGGGTTGCCATAGGGCTGAATTGGCGGTGCATAGCGTCCTCTCTTCACAAACCAAAACGTCGATTTCTCAGCAAGGGACGTCAAACATAAACCAATCGTAAAAGAATTATACTACGAATTGAATTATCTTCGCGACAAATGTATAGGGTTGAAATAGCGGTCTATAGCGTCCTCTCATCAGCAAGCGTCCTTTCTAACTTGAACCAATCCTAAAAGAATCAATCGATGAGTTGAATTAACTTGGCGACAAATCTATAGGGGTGCCATAGGGGTAAATTAACGGTGCGTAGCGTCCTCTCTTCAGCAAGCATAGTGTCCATTCCTAAACGAATCATATGACGAGTTGAATTATCTTCTCGACAAATCTATAGGGTTTCCATAAGTGTAAAATAGCGGTGCATAGCGTTCTCTCTTCAGTAAGCGTCCTTTCTAACTTAAAATAATCCTAAAAGTATTATACGACGAATTGAATTATCTTGCCGACAAATCTGTAGGGTTGCCATAGGAGTGAAATAGCCTATGCTAAATTGCATAGCGTTAAGAGAGAATGCATAGCGTTCTCTCTTCAGCAAGCGTCCTTTCAAACTTAAAATAATTCCTAAAAGAATCATAAGACATGTTGAATTATCTTGGCTAAAAATCTATAGGGTTGCCATAGGGGTGAATTAAACGTGCATAGCGTCCTCTCTTTAGCAAGCATAGCGTCTATATCTCAGCTAGCGACGTCAAACCTAAACCAATTCTAAAAGAATCATACGGCGAGTACAATTAGATTAGCGTAAAATCTATAACGTTTGCGTAGGGGTGAATTAGTAGTGCATAGCGTCCTCACTTCAGCAATCATAGCGTCTGTTTCTCAGCTAGCGAAGTCAAACACAAACCAATCCTGAAAGAATCATTCGACGGATTGAATTAACTTGGCGACAAATCAATAGGGTTGAAATAGCGGTCTATAACATCCTGTTTTCAGCAAGCGTCCTTTCTAACTTGAACCAATCCTAAAAAAATCATAGGACTTAAATTACCTTGTTGAAAAATCTATAGTAGTGCCATAGGCTTCAATTAGCGGTGCATTGCGTTCTCTCTTATGTAAGCGTCCTTTCTAACTTAAAATAATCCTAAAAGAAGCATACAAATTGAATTATCTGGCGACAAAACTATAGGGTTGCAATAGTTATAAATTAGCGGTGCACAGCGTCCTCTTTACAGCAAGCGACTTTTCTAACTGAAACCAATCCTAAAATAATCACAACAAGTTGAATTATCTGGCGACAAAACTATAGGGTTACAATAGGGGTAAATTAGCGGTGCATAGCGTCCTCTCTTCAGCAAGCGTAGCGTCTATTTCTCAGCTAGCGACGTCAAACCTAAAATAATCCTGAAAGAATCATACAACGAATTGAATTATCTTGGCGACAAATCTATAGGGTTGAAATAGCTTTCTATAGCGTCCTCTCATCAGCAAACATCCTTTCTAAATTGACCTAATCCTAAAAGAATCATACGACGAGTTGAATTATCTTGGCGACAAATCTAAAGGGTTTCCATAGGGCTGAATTAGCCGTGCAAAGCGTCCTCTCTTCACCAAGTATAACGTCGATTTCTCAGCTGCGACGTCAAACATAAACCAATCCTAAAAGAATCATACTAAGAATTGAATTATCTTCGTGTCAAATCTATAGGGTTGCCATAGGGGTTAATTAGCCATCCATAGTGTTCTCTCTTCAGCAAGCGTCCTTTCTAACTTGAAATGATTGCTAAAAGAATCATAAGACGAGTTGAATTATTTTGGCGTTAAATCTATAGTTTTGCCTTAGGGGTGAATTAACCGTGCCTAGTGTCCTCTCTTTAGCAAGCAAAACGTCTATTTCTCAGGTAGCGATGTCAAACCTAAACCAATCCTAAAAGAATCATACGACGAGTTCAATTATATTAGCGTCAAATCTATAGCGTTTGAAAAGGGGTGAATTAGTAGTGCATCGAGTACTGACTTCAGCAATCATAGCGTCTATTTCTCAGCTAGCGAAGTCAAACATAAACTAATCCTAAAAGAATCATACGACGAGTTGAATTATCTTGGCGACAAAACTACAGGGTTACTATAGGGGTAAATTAGCGGGGCATAGAGTCCTCTCTTCACCAAGCGTCCTTTCTAACTTGAAATAATTCCTAAAATAATAATACGACCAGTTCTATAGGGTTGCCATACGGGTGAATTAACGGTGAATAGCGTCCTCTCTTTAGAAAGCTTAGCTTCCATTTCTCAGCTAGCGACGTCAAACATAAACCAATCATAAAAGAATCATACGACGAATTGAATTATCTTGCCGATAAATATGTAGGGTTGAAATAGCGGTGTATAGCGTCCTCTCATCAGCAAGCGTCCTTTCAAACTTGAACCAATCCTAAAAGAATCATACGACGAGTTGAATTATCTTCGCGACAAATCTATAGGGTTGAAATAGCGGTCTATAGCGTCCTCTCATCAGCAAGCGTCCTTTCTAACTTGAACCAATCCTAAAAGAATCAATCGATGAGTTGAATTAACTTGGCGACAAATCTATAGGGTTGCCATAGGGGTAAATTAACGGTGCATACCGTCTTCTCTTCAGCAATCATAGTGTCCATTCCTAAACGAATCATATGACGAATTGAATTATCTTGCCGATAAAAATATGTAGGGTTGAAATAGCGGTGTATAGCGTCCTCTCATCAGCAAGCATCCTTTCGAACTTGAACCAATCCTAAATGAATCATACGACGAGTTGAATTATCTTGGCGACAAATCTAAAAGATTGTATAGGGGTTAATTAGCGGTGCACAGCGTCCTCTTTACGGCAAGCGTCTTTTCTAACTGAAACCAATCCGAAAAGGATCATACAACAAGTTAAAATATCTGGCGACTAAACTATAGGGTTACAATAGGGGTAATTTAGCGGTGCATAGAGTCCTCTCTTCAGCAAACGTACTTTCTAACTTGAAATAATTCCTAAAAATAATAATTTCCTGAAATAATTCCTAGCGTCCTCTCTTTAGCAAGCATAGCGGCTATTTCTCAGCAAGCGACTACAAACATAAACCAATCCTAAAAGTATCATACGACGAGTTGAAATATCTTGCCGACAAATCTATAGGGTTGCCATAGGGGTAAATTAGCGGTGCATAGCATCTTCTCTTCAGCAAGCATAGCGTCCATTTCTCAGCAAGCGTCCTTTGTAACTTGAACCAATCCTAAAAGAATCATACGACGTATGTCATAAAATCATCTCAATGTCTCTTAAATCATATGGATTTAAGAGCAAGCGTTTTCTTACCGATAGTTTTGATATGGGGGGGGGATGAATGTTAGTTTAGGATCAAGGGTCAGACTAAGATATTTATAATTTTTGACAAATGGGATGGGTTCATTGTAAAACTTAATGTTTTGAACTTGAGAAGTAGATTTGTTAGAAAACATAATGAGAGCACATTTGGAGGAGTTAGTTTTTATTTTACAGTTGGTAAGCCAGAGCTGGAGTTTATCAACATAATTTTGAATCTGTTAAAAAGAAATCTCCTGTTATGATTCTGGTACATGATGGCAGTGTCATCTGCATAAATGGCAAGGGGATTTCTTGGTATGATATGTCATTTATGCAAATGTTGAAAAGAAGGGTGGACAGGAGAGAGCCCTGGGGAACACCTGCTTGGATACAACGTTGTTGAGATAGAGTGGGAAATGATGTATTGATTAGGTTTCTTTAGGATAATAAATTTATAAATTTTGCTGAAAGCACCGAGTAATGAAATAGGGCGGTAATTTTTTGGTTCGGAAGGGGAGGGGTTAGGTTTGTGAATGGGCACAACAATAGCTTTTCTGGCGTGTTTTTGCATTACACAGAAGTTCCTGAGCGGCTGCTCTCGACCTTCGGTGTAGCTGAAATGATGAATAAAAATGTTTTTGGTTGAGAATAGAATTAATAATAATTGTGATAAAGAAAATAATTTTGAGAGGGAAATTTTTAAGCAATTTGTTAGAAATTTGGTCTTTACCAGGAGCTTTTTTAGTTTTTAGATTTTTAATGAATTCTGCAATTTCCGAGGCTTTTGCAGGTTAAAGCAAATTTTGAATAGGGGTGGAGCTAAAAAGTTGAATATTGGTGTGAACAAGTTGGGTAATATTGGGGCTATCAATATTTAATTTAAGTTTAAATTGTTCCTCAATGCTGTCAGCTATAGCTTCTGCCTTTTGGATTTTAGAAAGAGCGGGACCGTTTGTAGTGTTAAGAGGAGGGAGGTTGTAGTTGTCGTTTTTAAGAGCTTTGGTTTATTTCCAAATAGAACCATCCTCAGTGGAGAGTGATTCTATATGTTGACGGAATTTTTCATTAGAGTGAGAGCGAATGAGGTTTTTGATAGAGTTACAGAGGGAGAGTAATAACGGTTTTTGAAATTGGGGTTTTTAGTTTGTTGCCAACGCGGCGATGAAAAAAATTTCTGAGTTTAATTTTGTTAAGGATTTCTTTCGGGAGAAAGATAGGAGTGTATTTGAATTTTTTGGTAGAAGCTTCCATGAGAGCTTCGTTTAAATGATTAGTGAGGGAGAGAATTTCGTTGTCAGTGTCGGTGGAATTTGCAATATGTAAAGGAGGTAGTGATTTCATTTTGAGAAAATCGTGATACTTTTTGCAATTGGTGTAGAAAAATTCATTGGAAGTCCTATTAAAATTGATTAGGTCTATATTTAAAATAATTGGGAGATGGTCGGAGGTAAGTTCAATAACAGTTTCAATTTCGAATGGAAAAGGAATATTTTTCAAGAGAGCAAAATCAATAATCGTGCCGATAGAGTTTTGTCTGTTGGAAAGATGAGTTGGAAGGTTGGGAGCAATAATTTTGATGTTGCGAGTTTCATTAATGAATTTGAGAAGTTTGATACCTCTCTGATTCGATTTTTCGTTGTTCCAAGCAGTGTGAATAGTGTTTAAATCACCGGCAAGGATAATATTAGGGCTGATATTAAGAAGTTTTTTAAGATCTGTAGTAGGCATTAGATAGTTTAAGTTACGGTTGTTATTATCTTTGTGGCGAATATATATATAGATAGAAACAATGCAAATGGGGGTTGAGGAATTTCTTGGGTTAATTTCAACGATAGTGTTATCAATGGATTGAGATGAAATTGAAGGAATTTGATGATGGTCAATATTGTTTTTAACGTACATACAAGTACCTCCGTAGTTTGCGTGATTAGGGTTAATACGATCGGTTTTATAAAAAAAAGTAGTTGGGGATTAAAACATTTTGGGTGGGTAAAAGGTGGGTTTCTTGGACAAGAAAGATGTCAAGATTATGGGTGTGAACAAAGTTACGAACTTCTTGGGATTTTGTGCGTAAACCATTGGCATTCCAAATGCCTATGGAGAGTGTTTTAGCGTTGTTAATGTTTTGTGAATTGAATGAAAAGCTGTTAAAAACATATTAATTATTGGGCAGTGACAGCACCAGAGGCGTAATAATAATGTTTAAAGATGATAAATGCTCTATCGACGCCGAGAGTGGCTTCGCGAAGTTCGGGGAGTGCATTTTCGAAAGCTTGGAGCATAGTGGTAATGTCGTAATTTTCATGCTGAGCCATGTTAATGACAGCCATAAGAGTATCTGCACAGGAAAAATTATTATTAATGGTTGATTGAGTATTGGGGGAGTTTGTGATAGGTGATTTCTTGGGTTGAACAGCTCGTGCATAACTGATCGAGTGTTGAGGAAAAGGATCTCTGGTTTGTATCGCTCCAATTGGTGGTACGAAGGAGTTCGCGTTCCTCATTGGTGGTACGAAGGAGTTCGCGTTCCTCATTGGTGGTACGAATAAGTTAGTGGGCAGAGCTAAGGAATTTTGAGCGTTGCGTGTTTTAAGGGAATTTGGAGCATTTTCGGAAATTAGCAGCATGATCTCCACCACAGTTGCTGCATATTATGGATTCAGATTTGGGTAGAGAACATTTTTGGGCTATGTGAGCGCCAGAACAGCGGACACATTTGCGGGGGAGGGTGCAATTTTCTGAAGAGTGAAATAAGCATTGGCATCTCCAGCATTGGGTTGTGCCACTTAGGCCGCGATAGGTTTCAACTTTCATTTCGGTGCCAAAGAGTTCTGTAATATTGTAAATTTCTTCAATATTATCAGATGGGTGAAGTTGTAGATAGAAAAGGGGCATTGGGGGGGGGCTTTGGTTTTAAATTTGGTAAGTTGGGTAATTTTATGGACGTTGAAGTCCATTTCAGTGATAGCGGCTTTTATAGTATCAATGTGGGTATCAGTGGGAAGACCGCGGATAACCACTTTGATGGGTTTTTCGTTGGTAAGTTGGTAACCTTTGAATTTAAAATTTTGTTGAAGGAACCATTGAGAAATCTCACGATATTCCTCTTCGGTATCAACATTGATACGTAGTAATTCGCCTGAGAGGGTTGATTTAATGAAAGGGGCAATTCGTACAAACGAAAGAAGTTGTGACCAATCTTTTCTGGGGGTGACAAAGAGTGGAGGGGGGCGGAATTTACGTGGTTGTGGTGGAGGTTGGGAGATATCCTTATTCTCGGAAGGAAGAGAAGCTGCTTCAGTAGCAGAAGTAGTTTTGGTCGTGGACGCTCCAGTCAGGAATGGATTTAGGTTTAAGGAAGTTCATTTTCAATGAGAGCAAGAAATAAAAAAACATATTGACTGGGATTAAGTTTTTTTTTCGTAAAATCGAAATCGCTACAGATATATTGAAAATTTCAACGGATTTTAAATCTGCGGAAAATTTCCCTCTAGATTGATACCTAAAAATATGATTTTCTTTAAATAAATAATTTTTAAATTTAATATATATCTTCAACGGATTTGAAATCTGCGGAAAATTTTACACCACATTAATATCTTACATCACGGCGTTGCCCGTGGTTGTGATTTGCGAAGCAAAGTTTTCTTCCCAAACTAACACCACGGGCAACGCCGGGCTAGTCACACGGTGGCTAATAGTATTATAAAAGGAAGTGTTTGTATGTTTGCCGCAAAATCCTGACTATTCATACAATACTTCTCATACATATTTCATACAATACTTCTAAAAATAGATTTCTCTCAGCACCGCTATGGGATAACATAGTGTAAAGTGGGACCCTTCAGTGAGGCTAGGAAAGACATCTCATGACCATAGACAGGTGTCATCGAGTCTAGACGCTGCGTCGGGGAGACGAAAAAGATGGAGACTCAGTTCTGATTTGCATCGATGCGAGTTATTTTTGGAAAGGCTGGAAGCTCTCGAAGGGAGATGATAGTTTGAAAATTGATGAGAGAACAACGTTTTGTTCTGGCTACCATCTTAGGAAAGTATTTGCGGAAGAACTTCTACCATAGTTTGTATTATTGAACACCTTTCTCAGATATCCCACCCTGGGATGAGATTTAATGTGCTTTGACCAACGTCATTGTAGCCGAAGTGTGAACAATTAAGCTTTGTATATTGTGACGACGTCTGTGGCGAGGGAGGAAAAAAACAAGCATTCGGCGGAGAAACTGCCAAGAGGTCAAGCCAGACGCTGAGAAGTCACGCCGCGTATGAACTCAGACCGCTAGACCGCGAGAGTTAACGAGCTGGCGTTGGTTAGAGGGATTGAATTTCGGCCTAGATGGAACGAAGGCTCTTTGTCGCGAGCCCGATCAGAGAGGGGGAAAAGTTCATTTCCGCTGTTTCCACATCATCACAAGAACCCGCGGATGCTTTTTGTTCGGGCCGCTGTCCGCTAATGAAGCTACCGGCGAAAGAGAAAAATCAATCGATTTTGAACAGCCAACAGCGAGACGACAAGTGTGTCGAATGAAAGAGTGGGGGGGGGCGCCAACAACCCCCTGGAACTTTCGGAGTCGAGGGAGGTTTTTTGGGAGAAGAGAGGAGGAGACCGAGTGATCAAACTTATCCGGCTGAAGTTAAACCGTTCTCGGTTTTTTACCCCGTCTCTGGAGACGTGCCGAGTCGCGACAGCTGTTCGTGGACTCAGAACGGATTGCCCAAACTGGTATTCCGGCTATCAGACGCGAAAAAAGCTCAAGCCTGAGCTGCTACTGTGCTGCATTGCACTACCTATCGAACGGATTGCCCAAACTGGGATTTTGTCTATCAGACGGGAGAAGAGCTCGACCCTGAGCTGCCGTTTTGCTGACTTCGTACACGCGTGCGAGAACTTTTGGAGAAGCTCACCCGAGCTAGAAAACATTTACTCAACCGAGTAACGTCTGGAGAAGGGCTCACCCGAGTCGGATAATCCAAATCGGAGTTCTGCGAAAAGGACAATTTACCATTTCGGTAGAGACTCTGCCAGTCTGTAAAACGCCACCTACCAAATTCCGTCAAGGTTATTCCTTAAGTGTGAATAAAAACATATTAATCAAGACCATTGCGAACATTCTTATGTAGTAGATGACGCTTCCATCCCTAAGACGTCACAAACGAATGGTGCCAGCGAAAGGGATCGACAACCAGCCGTGAAGTGGAGTAGAAAGGGATCGACAACCAGCCGTGAAGTGGAGTAGAAAGGGATCGACAACCAGCCGTGAAGTGGAGTAGAAAGGGATTGACAACCAGCCGTGAAGTGGAGTAGAAAGGGATTGACAACCAGCCGTGAAGTGGAGTAGAAAGGGATCGACAACCAACCGTGAAGTGGAGTAGAGAAGATCGACAACCAGCCGTGAAGTAGAGTAGAGAAGATCGACACCAAGCCAAATCGTGAAGGACAGCCAGTCCGGAAAAGAACGCGAGACGCCGAATTCCGAAAAAGAAGATAAGAAGACCAAGTTTTGTGTGGAAAAGCGGGAGCGACTACTCATACACCTGAAGTGAATCATAGACTACCATACCCTGGGTAGCACGACAGGTAAGTCTTGATTTACTTTAGAGGCAGAATTTTTTTAAATTTAATTGGAAATTCTATGTTAGGTTTCAAGTAAAAGGATAGTTAAATAATTAACAGCTAAAATTTTTTACTTGATGTGCTTAAATTTTTTAATTTTCTCGGAAAGGAAAAGTTGTTAAGAAATTTATGGTAAATATTTTTGCTGTTAGGAAAATACCTTGAATGAAATTTTAGAAAGTATAGTTATTTTCAAAATTGTTTCCGTTGAAATTTTAAAGTAAACGTCAGTTGTTGAATCTAAACACTGTTACCATTTGAAATTTTATCAGATTTTCTAGAAGCTATACTTGGTATCTATTGTAAAACTTAAGTTAGAATTATTTTGGAATTTAGTGTCTATTGTGGGTATTATAGTGTTGTATTGTGTCAGTATTTTGGTAGTCCCTAGTAGTAGTAATATTTTTGTGTAGAAT
The DNA here is from genome assembly GCA_947359465.1 of Metellina segmentata. Classification (NCBI taxonomy): domain Eukaryota; kingdom Metazoa; phylum Arthropoda; class Arachnida; order Araneae; family Tetragnathidae; genus Metellina; species Metellina segmentata. The sequence continues at coordinate 129,128,379 of OX375878.1, forward strand.
TTTGTAAGGGCAGTAAAGCATTTAAAATGGCATTTTTAGCAAGATATCTATCGTAAGGCAGATTTGCAAAACCTGGCGTATGAGTTAGGTATCGACCTAGGTCCAAACGATAGGGTGGTTGACATAACCACAAAGATAACCGAGAGCCCACAGTATGATGAAGAATGGGTAAAGGCTCAACTACAGGTTATTATAGAAGAAAGGGCTAGAGCTTTAGAGGCAGAAGAACGGGCTAGAGCTTTAGAGGCAGAAGAACGGCTAGAGCTTTAGAGGCAAAAGAACGGGCTACGGACATGGAGGAAGAAGAACGAGAACGCGTTAGAATGTTCGAATTAGAAAAACTTAGATTGGGACAAGACGCGGAAAGGAACAGCTTGGGATCAGGTCCATCTGAAAATCCTAGGCCAACGAAAAACCTAAAAACGGTTATGCAAATATTTGACCCTGAAAAATCAGACATGACCTTGTATTTTACTTTGTTTGAAAGACAGGCTAGGAAAATGGGCATAGAGGAGGTCGATTGGGTTACACACCTTCTCTACTTACTCCCGATTGACATCGCCGAGATAATTATGAGAGAGACCCACGAAAGATCCGAAAATTACGAACATATTAAGAGTGTCCTCCTAGGTAGGTTTAAATTAAACCCGGAAACCTTTCGAAATAAATTCACGCAGCATCAGAGACGCCCTGGAAAGATCTAGTCTTTGAGCTAAAGAGCTATTTGGAGGGTTGGATAGAAGGAGTTGGTGTAAGGGAATTTGTTGACCTTAAAAGTCTAATGATCACCATTCAAATTAAAAAGAGAGTTTCTCCCGAGATCAGAGAACACAAATACAAATATTGACGACCAGCTACAGGCTCAAGCCCAACAAGGCTGGTCCTTTGTTTATGAATTCTCCAATTCCCACTGACTATCCAATTGTGTCTTAAATTCGTACACTCCCTTTGAATTAACTATATTTTCTGGCAACGCGTTCCAACTGTCTATTACCCTATTAAAGTAGTAGTTTTTCCTTAAATCCCGATTAAAATGTGTCTTATTCAATTTATACCCATGGCCCCTTGTTCTGTTATCCCTATTGAAATTTAAGCCCTCTGTGTCCCCTTGTTTTACAAACTTGAAAAGCTGAATCAAATCCCCCCTCCTTCTTCTTCTTTCCAGTGTGTACATGTTTAGCTTACTTAAACGTTCATTATAGTCGAAATTTGCTAGCCCCTTTATTATTTTTGTAGCTCTGTGCTGAACCCTTTCAATTAATTCTATGTCCTTTCTCATATATGGAGCCCAGAATTGTACAGCATATTCTAGATGTGGTCTTACTAAACCCTTATATAATGGCAAGATTATATTCTTATCCCTTGAAGTTACAGTCTTTTTAATATACCCCAATAACCTATTAGCCTTTTTACCCGCAGCTGAACATTGATGACCCATTTTAAAATCCCTGTGAATTATCACCCCAAGATCCTTGACTGTTTCTCCCTCCTTTACCTTTACTCCATGCAGACAGTACTCGGCTCCATTGTTCCTGTAACCCATATGCAGAACTTGACATTTCCCTATATTAAACGACATACCCCATTTTACAGCCCATTCGGATATCTTATCAAAATCCCCTTGTAAATTTTCTATCTGTAACTTGGTATCCACTGTCCCCCATATTTTTAAGTCATCTGCAAATATACTGATTCTATTCTTGATCCCCTGACCTATATCATCTATGAAAATTATAAATAAAATTGGTCCCACAACTGATCCCTGAGGCACCCCACTTATAACTTCTGTCCACTGTGAATAATTTCCTTTTACATGCACTCTCTGCTTTTTACCCAATAACCAATTTTTTATAAATTAATGTTTTTCCCTGAATCCCCAGCCTTTCCAATTTAAACAGTAATGCCTCATGAGGTACTTTATCAAAAGCCTTTTGAAAATCTATGTACATGATATCCACACTGCTCTTATTATCCAGCTCCTCAGTAATTTTTTCGTAGAACTTCAAAAGGTTTGTAGAGCAGTATCTGCCCTTCCTAAACCCATTCTGATTCTCTGATAACAGTCCCCCCTCCTCCAAGTATAACATTATATGCTTTTTTTAACAGAGATTCAAATATTTTGCAAATTACTGATGTTAGACTTACTGGTCTATAGTTGCCCGGATCACTTTGTATTCCCTTTTTGAAAATTGGAGTTATGTTGGCCAACTTCCAATCCATTGGCACCCAACCTGTGCTATATGTTGAATTAAATATCGTGTGAATTACTTCCCCCAGTTCTTCCGTGCATTCCACTAGTACTCTCGGATAAATATCGTCTGGCCCTGGTGCTTTAGATGGCTTAATTCTATTCAACTGATGTACTATTTCTTCCCTGTTGAATTTGCATTCTTTAATTATACCCCCTGCAAAGGCTCCATCCTTGGGATCCTTTTTTAAACTATAGTTACCATTGAAAACCCCCAGAAAAAAGTAATTTAACAAGTTTGCCATTCCCACCTCGTCTTGAATTAATTCACCTCCCTTCCCCTCTAATGGGCCCAGTGTAGTACTAAATTTATTTTTACCACTTGCATATGCAACAATATGCAACAACCACTTGCATATGCACAATTGATCAGTGGGCGACCATAGTCGACCCGGAAGAGCTAGTACAAAAACTAGACCAATACGAAGCTGCGAGACGTACTGTGAGGAAACCTCTCGTCACTAGGCCCCCAGAAAGACGTTTTCCGGATAAAACCCGAATAGAAAACAAGCCCACCAACGTCAGGAAAATCGAACCCGAGAGAAACGACCGCCCGAATTGGAGAAATGCACCTCCAAATCCATCCACTTGGAGAACGAAGGAGTTCGAACGGCGAACTGCACCCGCGTGTTACATATGCCACTCAACGAATCATCTAAGGCCACGATGTCCCGAGCTCAGAAAAACCCAAAATCACGAACGCGTGAATCATTTAGATATTGAGGAAAGTTTTTCCCCCTCGTTTGCCCCCTATCTTAGTGAGGCAGTAATAAATGGTGTAAGCACCGTAATATTAAGAAATAGTGGTAATAACCCGTAGTAAAAAGAGAATGGAAAAAGTCAGGCAGGAAGGGGATGTCGGGATACCCCCAGAAAACTTTGGGTCGACTGATGGGGCGAGTGACGATCCTCATTTGGTACTCCCGCCACCTGAGAAGGGGACTCCCCTCGTTGAGATTTCGCCAGTAAAGTTTGGTGAAGTACAAAGGACTTGCATTGAACTTAGCTCGCTTTGGTAGATAGACCAAGAGATAGACCACTTTTATTTACCCCAAATTTACCATAAACTTTGTTGTATGCTTAAGAATACCCATAACCCACAGTCTTCAAAAAGGTATTTCTTAAGGTTGGCGAGTGGTGGGGGGCCGAGTAATGACGTCATCAATATGGCTGCCGCGCGAACTTGTGACACTTTACTTAAACGAACCTAGCTCCTCAACGAAGCGTCGTAGAGCATTGTACTTTTTTTTAAATTGCTCGTAATTAAATAACCATTGTTTTATGTAATAACAATATAGGTCGTAAGTGTAATAGTTTTCCTGATATTTAGCCCCAAACGTACATTTTACGAGTTTTTCTGTTTCATAGTGAATGTTGAAAGCCCAACAACGCTTAAACCGATAAGACAATAAAAAATAGGCAAGATTTAAAATGTTTGCTAAGACTGGAGATTTAAAAAATACCATGAACATGGCTATGGTTGCATTACGAGATAGTAAATGGAAGTTATTGTCTTACACTTGAAGCCAAGAACTGCTTGACCAGCCCGCTGTGGCGGGGATCTTGAGAGTTAACACCTCTCTGATATATTAGTATGCAGTTGTAATGTATTATAATCACAAACAAAGACTAAATAACAAGCAAATAAAATAAATAATTTTTATGTATATTTCGTCGATTGTTTTGTGCGTGTCTTCACAGTAGTACTTATGGACCTCTAAAATATGTTTTTATAATTACTGTAACGTTTTATTTATCTGCTATTTAACTAAATCTAAAACTAATGCTAAATCTTACAATAGATGTCAAATTTGAAAAAATGCTTTAAACAAAAGAAGTTTTTTTAATCTTCTGGCCTTATAACTCATCATCGGAGTCTGTGTCACTATCACTGCTTTTTAAAGCAACTTGATCCTGTGCATAAGTATCGTCATTTTCAGGCGGAATAATGCCAGGTGGCATAGGCTCTTCATACCACTTAACTTGTTATTTCCTAAGTTCCATCCATGACAGGTTGGGTCAATGTTTTCCAGAAGGTTACAGATGTTTACACGCTTCCACACCCAAGATACAGCATTGCTCCGCTTAACTTTTTGTTTCAAAGCTGCTTTTGAAGGAGGAAGAGTAGGATCAACAGGCCTAATTTTTGTCAATGGCTTACTTGTTAGCAGAGCTTATTTTAAAAACACTGTATCGCACTTCTGATACATACCACACACAAATGTCTCTACACCAATCAGCAATGATTCATCCACCAAGACGGTTCTCCTAATTTAGCCAGATTTTTTTGATGAGCTATGCTTTTTGTGAGAATATTAAAAGGTTTTATTTTACCTTGTCTGGTAAAAGCTGCAGTGTAATCTGAACCAGTCAAGGCGTGAAAGCCTGGCAGGCCGTCAGCTATTTCATTTGCTATTTTTGAGACGTTAATATATCTTCTAGAGTTGTTTGAAGATACACCACATTCCAACCATAAGTGTGCATTCTTTAAGTTCTTTTGGTGATATATCATTGACACAAAAATAACCGAATCGTTTACTCGCACCAAAACATTTTTCTCTTCACCATTTAGAGTCGTGTGTGTAGTATACCAAATTATCCTCGTATCTGCTTCATTGTGTTGGCAGGCAAGTTCTTTCGCCTCATTTACGTTCATGTTGGTGCCTATACATGAGTACATGTAACAAGTCTGTTCTACAGCAACATATAACTTTTTATTGCCTAGCAAGTGACGATATTTGGAAGATCTCCATTCTTTGCATAGAAACTTTGTTGAAGATGTCTTGAACGATTCAATTCTTAGAGCCACAAGACTTTTTTGGAGTTTTTGTTCAGGTCCAAACACTTTTATTTCAGTCACTAGTGTTTTAGCATTACGTATGTCATGTTCCGTATCCTTGATAGTTGGGGTGCCATAGACGTCAAACACTAAGTAAATTTCTCTAGCTTCTCCTTTGCAGATTAATATCAGAATGTTGTTGGCAAGAGCTCCATAGTTATCCGGGAATTGAATTGTGTGCATAATGAACATAGCATCAAAGATTACTGTGCCCACAGTAAGTGGAGCAGATACGATATCTTCTTTTTGAAGCTCTTCCAACTTATGCATCAGTTTTGATTTGCATGTTTTATTCAGTGAGCCATCTATTTGTCCAAGAGCTAGGGGAACTGAGGTAAGAGGATAGGCCAAAACATCCCTCATACCACACTTCTGTTCAGAGGCAATATTGGTCTTGCAAAAAGATCACGCGTGCATTTTACGACATGGAGCTTTTAATCTGATCCTTGGATAGTTTTAGAAGCACGCACAAAAGCACAGTTCAAAGCAATATTTCTTGTATTGGAAGTTTAACATTTCTTGGATCACTACCATACAACGTCTTAAAATTTTCAAAGGCCTTTGTGCCTTTGAAGTATGCACTAAGTAGATCTTTACTTACTTTATCGTAGTTACTTACTTTAACATATCGTGTTACTTACTTTAACAATGACTATAAGGGTTCATCGTCCACAACATGCCCATTGGATATGTTTCTAAAAGAAGTTTCTCTGTCCATTTCTTCAAAAGGATCTGAAAAGCTCTTGAGTGAAGATATTACACACTCAACATCTTTGTTGTCTTTTTCGATCCGACTTTCTTGAAGGTCCTGTTGAGAGTCTGGTTTCCTGGATACACATCACTGCCTTCTTCCAAACTTGTTACTATTTTGCTCCGTATCTCTAGTTTTCATCCACCTAGCCCTAGCTGAATCAGAGTTGGCAAACGCTGTAATATTAATCATGCATCCATCCATACAAAATTAAAATTTTTAAGCAGATTATTACCCTTATCAAGATAAAAATTTCTTATTGCAATATTTTCCTAATATACTACAGATACAGAATGTTTCTTTCGATTCGACTAATTTCGGTAATACGTATATTGCCAGTGCAACAATTATAAATTTTCTTAGATTGCGAAAAAAGTAAACATATATTAGATACAATAGCCACCTCTCCTTTATCTTAAATTTAGAAGTGCAATGTTTCCCCAGTACCACTATTCATCTAAATACACATGAATAGACATATAAATTTGAAAATAATATTGGCATATAACATTTTTAGATCTGATCAGATTTAATCGTCAACGATGTATGGCAAAACAATTCTTACAAATAGACTATTTAAATAGTAGTATGAAATATACTATTTAAAGTAAGTAAATAATTAAAGTAAGTAAAGCTTACCTTTTAACCCGCAATAAATAATGTAGAACCAATAAGCTCGAACTGTTACAAAGAGAAACATCCAATAGTGAGAAAGTGAAATTGAACTTGCTGAGAACAGACTCCAGTTATGGTACAAAGCAGGGCATATATAAGAGAACAAACGCACTTGAATTAATAGGATAGGTTTGACAAATCAACGGGATAATGACACCGTATTTGTGAGGATAAATCATTTGAGGTTCGTAGTATATTTTTCGATACTGATAACTTTGTTGATTAACTTCAATGACTATAAGGGTTCATTCTAGGTCTTCAGATGTACTAATCATTAGTACAGCTTTTAGATGGAATTCTCCTTTACAATCTATTTGTTACGAATGAGTAACATCTTTGCACTTGTGTGGTTATAAATTCACACGGCCATTAACACAGTAGAGATCTTTGAACTGGAAAACGAAACGATCCTTCCATTTTATATTGAAATAATTAAGATCATCGGGCAATGCGCGCCCCAAATCACTGCTCTGAGGGTTTGAGAGACATTTCCTCTTTAAAATGTTATTTCTCTATTCAAACACTTATATAGATAGCATGTGATCTTCCGTATCATTTATACTTACTACATTAAGGTTTAGCATTAGTTAATTATCTGGTAAATATTACAATAGAGTAATTATTAAAACACATTTTAAATCCATAGATACTACTATGAAGACACTTACAATACAATAGACACAATATACATAAACATTTGTTATTTAGTCTTTGTTTGTGATTATAATACATTATAACTCCATGCTAATACATCAGAGAGGTCAGTGTTAACTCTCAAGATCCCCACCACAGCGGGCTGGTCAAGTAGTTCTTGGCTTCAAGTGTAAGACAATAACTTCCATTTACTATCTCGTAATGCAACCATAGCCATGTTTATGGTATTTTTTAAATCCCCACAGTCTTAGCAAACATTTTAAATCTTGCCTATTTTTTATTGTCTTATCGGTTTAAGCGTTGTTGGGCTTTCAACATTCACTGTGAAACAGAAAAACTCGTAAAATGTACGTTTGGGGCTAAATATCAGGAAAACTATTACACTTACGACCTATATTGTTATTACATAAAACAATGGTTATTTAATTACGAGCAATTTAAAAAAAAGTACAATGCTCTACGACGCTTCGTTGAGGAGCTAGGTTCGTTTAAGTAAAGTGTCACAAGTTCGCGCGGCAGCCATATTGATGACGTCATTACTCGGCCCCCCACCACTCGCCAACCTTAAGGAATACCTTTTTGAAGACTGTGGGTTATGAGTATTCTTAAGCACACAACAAAGTTTATGGTAAACTTGGGTAAATAAAACGTGTCCTATCTCTTGGTCTAAGAAGGTAGCAGGGGAAAAGATTGGCGAATATCGGGTCGAAAAAGGTTTACTTTTCCGAATAACCACTAATCACCGTGGGGAAGAGAAGAAGCAGTTAGTGATTCCGGCGCAAATGAGAGAGTGAATTTTGAAAATATGTCACGAGGAGGTCGTTGCTCATTTAAGCTCGACCAAAACCAAAGACAAACTGCTTAGATATTATTTTTGGCCGAATTGCGTTAGGGATGCGGAAGAATATGTGAAGACATGTGATCCCTGTCAGAGATTAGGAAAACCAAGAGAGAAGAAAAAGGCCCCTCTAAAATTGGTGCCAGTAATTAAAGATATCTTCTTCAAAATCAATGTCGATACGGTGGAACCCCTTCCTCATTCCAGTAAGGAAAATAGGTATTTGGTTAAGGCTATTTGTATGGCCTCGAAATACCCAGAGGCAATCCCGGTTCGAGATATTACTTCCGAATCGGTAGTGGAGTCTCTGATGATAATCTTCAGTAGGTTGGGATTTCCCAGAAATTCAATGTGACTTAGGCACGTGCTTCAACAGTAATTTGACATCTACATTTTTATTCGAGAAATACCCATCTACATTATTATGGCCTCGAAATACCCAGAGGCAACCCCGGTTCGAGATATTACTTCCGAATCGGTAGTGGAGTCTCTGATGATAATCTTCAGTAGGTTGGGATTTCCCAGAGAAATTCAATGTGACTTAGGCACGTGCTTCAACAGTAATTTGACATCTAAATTTTTCAACAAATTTGGCATTAAAGTGACCCACAGTTCTGTAAGGCATCCTCAGAACAATCCAGTAGAGAGATGGCATCGATCAGTAAAGAGGTTATTGAAGGTTTTATGTTTAGAGTCGGGATTGGATTGGGAGAAAAATCTTCCGGCAGCTCTTTTAGCATTAAGGACAGTGACTCATGAGTCAACAAATTTTAGTCCAGCTGAGCTCGTACACGGGAAGAACCTTAGAACGCCCGAGACTTTATTGTTCGAACATTGGGTAGAGCCAGAGGAAGAAGGAAACGTCGTGACCGAGTATGTGTTCGAATTGATTAATCGTTTGAAGCGTTGTCAGGAATTAGCCTATGAGCTAGTTTCGGACATGCAAAACAAAAGGAAAACTTGGTACGATAAAGATGCGGTTCTGAGAACGTTTAAAAAGGGAGACAAGGTGTAGGTCGTAACTGCTTCCAAACCCAACAAATTGTCTGTTAGTTGGATTGGCCCTGGTGTGTTCGAGAGTCAACTCTCGGACACCAATTACATAGTTAGAATGCCAGGAAGAACAGAGAAAACTCAGGTGTTACATGTAAACTTACTTAAACCATACCATAAGCGAGCGGAAGCAGTTAACTTGTTGATTAGTGTAGATAGTACCGAAACGTAAGAATCGGATCTAGAGATAAATTACCCGACGTCAAATCCAAATGTTTATGATTTCGAGGAAATAGTACGAGACAGTAATTTAACTGAGAGGTGTACCCCTGAACAAATCTCGAGACTGAGGACGCTCTTATTATCACATAAGAAAATATTTTCAAATGATCCAGGTAGAACCGATTTGATAGTATATGATCTGGACTTGATTAGCAGCCAAGAGCTCACCCGAGTCGGATAATCCAAATCGGAGTTCTGCGAAAAGGAGAATTTACCATTTCGGTAGAGACTCTACCAGTCTGTAAAACGCCACCTATCAAACTCCGTCAAGGTTATTCCTTAAATGTAAATAAAAATATATTAATCAAGACCATTGCGAAGATTCTTATGTAGTAGATGACGCTTGCATCCCTAAGACATCACAATATCAATGTAAATAAAAACTCATTAGTCGAGTTTTGGTTAAGTTACACTCATGTCAATAAAATAAGGATAATTCAAAATCACACGGAAATCGAACTTTAAAGTAAAAATTTCACCTGTAGAATTATTGCACACATCTTCAAGAATGATATCAAAATTACAGGAAACCATCAGATGACGCCGATAATACGTCACAATGACAAGAGTGTAAGAGAGGTGTATATAAGAAATGGTAGTAAAGAAGTAAAATTGTTCACAAGCGTTCTGTAAGCCGTGTTGGCGCGCAAGCGCAGCGCCCTCTGTGAAATGAAGAGAGAAGGAGGAATCGAGGAAGAGATTAAGTCTGGATTTGGATTAGCCAGGCTCCGGTCGGTATGGTCCGCCCGTCAGCTCATTACTTGATCAGAATTTGTTGTTAAGTTTTCAATACACTTTTTTGTTTCGTTTTTACAGTCCACTTAGTTTAATTTGTCTGGCTCAGTTCATGACCAAAACATTTGGTTCGTCGAGCCACAGTAGAACCAGCATCCGCTCAATGGATCTTTGATAGCTTTGTATAGTTTGAAATTGCGTCTTTCCTTGGACCTTGGATATAGTTCTCCACTTGGACTTTTGCATCTTCGTTTAGTGAACCACAGATCAAACTGAAAATGTGGGATTCAACCACATCAGCGATGTCAAAACCAGTTCCTGAACGGACAGTGTTGTATCGCAAACGTGGAAGCCTGCGCGGCCAAGTTGCAAGACTCAACAATATTTTACAAAATCCAACACCATTGGAGTCAAGTGAGGCAAGAATCAAGCTCACTGCTGTTCAAAAGCTCAAGGAAAAACTGGAAGAGCTACGAAATGAATGCTTCACCCTCCTTGAGGATAAAGACTTGCCGGAATTTGAAACTTCCCATTTGGAAATCGAAAGCGATTTGGAGGAATTGGAGGTGAGTTTCCATAGATTACTCGTTTCTCCAAATTCTAATGCTAGTTAAGCAACTCGAACTGAAACCCCCCCCCCCAGCAGCGAAAATAAAACTGCCTTTTATTCCATTGCCTTCCTTTTCTGGCAATTTTGCTGACTGGATGTCGTTTAAAACCCAATTTGTCTAATTAATAGAAAATAACAAACAATTAGTAGATTCGCAAAAGTTATATTATTTAAAATCTGCTTTAACAGGAGAAGCTAATAAAGTTGTAAATATCGACGATTCATATTCATCATTGTTTGAAGCATTAACTAAAAGGCATGAGAATCTATATATATAATTCTCTTACGTGGCACGCAAAAAAGACGTTATTTGTTATTGCGTTTTGGCAACATTGTGCGATTGTTTGTTTACCATCACGAAGTCTCGCCCTTCAATTCAATTCATAGCGTAATCGGATGAAATTTTATTGAAAAAATTCATTTTAGTCGAGCTGTTGTAGTTTGTAATAGAAATCAAAGAAAACGGGGTATCTTTTCAGGGCCAACAGTTGTAGTTCAACAATATGCTTGAACTTCAACTTTAGACAACAAACTCAATGAAAAAGTGAGTGGCTCGAGTGCTGGGGAAATGTACACACAAACAACATGCTGGCGATTCAAGTTCCAAAGCAGCGATCACATTTCGAGTCAAAATTTGCAGTTTTCATTTGAATTCTGATTTCAGAGGCACTGTATATATCTTTTCTGCAAACAGCAAATTTAGATTGGGAAAAAAATGTTTTTTTTTTTTTTTTTTTTGGAATATCATATTTTGTAAACAATTCCTTATGCTAGGACACATGTCTTCATTGATGCGAGCGAAGCGAGCATAGGTTCGCGCAGGAAACCAGTGAGGATTGCAAAGCAATCCTCCGGGGGTTGGCGAGCGCTAGCGAGCAGGGGGCTGGCCCCCTAGTATAAGGTTAATTGTCAATAGTCATATTTCTGGAATAGTAACTTTAAATAAGATAAAAATGGAATCTGCTAAAGAACTCATACTTTTAGTTGATAACCTGTTAAATCATATTAGAGTTCTCAAACAGTTAGATTTTGTGCCCAATAATTTATGCGAAGCTTTCTTAATTAATATTGTGTTGCATAAGCTTGATGACGAAACCAGGAAGCAATTCGAAATGACGCTAAATAGGACTAAATTACCGACTTGGAAAGTTTTTATCGAATTTTTGTTGAAACGATGTCAGATTTTGGAAGGTATTCAGAAAAACGTTCCAGTTAAAACAAGAAATATTCCCCAACAAGAAAAATCTTTCGTGATGAGTGGAAGGGAATCTTGTGTTTTGTGCCACAGCAGAAATCATTTTGTATCGAAGTGCGATTTATTTCTGAATGCCAATCCCTCCGAAAGATTTGACCTAGTTAAGAAACATGCATTATGCCTGAATTGCCTTTCAAGTAAACCTCGAGTGGCAGTATGCACTCTTCAAAGTATAGTTGCAGAGGTTGCGGGAAACGCCATAATTCTTGGCTTTGTAGAAACGAAACTGCAGCTGGTGAGGCGAATGAATCAGATCCCCCAGTTCTTCCTCCTTCAGCTGAGAGTCCGATTTCTTGTTTTGCCAAACAACCGAAGTATAGAAAAGTAATACTCCCAACAGCAATCGTGTTAATTTATGATGCACGTGGCATTTCTCGTTCATGCAGGGCCATTTTAGGTTCTGGAAGTATGGTGAATATTATGTCTAAACGATTGGCAGATGCGCTGGGATTGAAAATAGAAAAAAGTAATATTTCGATATCAGGTCTTTCTAACTGTTCGTTTAATGTCAAAGAGTAAACCTTAGCTACAGTTCACAATGAAAGTAAAATATTCACAGAGACTTCGTTTTCTCGTAGTTAATAAAATAACTGACTTAATGCCTTCAAATTGTTTGGATATTTCTAAAATTAATTTGCCAGATAATGTGATCCTAGCTGACCCTAAGTTTCATTCCCCTGGGAAAATAGATTTGCTTTTGGGAGGTGAAACGTTTTTTAATCTTTTGAAAACTGGGAAGATTCAATTATCTCCTTCGATAATCTTGAAGGAAACTGTTTTGGGGTATGTTGTCAGTGGATCATATGAAGGTATTGGGCAGTAAAAACATTGTGGACTTATTTCGGAGGTTGACAATTTAGAAACATTGGTTAGTAAGTTTTGGGAAGTGGAATCTGTTCTTGAACATCCCACTTCAAAAAGCAAAGAAGAATTAGATTGTGAGGAATTTTATTTTCCAAAACTCATTACAGGGACAACAATGGCAAATACGTTGTCACTCTCCCAATGAAAGAAAATATCCAATTAGGGGATTCTTTGAAATTTTTTAGCCAATTTAAGACTAAATAGCCAATGGATTAAATTAAACAAAAATCCTGAAATAGCTGAACGTTATTGTAATTTCATGCAAGAGTATGAAGACTTAGGGTATATCGAGGAGTGCAGGGGGGATGATTCTAAGCCTAGATATGCAATGCCTCACCACGCAGCATTAATAGCAGCACTACGCGTTTGCGAATAGTATTTAATGCTTCTGCACCCTCCACTTCTGGATTCTCCTTAAATGACTGTTTGTTAAATGGATAAAGGATCTTTTTTCGATCCTACTAAGATTTAGGGAACATAAGGTAGCCTTCACTTGCGATATTAGAAAAATGTACAGGCAAATTTGGGTACATCCAGATCAGTGCGCACTTCAGTGCATGGTATGGAAAAAGGCTTTCGATGAAAAATCTAAATATTATAAGTTGCTGACTGTAACTTATGAAACAAAAAGCGCTTAGTACTTAACTACGCGAGTTCTAAAGCAATTTGCTAGCGATGAAAAAAACAAATTTTCCTTTGGCCTCCGTTGCATCGCAGGACTTCTATGTTGATGACATTTTAACTGGGGCTATAGACGTTTCTACAGCCATGGAATTGCAAAAGCAATTGATCGCCATGTTGAAAGCAGGTGGCATGGAATTTCACAAGTGGTGCTCTAACAGCAAAACACTCCTTCAGCAAGTTCCATTCAGTGAACAGGAGTACCATTTTGAGGACTCGGATAAGAACACTGTAAAAACTCTGGGATTGCGGTGGAACCCTAAAGAGGATTACTTCAGTTTTACCGTGTCAACTTCTTCGAATCATACTCCAACTAAACGCTCAGTTTTAGCTGACTTAACTAGACTTTTCGACTAATTGGACCGGTCATAGTTCAAGCTAAAATATTTCTTCAACGTTTATGGCTTTTGAAAATTGGATGGGATGATGAACTCCCGTCTGCTGAAACACAGAGCTGGGAAAGGTTCAAAAATGCTTTACCAGAACTACAGGAAACTAAAATCAACCGCTACGTCTTTACAGAATCTGCGAGACAAATGGAACTCTATGGGTTCTGTGACAGCTCAAAGGACGCGTATGGTGCTTGTGTGTATCTTCGATGCGTGACTCCATCAAACCAGGTAAAAGTTACTCTTTTGTGCAGCAAATCGAGAGTTGCGCCAATAAAAGTGTTAACAATTCCCCGGCTAGAACTTTGTGCTGCCGAACTTCTTTCTAAGCTTGTGCTCAAAATTATGGATTCCCTCAGCTTGGAAATTGACAAGGTCTACCTTCTCAGTGATTCCATGATTGTGCTATCGTGGATCAATGCTTCACCAAATCTACTGAAAGTGTTTGTGTCCAGCTAAGCAAGCAGCACACACACCAGTGACGCCTCCACACATCGAACATTGACCTCAAGGGAAACATGATAGCGAAACCTCCACAAGGGGGTAGCGTGGGGTTGGCGGAATTCGCGCGGAAAAAAATCCCGAACAATGAGCCCTGCCGGAATGGACAGCCTGCCGTGGGGACGCTATCCTTGGGGTCCAATGGGAAAATAGCGAAAGCATCACGGGGGCTGAAGTGTGCCAAGTGAGGAAAAATAACTTTTTTTCGACAGTTGTCTCTGGGCGTCTGGAACTCAGATACTCACCATCGAAGTGCTGGGGGATGGATTGGACACCGGACAGGTCTATTGAATTTAATTTCATTCTTATTTTTATTCAATTAAAAATGCAGTGATTGTCTCTATTTTTTATTTGTGATCAATTATGTAAAATTGACTTGAATTCTGTGACAATATATTTTCTTTCTTGATTACCTGATGTGTCCTGTTTCTTTTGCAAGACTTTAATTTACTTGCATGATTATCACCACAATCACGGCCTAGTCAACGTATGACAGTTTGTTTCCAACAAAGTCTCACGTATTCAGGAGATCACCAAAAATTTCTGTTGGAAGCATGTGAAAACAGCAGACAATCCTGCTGACCTCATTTCTCGTAGACTGAGCCCTGATCACATTGTCAATAATGCAATGTGGTGGGAGGGTCCGGCATTTCTACAGGAAACTGCAGTTGAATTTTGTGATGAACAGTATCTCGTATCCAATGATTCTTATTTCCAAGAGTTTAGAAGGGACTCTAATGTTACTCTATTGTCAACTGATACTAGCTTTTTAGACTCTCTTATTAGTGTAACTAAAAATTATACCAAATTAATACGTGTTATCAGTTTCATTTTCAGGTTCACTAATAACTCCAGATGTTCACATAAAGAAAAGGTGAAAGGTCATTTGACGGCCAAAGAGTTAAACAAAGCTGAATCTTGGTTAATTGATCAAGTTCAAAAGGTAGTTTTTGGAGAGGAAATCAAGTTATTGAAAAAGGGTTTGCCTTTAAAATGTAATAGTAAAATTAAAGCTTTGTCTTCTTTTCTTGATGGAGACAACTTGTTACGTATTGGTGGTCGGTTAGACAATTCCACCTTAACTTTCAGGGAGAACCATCCTCTCATTTTACCAGATAAACATAAACTTACTGATTTGATTTGTTACAATTTTCATGTCAAAAATTTGCATATTGGACCACAATCTTTATTGTATTCAATTCGGAAAAAGTTTTGGCCAGTCAATGGTAGAAACATCTGTAGAAAAATTGTCTCAGCTTGTATTGTTTGTTTTAAGGCTAAACCCAAATTAAGTGAGCAATTAATGGGGCAGCTCCCAAAAGTAAGAATAAGATCTGATTATCCTTTCAACTGTGTGGGTACAGATTTTTGTGGTCCGTTTCTAGTTAAATTCAAAGGACAACCTAGAGGTGTCTTAAACAAAGTGTATGTTTGTATTTTTATTTGTTTTTCTACTAAATCAATACATTTAGAATTAGTTACTGATCTTTCCTCTCAAGCGTTCATTGCATGCCTTAAGAGATTCTTTTCCAGGAGAGGAAAGTGTTGTAAACTGTTTACTGATAATGCTTCAAACTTTAAAGGTAGCTGTAAAGAGTTGAAAAGACTCTATAACTTGGTATGTAATCCTGATGACAGTTTATCGAAGTATTTAACAAATGAAAATATTGACTGGAGATTTATTCCAACCAGAGCTCCTAATTTCGGTGAACTCTGGGAAGCAGGAGTCAAATCATTCAAAAACCATTTAAAAAGAGTTGTGGGCAGTTCCAAATTAACGTACGAAGAATTCTTGACGGTGGTTGTTAAAATTGAAGGTATTTTGAACTCTAGACCTATTTGCCTATTATCTTCAAATATTGAGGACCTAGAATTTTTGACATCTGACCATTTCCTGATCGGAAGACCGATTAACTCAACTGTAGAACCTTCTTTGATTAGTATTCCTGACAATACTCATTTCTTGGCAAAAATTGACGAAATTGGTTCAACTAATTTGGAAAAGATGGTCTAATGATTACCTAAGTAATCTCAATCAAAGAAGTAAATGGTATTTTGAAAAGAATAACATTAAAATTGGAGATCTTGTTCTTATTAAAGAGGATAATTTAGCTATTTGTAATTGGTCCACATTGGACGTATTTTTGAAGTTTTTCCAGGTAGAGACAATAAAATTCGTGTGGTCAGCTTGAAAACTAAAGATGGTGTTTTCAAGCGTCCCGTCTCTAAATTGTGTGTTTTACCTATAGAAGAAAAATCGGACTGATTTCTGTGTAAAATTTCCTTTGTGTGTGCATTGTTTGATTAAGTATCTACGTCTATTTTCAGTGTGGTATAATAGTGTTATTAAGTGTATTTTGCTTGTTTGTCAAGTAGCATTTTCTGTAAGTCACATTGGGTAGGACTACAGAATCAATTATGTTATTTTAGTGTTTATATTTGATGTAAAAATGTTGATTTCTGAATTCATAATGCAAATCGTGAACCACAATTGTTGGATGTTTATAACATCGCAACGGGGGACTGTATGTTGGCGCGCAAGCGCAGCGCCCTCTGTGAAATGAAGAGAGAATGAGGAATCGAGGAAGAGATTAAGTCAGGATTTGGATTAGCCAGGCTCCGGTCGGTATGGTCCGCCCGTCAGCTCATTACTTGATCAGAATTTGTTGTTAAGTTTTCAATACACTTTTTTGTTTCGTTTTTATAGTCCACTTAGTTTAATTTGTCTGACTCAATTCATGATCAAAACAAGCCCCTTAGTGTCACAACCGAATAGTTATAGCACAGACGACGCAAGTCGATGATTTTTTACCTGGTAGAATTATCGGCCGCCTGGAATGTGGGCGTACTCAGACGGAAGTTTCAATGGAACTTGGAATCGCCCAAAGTGTCATCTCTAAACTTTGGCTACGATTCCAAAATGATGGAAATGTCAGTAGACGTTACAGTACAGGTTACCCCCGAGTTACACCGCCGAATGACGACCGGCATTTGGCAGTAACTGCAAAAAGAAACAGACGGAGCACAGCATACGATTTTTCTAGTCAGCTATCTTCAGCCACGAGTACGACAGTTTCAAGGCAAACCGTTTACAGACGTTTGGGACATGTTGGTCTATATGCTCGCAGGCCTATCAGGTGTGTTCCTCCACGGCAACTCACTGTTGCCAGCGGTTAGCCTGGAGTAGAGAACATGCAATGTAGACATCGTCACAGTGGGCTTGTGTGATGTTTTAAGACGAGTCCAGGTTTAGCTTGCAGTCGGATTCACTGCGGACGTTCATGTGGAGAACGCCAGGTACCCGCTACCACCAAGACAACATCATTGAACGACACCGTTACGGTGGTGCAGGATTGCTCGTTTGGGGTGGAATTATACTGGACTCCAGAACAGATCTACATGTTCAAATCGGAACCATAAGAGGCCAAATTTATCGGGACATCATTGTGGAACAACATGTACGCTTGTTTAGGGGTGCCATGAGCGCAGAATTTGTTTTTATGAATGACAACTCCCGTCCTCACCATGCAAACATTTTAAACGAATGCCTCGAATCTGAGGATATCACCCGTATGGAATGGCCAGCACTTTCACCTGACTTGAATCCAATAGAACTTGTATGGGACATGCTTGGCCGACGAGTTGCAGACCGTCAACCACCTTCTACATGTGTACCGGAACTTCGGAGAGCATTGCTTGCTGCGTGGAGTGATCTTCACCAAGATCAGCTCGATAGTTTGATCCTCGTAATGGCTAGGCGTTGTACGGACTGTATTTCATCGCTTGCGAGACAAACAATGTATTAACCATCATACCAACCATGTCATGTTAAGTTTTTGTAAGGTCGATATTTTTTGTAATTGCTCCATTGAGCAAAAATCGTAATTTTTATGAATGGTATCATACATACACCATCTTTTTTGTTCTTTATCTTTTGTTCAATAAATGTGTCTTATGAATAAGTCACGTTTGTTTTGTTTCTGAACCTTTATTTGACGGAGCTGGCATTATCCTTAATTTATGGGCATGAGTGTATTTAGTGCCAAACGCTACAATTTAAAGAAAATCTTATTTTTAGGTATCGATCTAAAGTGATTTCAAACCCGTTGAAATTTTTACTCTACCTTTCACAGTCTAGGAGATAGAAAAAAGAACTAAGTGACTCCAGTTAAAATATTATTTGTTTTTATAGTCTGGGTGGAAAATCATTCTGCCGCTCAAAATCAAAACGGAAACGAAAAAAATAAATTTAGAATCGGAGATCTCATTTATCAACACCTCGTATAGCAGGTGTTGCTTCTATGCTGTTGCATTCAATAATGATTAAATTTCAATCAATTCGTTTTTAAATATTCTAGATTGAATTTTAAATTCGCCTCGACCCTAAAATTGCAAAAATTTCGGACTACCTCTGTGCCAAATCCCATTACTGTAAGTGCCATAGATTCGTCAGAACTTTGATCACAAGAAACAAACAAACACTTCCTTTTATAATATTAGAGATTTTACCTTTCTTAAGACTTTCGCCTACCAACCGGAAAAAGTGGTTAAGGTGTTAGCCTGTTTGTGAGCGTATGGTGTAGAGCCGGCTATTGCACCTTAAATCTGTTGTGGTCGAAAGTCCACACGTTAGGTTGGTGTGGAAGTTTGGAGAGTGGGGTGCCCAGGGCTGCCCATAAGGGGGGACAAACCCGACAAATGTCGGGGGGTAAGGACGTTTAAGGGGCCCGCGGTATCAAGGTTTGTTCAATAAATTATCTGCCTCATTTTAGGATTATTTTCCAAATTTGACAAAAAAAAAAATCGAACAGAAAATATTCTTTTCAAGTCCTTAAAACGGCCCCGTCAAGGTGGTCTCACATTTTCATCAGTCTCCGGTCTACGATAACGACTAGATGGTTTACATGCCACAAGGAGTAATGAAATAGTAAGCACGTTCTTCAACTTTATAAACCAGCTTTACAATTTCTTTAGTACGAGACCACGGCGATGGGAACTGCATCTAAAACACACTGATGGGAGGTCTCTACACGGTCTTTGTGAGACAAGATGGAGTGCAAGTTCTTCAACTTTATAAACCAGCTTTACAATTTCTTTAGTACGAGAACACGGCGATGGGAACTGCATCTAAAATACACTGATGGGAGGTCTCTACACGGTCTTTGTGAGACAAGATGGAGTGCAAGTTCTTCAACTTTATAAACCAGCTTTACAATTTCTTTAGTACGAGAACACGGCGATGGGAACTGCATCTAAAACACACTGATGGGAGGTCTCTACACGGTCTTTGTGAGACAAGATGGAGTGCAAGAATGAGGCAGTGAAACCTATATCTCAGGGCTCCTAACAGGTTTAAAGGTCTAAAAAGGTGACAAAAGTGACTAATTTAACCAAAAAGGTGACAGAAAGTGACTAATCAAGCAGAAAAAGGTGACAAAAAGTGACTAATCGAGCAAAAAAAAACGTGACAAATAACATTAATGCTAACTATATTCAAGTATAAAGATAGAAAATAAAAAGATCCTCCCCTAGCATTTCTTTTTCTTTCTTTGGAAGGATATTTTCATTTTCTTCATTTAAAAAGTACATCATTTTAAATATATTAACATACAAATAAAAAAATCGTAATGATGATATTTTAATTTGTTCATTTTTGACGCTGCTTCAAGAATTTCTTCCTTTTCTTTAAAAGATTATGTCTCATTTTTTTTTGTTGAAAAAGTCTGAAATTATTTTTGTCTTTTTCTTCTCAATAGAAGAATGTGCATTTATTAAAGTCTGTCTTTGCTGACCAGCATCATCTGAGACTTTTGCCGCTCCTTCAATCATTTCCTGAGCAAGTGCTGCTTCCTTAAAAACTTTATTTTTCATCTTCTCTTGAGCCTATCATTGGCTTCCTTTAATAATTTTGAAGCACTGTCCAATATCTCATTCTCTTCCTTACGCAAGCATTTTAAGTTTTCGTTCGTCTTCTTCTATCACCTTTCTGTTCTTTGCCAGCTGCTTTAAATTTTTTTTTCTCTGCTCCCAGTCTATCTTTTTCTTTCATGTCCTTCTCTAATTTTTCTTGTGCCTCATGTTATATATCTTACTAGGAAGGTCCGCCCCCTGCTCGCTTACGCTCGCCAACCCCCGGGGATTGCTACGCAATCCCATTACTTACGTTGGTTACTTCGCAAACCAACATTACTTTCGCAGAGTGCATCTCCTGGACAGCGACACTATCTGAATAATTCGTATAATCCTGATTTGACTTTCTGGTCCATGACGTCACAGCGAGGGCTTCGCCCTCTGCTCACAGACCCCCCAGGGATGCCACGTAATCCCGTTTGGGTTGCGAAGCAAACCAATACTTTTGCAAGTGATTTCACTCTTTTTTACTTTAACACTTAATGCACACTAAACTAATAGCCACCTCAGTAAAAAACCTTCTGCATCTTGTTCCCTGTACAATTTTAAGTAATCTGTGTTAATCTCCTAACTTTACGTTCTGTACTTCGTACTTTCTCCGTAAACCTTCTGAGAACAAAGTGAAAAAAGCAAGCCCTTTTCCTCGCCAAATAAAAAAAGAAATAATTTTTATGGCAATTGTTGCTACGATAAATTTAATATCTGGCAAACCCGATAATCAAAAATACAACCCACAACTGCGTGCGAAACCTGCTATGCGAACTAAAAAATACGAAATTTGTGTGACCAACTTTTGATTGCATCAAATTTATTTATGAACCAATTTTTAAAATAATTGTATTATAAGAAAGAGTGTAATGTAATGCATTCAGTGATGTTCTCAAATTTTCAACAACAAATTTTCATGACAAACAAATTTTCAACTTTGTATCATTGTTGGCTTCTTTATTGGAATGTAGTGAAGGAAATACTTTCGCTCTGCAATTCAATGTTTAAGCAACCTTTCAGCAGCTGACTTTAGGCTTAGCCACCTGCTTAAACAATGGCTTGATGAAATGGTGAGTGGGAAGTTTCGTCTTCTTAAATTTGTTTGTATGTTGACCAACGCTTAGGCCATTGATTAAAAAATCTGTGAATACCAAAAATTAGTTCAGACACATCTTCCCCTAACTCTTTTAGACCTTTAAGAAAAGCATTATGTATTGTGTGAAAATTACATGTCTCAATGTGAATTAGCTCTTTTTTTTCAGGGAAGAAAGTAAAAAGTCATTAATCTTTTTAAAAACTGACTTTCACTAAAAAAAAACCTCAAGAATTTGTAATAATCAACTTCGATGATAACAGAGAATGATTTTCAATTCGTTCGCAACGCTCTTCAATATTTAACCCTCTAGATACAGAGACGGCCGAAATTTTTGCAATCTCTGGTTACGGAGGGGTTTGGAATCTTTCAGATCTCAAGCTCCTGAAGAAACGGCTGAAGTCCATTAAGATTTCCATGCCCTCATTTCTATGCGACAAAGAGAGCAGAGCGTGAATAGCCTCTGTTCCGTAGACAGGAATGTCAGGGTTCTCGATGGGGAGCTCCGAGCACTTAGAATGTGTAAGAGGTTGATGATCTATCCCCTTAAAAACTTTGCCGAAGACACTTTTGAGTGTAAATTATCATACATATTGAAGATTCCACCATCATTTCAGTGTTTACCCTGACGTATATATACCTTCTAGACATAATCAGACCCACAATAGAAACTGCAACATGTGATGACAAAGGTACTAAACGTATTACCTCTCCACCTGGGTTAACGTTGAGTTAATATCAGCTTGATCCGTCCGGTCTCTTGGCCTCTCCATTCTCGTCTTATTCGTGATTCCGAAAATAAAACGGGTCTGCAGAGACCGCCTTCAGATCTGTGTATGGCGCATGTTATCCCCCCCCCCTTTTAAGTGACCACTGGCATCGATCACCATTTACGAGCTGTCAGCGTCTGACCTCCTAGAGGGTTACTCCTATTGTTCGACCATGTTGGCCGGTGATATCTATTTTGCACCAAATGATACGCCACACAATACTATGAAAAGAAAACGTTAGTCGTAAATGCCACTCAAGTTAGGTAAGAGGGGTCGGACATGCAGATGGCCCAGCTTCCCTTAAACTTTGCCGTTTCGTTTTACTGATAGCCTTTTCCTGTTGGAAAATTTTCAGAACTTGCAGCTAATACACCGCGGGCAATGTGAAGTATCCTTTTACAGTTGAAATGGTATGCTTTTGAATCCATTCTTGCAGTGGAATGTAGCGCTTTTCAAAATTGAATTCGAACAAACCCTGTTTTTTAGAGAAAATGAATTTTTTTTACTGTGCATCAAACATTTTTTTCTTTAAATAAAATTTAAGAACTTAAAACCCCTGAAAAGGTGACAAATTGTCAAAAAGGTGACAAAAAATAAAAAGGTGACAAAAAGTGACATAAGGTGATGTGTTAGGAGCCTTGATATCTGAAAAACTACCTGACGTTTTAAAGCCCCTTCAAGATGTAAAAAATCAGTAGTTTATCGTAAGAGGAAACGGCGGAAGATTAAATGGATTCCTCAATTATTTTTCAAAATTTGAAACTTTAATTCGGTTAAATATTTAGAAGCACATACTAAAGCAAATTAATACAAGAAATTTAATCCTTCAATCATAATATATCTCCCTTGATAACATTAAAGCTTGATAACATGAATAACATTAAAGCGTTAACTGAAACAATAGATAAGGATTTAAGAAAACAATGGCCTGTATAAATAGAGCTGAAGAGACAGCTTCTATTATGGGTATAGATGCAGAATTTTCTAAAAAAAGAGCACGGGAAAGGAAACTTTTTTTTCGAAAAAGGAAGCTTTTGAAGTGGAAAGAGAAATGCCTGAAGTTTGAGAAAAAGAAGAAACCAAATCCAAAAGTTCAGTTTTTGATATAGTAATCAATAAAATAGTTTCTCAGTTATAATCAAGGTATGAGCAAATGAAAAAACATATGCAATACATTCTAAGCTCTATTAAAAATAAATTATAATTGTAATGACAACAACGCACTTAAAAATTAATTGAAAGCTATCCCGATGATTTAAGCCATAATCTCATCAATGAAATTCAAATGTACAAGACCTTTCGCGAAGCTACTTTTTCAAATTAAGCTAAGTTAGAAAATAAAGGTCTTCCACTCCCTTTAAAGGATATGTATAGATTAAAATTGCAATATATTTTCCCAGAACTTCGCATAGCTTTAGGAATTTTGTTTTCTCTTCTCATCACTGTGGCCTCTGGTGAAAGGATTCAGTAAACTAATCTATAATCAAAAATCCTTTACGATCTACTTTGGGCCAAGAAAAAATTTAAAACATCTTAGAATATTTCAATTGAGCATTCACTGGCATGCAAAATTAGCTTCCTTTTTTTGACGGCATAGATAATTCATTAATTCAAATAGAAGATTTACTAAAAAATGCAAAAGTTTTCGGAGTTTTGACTAGTCTTCAGCGTCTAAGGTATTTTTTTGCATGGGTTTTTTTACAGTCTTTCTATAGAGATATTTATTATAGTTTTCTGATTATACTTCATTATCCTTATCAAAGTCCTGCTCGATCGCAAAGTGACCACACGTCGGGCTTTAGGCGTATAACACATATACATATTTAATTCCATAATTACTTACCAGTTCATTATAATTTACTGTGGGCCTGCTTGTACATTTCTGAAGTTGGGTATTTGTAAATATATGGATACTTGGGAAAATAAAAACTTCCTACACAAGAAAAAACTTAGGGGCCTGCGGGAAAATTTTGTCGGGGCCCCTGGGGGTGCCATCTCAGGTGTTGCTTCGTCACCTGACCGTGGTTCAAAATTACAAGGTGTTGTCATCGGGTCTTTCCCTTAAGGGATTGATCCCGGACTGTCGACAATAGCCCGTTGTGTTGATCTAGTACGACGTTAATTAAAATTTACCAATTGCCAATTCTGAGGACTTTCTTTTGTTGTAAACAATTTTAGTTCATGACTTAGATTAAGGGAACGATTAAAAACCGAAAAGCAAACCAGATCGAGTAGCTAAAATGACAAGCTTACACAATAAAATTCAGTTTTCCGTTATACATTTTTTTTTTTTGGTGTTCAACATTAGCAGTACTCCCTTCTCACACAAAAAAAAGAATAATTATTCAACTATATAACCAATCTCTTTCGCGCAGATAAAAAAAAGGGAAGAAATATTTAACTTTTGCATCAATATTTAAAACGCAGAAAAAAGAATATTCAGAAAAGTCGTTTTAAAGCAGAATGATACAATTTGTGATACAAATGGCAAGAGTTACTAAATTACATATTAAGAGTAAATTTGTAAAATCATTTCGAAACTTAAATTAGAGGATAAATTAGCTGCATTCCAAAAAGTCGATCTCATCGAATGGTTATTAAATAAAAAGCTAATTCGACAAAATCATCCATTTTGTTGTGCAGAACAATTGGCAAAAAAAACGCCATACTTCATTTTGTATTGAAACATATTTTACTTTTTGAACAAATTCCAATGCAAAAATATGACAGGTGCATAATTTTACTGTGCTATACCACTTCCATACCGACTACTGGGATGAAATAGATGGATTGGATCCACTGACAGCTGTTGCGGGTCACTGAAATTATCCATGATGGTTATCGCAAAAAAAATCACACACAGGTGTGTTATTCTTAAGCTTCGGTTTCCTAAAAAAGCGTAGCCGTGATCTAACGGCCCTGATGTAGTGATGAGTGGCGTCACTAAAACGTTGTTTATACTAACACATAGTGTTGGTTTCCTAGAGAGCGTTGCTTGTGAACGTAACGAAAATGATCGGAGCCGCCATTTCCATGACGGTCGTCATACCAGTCTCAAACAGTTGGGGAACGTTTTTTCTCTTGTAGCGGCAATATTTCATTTGCTGCGCCAAACGATTCGAGCGATGAGGAGCAAAATATATATACATTTTTGACTGCCATTGATTAATTAATTTTTGTAAAATCGGGATCGTTAAACACAGAATAAAAATCTCAACGGATTTGAAACATTCGGAAAATCTGACAGTAGATAGATACCTTAAATGTGATTTTCTTTAAATAAATAATTAATTATTTAATAAATAATTAAATAATCAAATGGTGAATTATTGAATAATAAAGCGGTTTTTGATATCGATCTGGCGTAGAAATTTACGCTGATTTGAAATCTGTTGAAATTTTCACTCTATCTTCAACGATCCCGAAATTAGAAACTTTGAACTAGAGAATAAAAAACCACTTTGTTTTGTTTCTCGAATAAAATAAACCACGACAGCCGTCTGTGTTGCCCATTCTATAACGTATTCTGTCCGCATAAGTTGACACCTCTGGACTCTTATTAAGACGGTCGTCTAGTTATGCCCGCGGCATCATGACGTATAACGGCTGTAAGATAACGGTTCCACTTTCTTAGGAAACCGAAGCTTTAGATGTTGCCAAATCATTTGACCTCGTTTGGCATGATGGACTTTTATTCAAGCTCATGCGACTTGGTTTCTCGGCCCATTTTATCTCCCTGATCAATTCCTGTCTCAGTAATCCTACGTTTAGTGTTAGAGTTGATCTAAATAGCTTCTCATCACACCGCCCCATTTGTGCCGGAGTCTCCCAGTAGTTCCTTCTGGGTCCTCGACTCTTAACGTATTCGTTAACGATATTCCAAAGACACTGCACACCGAGTTGGCTGTCTACGCCGACGACACCGCTATCCTGATACAGACTCAAACAACATTCATCATATTCTATAGAGAATGAGAACGTACATCCGGGAACTTGAGGTCTGGTGAGGTTAGGAACTGGCTCTCTGATTGGAGAATCAAAATGCTTCGAAGTGTGCTCTTATGCTGTTCTCTCGGAAATACGCCCATTTCAAATACAGGTTTAATTTTGATCTAAATAATCCCGACTATTTGAATATCCCTCCAGTTACCCTCTTTGGCACGCCTGTTTACTGGGTACGAAACTACCGTTATTTAGGCCTTGTGCTAGACCCAAAGTTACTTTGGAACGAGCATATTAAACGTGCACTGCGGAATGCTGCAATCGCCAAAGGTAAAATCTATTCGCTCACAGCCCGAAGGAGCAGGCTCTCCCTTCACAATAAACTCCTCCTCTATATAGCCATTATTCGGCCAGCTTTAACTTACGGCTCACAAATCTGGGTCGGTACTAACAAATTAAATTGGAAAAAACTGCAGTTTCCAGAGCCGCACATTGCGGACTATCACGGGAGCTCCTTACTATGTCCGGAATGAAGACATACATTCGGACCTCAAAATCAAACCTATTGCTGAATTAATTCTTACAGCAAATTTCGGCCTAGTTCTTCGAAAAAATACCTCAGATTCCAAACGAAGCACTTAGAGCACAACCACCATATGACCCTTCGGTCAAAAGCTCTGCCAAAAGAATTCGTGCTGTCCTGCAACAAAACGTGCAGACTTACCCGCGGAGACCTAAACGTCAATGCAGCATGTTTCGCTTAGATCCTGACGTCTTTGACTTCAATTCCTAATTTTATCTCCTTATGCAAAATTTGGTTACCGTTTACTGTACGGTCCCCCTTGGCACTTTTTCCAAAACATCGCCAAATGTAAGATCGCGTCAATGACGTCCATATCCAAGATGGCGTCATCAACACACTTTCATCTGCCGCCAGTAATGAACCCTGATGATCTGATTGGTCCACGTGACATGGCAGTAGAATTTGGCGATATCACTAATTTTTTTGCCATTCTAGTTCTGTCGCCAATCAAATAAGCAACCCTTGTAGGAGCGTAACGTACGGCATTTTTATTTTGGCAAAAGGGTTTTCAGTTTTCATTTTATCTCGCAGAATGTGTTCATTCGTATTTGATCCATTGATTCAACTTAGCTATCCAAATGGAGAAAAATTGCAAGCAAGGATTAGATCCAGGTAAGTAACAATGTTTGCATTTGCTTTCTTTTCTATTTATAATATATTTCTATTTTCCTACTAGCTTTCCAAATGGTACATTCTGTTGAGTCTGCTTGATCTGGAGCAACCTTATGATGAACGCTCGCTTCTTGTCAAATGCTTATTCTATTGCTGTTTTGGTCTGGATTATTGATTAGATTGGTTTATGTGGCAAATATATGAGCTAACGACCGCAAGGCTTAAGAGATGCATTTAAGGAATATCTAGGTAAGTGACAGCAGTTGTTACATTTTTTCTAGTAATTCATATTGTTGTACTAAATACAAACGGTATGCAATGCTGTTATTATAACTGCATTATCTGCTCTTGCATATTGTGTTTATAGTTGATAATGCATGCTTTCTACACACTCAGCTTCAGAACACTGCCCTTTGACCCTGTTTGTTAATGTGGATGAAAGCTGGGTGTTCCTGAAAAATATGAACTAAAATTTAGGTAAGTATCTATTCTTGTATCTGCTTTCATTTATAACTATTGGTATACTTGAATTTATACCTTGACTGTTCTTATTTCTTAAATGTCCTAATACTATATTCTGTTTAGTGCTAACCTGCAGAATATCCTTTTCAGCTGGCAAATAGCATTTGCTTCATTTATACCTATTTAGGTACAATACTTTTGATGATTTTTCTCTTAACATATTAGTGTGCAATTCCTTTTTTTTTGTATGGTCAAGACTAACTCACTTAATACAACCTAAATTCCAATCCTCATCAAAAAGTGTATTCTAATATTTACTCAGATATGGTTATTCTAATTATTCTTACTGGTTATTCTAATCAATAAATAAATTTTCAAAACTTGTGTGTGTGCATGCAAATGGATTCTTTTCAAGTATCAGAAGCATTGAGTGACTCTAAATTGTAGATTTATTTGTGAAAAAGAAAGAATATAAATAAAGATTCTATAGACTAAGATATAACCTTGTCAAAACAGAAGCTACTGCTGGCTTAGAAATAGTTCTGCTTTTGTTTCACAGTTAAAATTCATCTGCTCAACTGTAATCAATAATCGACAATCACTTTTATAATGTTTGTGATGAATACAATTTAATCTGTGAGCCAAGAATTTTACAGTACCTAAGTAATGTAAATACACTAACTACAGTTAATACGAATTATTTTTACTGTCTCATGAAGTTCGTCTTAACAAGGTTTGAAAACCTATTTTTATGCTCTTGATTATCACATTTATGATTTGTAATGCATGTTTTCTGTATGAGTGCATTTTCAGCATAACTGTTCTCTTGAGCCAGTTTTAGAATGATGGAGAATTTCTAGTTATGCTCATGCTTGTATTGCAGAAAAACCTCAACATAATTCACCAAGAATGGGATCACCTTTGATCATAAGTTTTATCCCAACAATCTTCAGGATTTTCAACTAGTTACCATCGTCCCAGCCTAAGCCATTCAGTATATCGCCACGTAATTTTGAACCACGGTCAGATGACAAAGCAACATCTGAAATGACACCCCACTCTCCAAACTTCCACACCAACCTAACATGAGGACTTTCGGCCACGACAGATTTAAGGTGCATCAGATGCCTCTACGCCATATGCTCACAAACATCCATGCCCTGACACAGATTCGAACCAGAAACCTTTCGATCTAGGGACTAACAAACACCTAACCACTATACCGGTTGGTCGGCTAAACAATCTTCAGAATATAAAAATCTGCGAGTACAATATGTGCAACCACTTTTGTTAAAATGCAATTTTTTTTTTTTAAATCTTTAAACATGGGGTTTTTTTTTGCATTTGTATCAAATGGTAGATTTTGTTGAGTGAGCATTTTTTTTTCATGCTATTCAATAGAATTTACTTTTTGATTGGTAAACAAAGATTTTAAGTAACATGGCTTTTTTTTACATTTATGATCTGTTACGTATTCTTGTCTGTTGTGCAAATTTTTTTACCTGCTGAATCTCAACAATAGCAAGTGATAACAGTATAGCTCAGGATATAAACCTTGGTAGATAAGAATACTTGTATCCATTTACTCGTATTGTATTTATATTGTTTCGATTCTGATTCCTAGTGCATATTTTATGTTATCAAGGTGAAGATTCAGCTAGGGTTTTTCCTGTTGCTCAACAGAATCTCTTGCTCTGGTTGGTAAAAAAGAGATTTTTGGTAATTTGCCTCCATTTACCATTTAAAATATTAATGATCTTTCATATTGTGTGTGTAAAGTTCTCTAATGTTTACGTCTGTAAATAGTGGATTTGTTTGTGTCAACTTGTTGTCATCTAAAAAAATAACTTTTTGCTGTGAAATAAAAGTTTTGTGCTTTATAAATTTTGTTTTTGGATATTGCTCTTTTCATTTTGAATGCCTACTGCTTTTATGCATTAAAATGGTGGATTTTGTTATGTTCAGCCACATGATAGAGGTAACTTACCTTTAACTTAATAAAATAATCAAATTTTCTGTACACAACATTCATGTGTATGAATTTTGCAAGAGGAGTTAAATGAAAACTGCAGTGTCTATGACTATCAAATGTAGGCTCTGGTAATGTATGAAAAAGAAACTTCTATAATGAAATGCTTCATATGTATGCATCATTTACTTTATATCTGATTTAAAATTTTTCTTCAACTTTAAAGGAACCATTAAAAGAAGTTTCACCAATGTTGCTGTTAAGCCTAATGGCTATACCCACTTTATATAAAAACATTTAACAATAAAAATAATGTAGTTTTTTTTTACCTGTTTATTGGAATATCTTTATAGTTCAGCAAAACAAATAATATAAGAGCTTTGGAAAAGCATACATAAACAGGAAACTTTCTAAATAGCCTCATGACTATCAAAACAAACAAGAAGGCTTCTAGGATCTACTAAATATTGACACTAAATTTTTTACATAGCAAAACTTTTTGAAGAAATAAAATAAATTTGTTATATTTTCCATTTTAACAAGATTTGTAATTAATGAGGCTGCTTTTCCACACTACTCTACAGCCCCTGATCCTAGTTTGTTGATTCCTAAATTACCACTAACTTAAAATTTCAAGTTATGTAACTGAAAGGACTGTATCATGCATTTTTTGCAACTTGTTTAAATATTGTATTCGATATAAAATACTTTTAAATAATTGGGTAAATTTAAAAGGTAGAAACTTAATGATGAAAATTTTAGAGTTCGAAAGGCAACAAGACAATTTTAAAAATTAGGCCTTTTTTAATTTTATGCAAAATTGTCCAAATTCTATATCTCTACTATTATAAAAGGAAGGTTTTGTCTGTTTGTTTCGCGGTTGCAAAATTCTGACGATCTATGGCACTTACAGCAATGAGATTTGGCACACAGGTAGTCCGAATTTTTTGCAACTTTTGGGGTGCGGCGAAATTTTAAAATTAAATCAGGAAGATTTTTAAATGAATTTAATAGTTTTATTCTCCATCGGGTTTCTTCCGCGAAAGGAAGAAACGCCAAAATCTAGACTTTTCTACCTACGTGACCTGAACGCGGACCAGATTCTAAATTTATTTTCTACGTTTCCGCTTTGATTTTGCGCGAAGGAATGTTTTTACAGCCAGACGATAAATCTTTTAACTGGAGTCGCAGTTCTTTTTTCTATCTCCTTGACCGTTAAAGAAAGAGTAAAAAATTTCAACGGATTTGAAATCTGCGGAAAATTTCAGTTTAGATTGATACCTAAAAATATGATTTTCTTTAAATAAATAATTTTTAAATTGAATATATCTTCAGCGGATTTGAAATCTGCGGAAAATTTTACACCAGATTAATACCTTACATCATGGCGTTGCCCTTGGTTTACTTCCCAAACCAACGCCGGGATAGCCATCCAGTGGCTAGTTTCTTATAAATTACAAGTTATACAGACACATATGTTTTTATTATAAAATAACTTTGTCGTTAATGTATTCACAAAACAGAAGACAATACCTTTGTTTTATGTGTACGAAAGATAAATTCTGTAACAATAATCTGAGAATACCATACACGAGTAAGTGTAAGAATAAATAGAACAAACTTTACAGACACCTGTAGAAAATTCACAGTTTTATGTCTTATTGCAAATTTATCATTCCATATTGGTATGAAAAAAGCATGATTTTTTAAAATTAAAATCATCGAATTTTATGGTTTTAAAATTTATTCCTTGCCTGTACAAGTCTAAATTTCTTGGACCTTAGGTAATGAAATCAGTTTAGTTTCTGGGTAGTTTTGATTTTTATGTTAAACATTAATGTATATTATCTATAACATTATTGCAATAGGAAATATAATTGGACAAATTTTTTAAAGATTAAAATGCAACATAAATTAGCATCAAAAGAGAACATAAATCACATAATAGAACAGCGTAAATTGTTCCATCTGGTTCTAAGCCAGTTGCTTTGATTGTAACCCATAACCAGTGATGTGAAAATTTTGAACTTGGATAAATAAGTTTGTTGGATCCCAGACATCACTCGTAATTTTTTTTCCTCTATATTAAAAAGAGGTTACTGAAGAGGTTACCAGAAGGTACGCATTAGAAAATTGCTAAATTGACAAGGTTTGTTCAAAATTGTACAGGGAACAAGATGGAGAATAATTTTTTTTCTTATGCGGCTATTACATAGTTTAGGGTGGATTAATTGTCAAAGTCGAAAAAAGCGAAATTTCTAACACGAGTGAGCGAAACACGTACAAATGTTCAGTCTTCAGCCATGGTTTTTTTAGAGTACCTTTAAACGTGAATTTTTACACATCGCCGATTTTTTTAGAAATTTCAATGTGGTTCCAGGTAATACTTTCTTGAAAATCGGGAAATTTTCGTTACTTTTTCGTTAAAACTGCCATATCTATAGCTTATTACTATCAGTTTTCAAATTTGAAAACATCACTGGAAACCTTAGAATGTACGCTTTTTTATGGTACAATTCTTTTTTAAATTGGTTAATAAATAAATTCGATGTGATTAAAAGTTGGTCATGCATATTTAGGAATTTTTAGATCGTAATTTCCTATACAAAACTAAAACTGTCATATCTATAGCTTAATACTCTTAGTTTTAAAATTTGAAAATACCACATGAAATTTTAGAATGCGTTTTTTCTTATGGTATAATTATTTTTACAACTGGTTCAGAAATAAATTCGATGCGATGAAAAATAGAATATCGTGATGGTGTACACATTTTTCATCGCGGAGATGAAACGTTAGATCGTTTTATCTGGCTTTGTGACGTCATAGCCCGTAAAGACGCTTGCAAAAGGGCCGTTGGTTTGCGAGGCAAATCAAATGGGATTGCGTAGCAATCACCGGGAATTGGCGAGCAGGGGGTGGAGCCCCCTACTGTGTAAAATATTTTAAATCATACACATTTCAGAATTGTTCATGCAAAAATTGATACATGAATATAACACGTATTTATACGTGTTATATTCATGTATCAATTTTTGCATGAACAATTCTGAAATGTGTAATATTTTCAAATAGGGTTTTTTTTACAAGCTAAATATTAATGAAAAGTAAGAATTTTTTTTATGATTCCTTTAATTTTATTTTTTATTAATGACTTAATTTTTTCTGAATTATTAAATTTGAACAAATTAATTATTTTGTATGAAAAGAACTAAAGAGATGTTAAAATGAGACGAAACACAAAAACTTGTAATCAAAAATGCTCAGTTTTCAAATTTTCTGAGGATTGACATGGATTTGATAGTTATATTCCTAGCACACAAAAAGGGTTTATACATAACATAAGAAAGTGAAGCTTTCTCTATGAACAGCATAGCACAAGTGTTATAACATCCCCAGAACATGCCAGTCCAGTGGAAGTTTAAGCTTGCAATAAAAAATTCATCATTGCAGTTTTTCATCGCAATCAATCACCATCACTTCAATCCATACTCTATTTTCTCAACATACTCAATCATCAGATGAGTGAATTGGCTTTTAACGTTGAATATGTCTTACCTTTCGAAACCGGTATACCACGCTTTATTTTTTTTAATTCACATAAAAGCGTAAATGCGGAAAATTTGATAACTTGAAAGGAGAAGAAAAAAGTGAAAGAGATCACGTTCAAAAGAGCATTAAACAAAGAATGTTATAAATGTTCATTAATCTTGCGCTGACGTCATCCGATTATGCACTACGTGAAGTTCACGAAAATGCGAACTGCCGCTCACATTAATTTAGTCTAATTCTAGCCTACTTTGTTTGTTTGAGGTGTCATTTGCTTCGTCTCTTTGACCCCCCCCCCCCCCATTTTATAAAAAAATAATAACAAAACTTTAATATTTAATGCTTGTTTAGATTTCGGATTTCAAAGTGTGGAAATTTCGCAAAAATTTCAAAATGTCCCCCCTCCCCCAAAAATAAACACAATAAAAATTATAAAAACGTCAACAGAAAGAGAGATGAAGAGATAGGGAATCCAAGATAAAAGTTCTGGACATCCGATGCTGAGCGTGAACGGGCTCGGAAGGAACGCCTTAAAGTTGAGTCTTCGTGCCGCTCACATAATTTAGTTTAGCTCCGTCCTCTCTTGTGCGAGCACGACGTTTGAGGTGTTCGTTCTTTCGTCTATTTGCTTTATACATGGTAATAGAAATAAAACCAAAATATATTTAATACTTGTTAAATATTGTACCAAAGTGTATAAAATAGAAAAAAATTTAAAATGTCCAAGTATATAATAACCCCTAGAAGAATTAGAGGAAACGTCAACAGGAAGAGGGATAAAAATCCAAGAAAATCCATACATCCTATGCTGAGTGTCAACGGGCTCGGAGGGTATTGTTGATGGTTGAAAGTTAGGCGTCGTATCTTCAAGGCGAACAAATTGATACGAGTGTGCCAAGTACCTCCACCGCTCAGTTAGACGCAAATAGCATATCTGATGACACAAATGTTTTATAATTAAATTAAGTTTAACCCAGGTCGGTATTGAGCCACAACTTTCAACAACATTTGATACGATGAACATTTGATGTTTGAAATTAAAACAGTCTTGTACTAATTTCTATTACTCTCAATTCACCATATGGCCTCATGACGTATTCTACGCCTTAAACCTAGCGGCTGTGTCCTGACACAGACCCGTCTTTTTTTTTTTAATTCCAAATTTCAATTCCATGAATGCACAATGATTAAGCTAGTAGTGCAATGGAATTCCAAAGCATCAATGCATAAAATTTAAATTAAAGTTACCAGAGAGAATATATTCAAAACATAATGAAAACATTAACATTGTCAAAAAAAAATTTTTTGCAAAATTGGAATGGCTTTTGTATTACTGCCAGAAATCCTTTTCGTTGTGACTAAGTGTTTTTATATTTTCATGAACATATTACAATACCAAATAACATTAAATGAATGCAAGTTACAATTTGAGTGAGTATATATTGAGCTTCTTCACCTATTCGTCGATTTTCAGTATAATTTTTGGTGTGACGAGCATATTCTTAACATTTGAAAAAATAACATGCATTTTGTTCATAGGTATTTCATTTTCAATATTATCAAACACAATATAGGAAGGAAACTTGATCACTTATCACTTGATTGAAATCAGCTTATTTAAATTCACGTGTCTGTTTAATATGGTCAAATGAAGTTTAATGGACAAGAAGAACAAACTGGTAGCCAAGCTCTGGCCTTCAGTTCAACAGGCTGTGTTCAGATCAGATCCCGTAATAGGCATGGATGTTCACAGTAGTTGGCAATCTATTTTAGGCTATTTCGGTCTAATTAGCTGTTGTGAAGCAAAAGATTATACAGACGAAAACAAAGCAAAAATAATAACTTCTAGAAGTAAAACAGAGATTGTAAAAATTTTGTGTTTCTCAAACATTAAGATTTTAAAAACAGCATTGTATTAAAAAAGCACGGCATTGCCCGTGACAGTTGTTTTCGTGGGGTCATGTGTAACTACTGCTCGCTAACCCCCGGTGATTGCTACGAATTCCTATTTGATTTGCGAAGCAAACCAAATGGGAATTCGTAGCATATTGGATAACAGCCATCATGGCGTTGCCTGTGGTGTTGGTTTGCTTCGCAAATCAAATGGAAATTCGTAGCCTATTGTAATGAATTCCCATTTGATTTGCTTCGCAAACCAAATTATGAATATAATTGTTGCGCAGAATATATTGGTTTGTTGGTTTTCTAAGCAAACCAACACAATGGGCAATACAGTGATGGCCTCGTCATTGTCAAATGCGGCCAAATTCGATAACAGCCATCATGGCGTTGCCCGTGGTGTTGGTTTGCTTCGCAAACCAAATTATGAGTATTATGAATTATGCCTCGTCATTGTCAAATTCGGCGAAATTCCAATTGCGAAGAGATTCAATCGGCGTGACGTCACAATCCCTTGCGAAAATAGAAATATTTTTTGAAAAATTATCTATTAAAAGAAAATGAAATACAAGGTAAATATTCTGGTGTAAAATTATCAGCAGATTTCGAATCCGTTGGAATTTTCAAACTATCTTCAACGATCCCGATTTTACAAAAATAAACAAAACATTGCCAGCCAAAATATGTTTTTTTTTTTTAATTTTTTTTTTTGTTCTTTTTTGCTGAAATTGTAAGGAGGGTAGGAAATGTGATATGTTTATTACTTGAACGCGAAGTTTGACGTACCGTCACAATCTCTTGCGAAAATTTTAGAGATATTCAGTTAAAACAATTTTTATTTATTTAAAGAAAATCATATTTTTAGGTATTGATCTAATGTGAAATTTTCCGCAGATGTTAAATCCGTTGAAATTTTTACTATAATTTTAACGGTCTAGGAGATAGAAAAAACGAACTAAATAACTCCAATTAAAAGTTTTTGTTTTTTATCGTCTGCTGGAAAATCATTCCTCCGAGCAAAATTATTTCATTCATGTTGCATTCAATAATAATTAAATTTTACATTAAATTCATTTTAAAATGTTCTAGATTAAATTTTAAAATTCACCGGGACTCAAAAATTGCAAAAAAATGTGGACTACCTGTGTGCCAAATTACATTACTGTAAGTGGCATAGATTCGTCAGGAATTTGCGGAGCGAAAACAAACAGACAAACACTTCCTTTAATAATATTAAAGATATTCAACTAGTTACCACCGTCTCAGCCTAAGCCATTAGTTATTTTGAACCACTGTCAGATGACGAGGCAACATCTGAGCTGGCACCCCACTCTCCAAACTTCCACACCAAAGCAACGTAAGGACTGCACCATACGCTTACAAACATCCATGACCCGAATTCGTACCAGGAACCTTCCGATCTAGAGGCTAACACCGTTACCTACTTCCTTGTAGAATATAGTAAAGATAATTATTAATAGAAATTAAGTTCGTTCCAATTATCCTTAAATATTCCTTCAGTTAAACATTGTGTGCACAAGAAATGCAATGTTAAAATGGAGTTCCAAGATTGTAGGTTGCTATGAGGTTATTAAAAAATTTAGTGATTTTTTCACAAATGTTAATGTGTCCTAGCAGTGAACACAGGAATACTGAAACCTTTCTGCTCATAAATTTAAAGAACTCTTGAATAATCAGAGTAAATTGGCGAGTTTTTGTTGGAAAAGAAAAAAGAAGTTGTCTAAACGTTCTATAGTTTAAGAATTTTCAACAAAAA
Source organism: Metellina segmentata (assembly GCA_947359465.1). NCBI lineage: Eukaryota > Metazoa > Arthropoda > Arachnida > Araneae > Tetragnathidae > Metellina > Metellina segmentata. The sequence continues at coordinate 129,165,248 of OX375878.1, forward strand.
TTAATTTTTTAAATAAATTTTGTGAAGTTTTAATTTTTTGTTTTGAATTTCACAACGTGACTATTGAAGCAGATCGATTATGAAATTTTTGACATGAAATTATTCTCAAGAAATGAATTTATTAGTATTTTGATGATCAATTTGTCTCCCAAAGAAAATATCCGAGAGTATTCATTTTCGTTTGCAAAAATTCAAATATCGAATCAAGTTAAAAAAGCGGGAAACAGAGGAAAATTTTTATCTTCCTCATACCTCCCATACCCCTATCACAAACTTAAAACTCTTCTTCCTAACAAAAAAGACTACTATTTTTGGCAATTTATAGCAGATTCAAATCACAAAACAGGAGGAAGACGCAAGTATCAACACAACATACAAAAGAACAAGAAAACAAAACTTTTCCATCCAATTTTCTGATTCTGTATAAGCAAAATCCACACTGTGAACTTTTGCAAATATGGAAATGAAAATGAGGAATGCACAAATAAACAATAAAATGTATAGAAAACAAACTTGCCCGTCACTCCCGCTAGCTCCATACGATTTCTCCGCTTTTTCGGTTGTCGTGATTATTTGCTCCATTCGACTCGCATGTCAAGGGCGGGTAAACACGCATTTTTGCATAAACGAAGGCCATTTGTTTGTTTTTTCGCCACACATATTCGACCAGATATACTTACAGGACTGGACTGGACAATCAATTCCGGAGTGCCTACTGCAAAGCAGCTTAACTCCCCGTCATCAGGTGTGTGTAACATAAATCTGAATTGCTTAATTAAAGAGAGAAAATTTAAAAATAAAAAATGATTTAAAAAGGCTGATTAAAATAAAACATAACTTTCAGCTGCACGAAGTTCCATGAGATGGCGCCACCTCCTGAAGCGAGATCGACAAACCAGTCGGTTTCCCTTCCAGAGTGTGACCGCATTCAAAATATACTTACATACATATGAAGCAGATATACTTTTTCAACGATGGTGTAATTCCCACAGTAATAAAATCGAAAGGAACGGAGCGTCGAAAAGCGATGGTAACGGAAATCATAGAGCGATCCAAAAAACGCACTTGCTAACGAAGGGTGCAGTCGATACTTATTTAACGATAATGTAATTCCCACAGCAATAAAATCGAAAGAAACGGAGCGTCGAAAAGCGATGCTGCAGGAGCGTTTAAAAGCGATGGTAACGGAAATCACATAAAGCGATCCAAAAAACACACGTGCCAACGAAAGGAATGGTATTTGAAAAAAAACGGTCGAAAAGGAGTGGGTGGTATCTGAAAAACCAGGAGTTAAGGTACTGTTCCATAAATAAAATATAGCCAAAATTCAATACATTTGGCAATATTCGCGTGTTTAGCGACAAAAATCAAAATTGGCACGAAATCACGGTTTTCAAATAAAGGGTTGCCAAAAACTAATTTGTCGAGCGGGGTTACCAGATTTGGCGAGAAATCTAGGGGAACCGTACAGTAAAGGTCACCCCAAAATTTATTTTGCAAAATTCCTATATTGGATCATGATCTTGTTGTCACTCGTAACTGCTGAGCTTTTTTGAGATTCAACTAGACTCTTATTGAATCACTAAAACACAAAAGTTTTATTTCTCACCTTTCTACTTTGTTTTTCTGTTATTAATATTTTTATTCTACTTGCAGCAATGGATCATCGAATTAACCATCTCTAAATGCGGTCACAACTTAGGAGGGTAACCGACTGAGCTGTTGATTTCGCTTAAGGAGGTGGCGCCATCTATCTGAACTTCATTCAGCTGAATTATCTTTTATTTTATCCAACCAATTTAATTCATTTATCTTAGCAAATTTTTCACTTAAATCATGCAAATTATTTTTATGTACACACACCTGATGAAGGGGGTGTTAAGCTGCATTGCATTAGGCACTCCAGAACAGGATTCACTGATTTCAAACGTAAAGAAAAATAGTTTTATGTTTTGGCGATACGAGGTTGGCGAGATTACAGCAGGCGAGAAATTACTGCTTAGGAGCTTTCTCAGTCGTTATAAAAATTTCTCAACCAATCACAAAAGGCAGACGATCTTCACCTCTGTGGCGCGCGTTCTTCCGTTGTGAGTTGTTCGAACTAATTTGACTTTCTTTTGTGGTTGAGTTTAAATTTGGTTAACATCTTGGCTGAACATTCGTTATAAGACTCCAATGGATTAACGGTTCTTCGTTGGAATATTTCAAGTTTTTGCAGAAGAATCTCATGGGAATTTAAAAATAGCAGAAATTTCTATATTTTTTGGGGTAAGTAAAATAATTTACACCGTGTGTTCTTTTGTTTTATAAACATCATAAGTCAACTGCTTGGTGCAATGAGATATCTTCAAATTGGAATAGCTTAGCTGAGTTTATCTCCACATCATAAAAATGCTTTAGTGTTTAAAACGTTTGGTTTTTTTGTACGTTAAGAGTTAGAATTAAGTATTAACAAAAAATTTCCGTTGCAGAAGAATGTGAGAAATATTTTCTTAATGGCATTGTTAAAAGTTCTTCTGTTAGGACCATCTGTATCATGGTTTACTTTCAATGTCCGTTCAGTCAGAACGAAAGGTTCGATATATTTAGACACTCGTGCATATGAAACTTGGAGGATTGTAACTGTAATTATTAACTATTTTTTGTTTCTTTTGTTCTCATAGTCAAATGACAAATCAAGTCAATTTGTCTTTTAATTTCAGGTATTTTAAAATATATACGAAGGTGTAATAAGCTAGAAAGCTACTTTCAATATTAATTAATTAATTGCATACTATGGAAATAAAAATATTTTTTCTGAAAAACGATTTATAACTTCGGTGCAACTGCATTCTCTGCCTCGTATGGTCGTAACGATATTGGCGCACTTTTAGTAACGCGTATTGGCATGCATGTGTTCGTGGCAGCCTCGGCAATACGGAAAGTTTAAAATTTCATTTCGAATATTCCAAAGGTTTTTTTTGTATTTCCGTTACATTTTCCTTAGATTTCATTGGCCCGTCCAATGTAGTCTCATTAAGTTGTATTGTTTCTTGCTATTTTCTTTTGAAAATCGTTTCCTTTATCTATTTTAACATGGCTTCTGTATTTAGTGTTGTAGTTAAGTTTTAAAATACTTTATTTTTCAAAATTTAAAATATAATTTTTTTGCTGGTAGGTAAACTTTAGGATGGTAACTGTAATTTTTAGTTAACGTCGTACTAGAGCAACACAACGGGCTATTGACGACGGTCCGGAATCAGTCCCTTAAGGGAAAGATTCGAGGACAACACCTCGTAATTTTGAACCACTATCAGATGACGAAGCAACACCTGAGCTGGCACCCCACTCTCCAAACTTCCACGCCAACCCAACGTGAGGACTTTCGGCCACGACAGATTTAAGGTGCACCAGCCGCCTCTACACCATACGTTTACAAACATCCATGCCCGCACCCGGATTCGAACCAGGAACCTTCCGATCTAGAGGCTAACACCTCAACCACTATACCGGTTGGTCGGCGCAAACTTTAGGAAGAGGGAGTGGCTAATTATTAAGGCAACTTTTTGCAAAAAATGCAACTTTTTTTCACACGTTCTACGCTGCATGTAAAGTACTAAAACCAAAATTCCTCCTACATGGGGTGTATTGTAAGTGAGTTATAATCGCAACATAAATGCAACTTTCTGCATAAATGCAACTTTTTGCATAAATGCAACCCACCTGCAACTTTTTAAAATTTAGCTAAAAATTAATATGAAATTACTATTTTATTTTTTGTCCTCTGAACCAACTCTTCGATCACGTGTGTCTGATCATGCGAACGCCGAAGTATTGCGGATCAAACAAGAAGTTAATGGAAAGAAGCTGTTCGTCCTAACAGACGAATGTGAAATGGCAAAGAAGTACTTTTAACACAATGGTTGGGACTCTTGATAATGCAGAGGAAACTTGCGCAATCGACTGCAGAAATTTGCGAGGTGAATGTCAATCATCAATATGTTGTTCGCCTTGTAGATATGACGTTTTAAAATCTCTGAATATTGAGCGAAAGGATTTGGCGCTTCTGCTATCCAATATAGCACATTATATGAATGCGGCTGGCGCAGTTTTTCAATGTTAAAGAAATTACTGGCCAAGGATCGGCCATTCAACGTTCTGTATTTAAGAATGTATTATAATACTGTTATACACGACTAAAATTGTCAATATATTTTATATATTTTGAATGTTTTCATTTTTTACGAATAATTTATTTTAAAAATTAGTGTATCAAAAATAAATGTAAATTTTTTTTCATAAATGAAACTTTAGTGAATGATAAATGCAACTTTTCCCATTTTTACAGCAACAAAAAGTTGCCCTACTAATCATTTATTTTGCATACATTTATGTCAGAATAATCAAAATTTTTTCTAAAAATATTGGAATTAATCGAATTGGATTTATTGTACAAAATGTGCACCGCTCTAATGAACTTATTCGTAAGAAATTCAATTCCAGATGGCTAGGCTACTTGCACACACATCGATTTCCTGTCGGACGATAAACAAACGTAAAGATGTTTAATCGCGGTCATTCTTAGATTGTTTTTATTTTAGCATAATTCTCACGTTTTGTCGCGTGTTTTTATCAAATTATTGTTGAAATATTCCTAGTATATATACTTTACAGCAGACGTCTTCTCATGCATTTTCTGGTAGAATTTTTATCCTTGTACGGTGTAATGTTTTATCCCATAGCACTGGTCTTATTTGTACCAATTTCCAAAAATTAAATCTAAATAGCTAATTTCTTTACTGTCTTGGAAGTATATTTTCAACATTCAGTTTTGTGAACAAAATTTTAAATCCTCATTTATTCAAGTTTCTGTGTTTGACAGGTCATTTAAAAGGCAACGATTTCCATGCTATCGATGCTATATTACAATACGAGGAAATTCCGTATTATTTTTCTCTTTGATTTTTAAATACAATTCGAAAAAATTAAATCCTCATTTATTCAAGTTTCTGTGTTTGACAGGTCATTTAAAAGGCAACGATTTCCATGCTATCGATGCTATATTACAATACGAGGAAATTCCGTATTATTTTTCTCTTTGATTTTTAAATACAATTCGAAAAAATTAAATCCTCATTTATTCAAGTTTCTGTGTTTGACAGGTCATTTAAAAGGCAACGATTTCCACGCTATCGATGCTATATTACAATACGAGGAAATTCCGTATTATTTTTCTCTTTAATTTTTAAATACAATTCGAAAAAATGAATAGCAGAGACCATGTTATCAGTACTTCCCGATTTATGGAATTATATTTTCGTTCCGAACAAGTTATTTTCTGAATTCTATTTTAGGTAATTTAAAATAATTTTTAAATTTACCTTTTCAAACAAAGAAATATTTTTTGATACCTTAAACTAATGTTTTCCTATTGTATATACAAACAATATTTCCCTTCTGACCTCACAATAAGTATTTTTGAGTTTACTCTAAACGTTATCTTAATTTTCTTACACCAACTATGTGTATTAAGTAGTGTACCTACTTACCCACCAATAATGTGTAGATGACAGCACACATGTCAATTTAACTACAATTAGACAGGGTGGCGACAGAACCGGGAAATCAGGGATTTCTCAGGGAAGAATCAGTTTCTGCAAAAATCAGGGAAAACTCAGGGAAGTTTCGTTTAACTCAGGGAAGTTTCGTTTAACTCAGGGAAAAAGTTGGAATTTCGTTTTGCAAATGGCATCCATTTGGTACTTTTCCGTTAGCCATGCGCCACTTTGAACTAAAATTAAAATATCGCCAATTTTGTTTTCATTCCGAAAATGAGAAGTGTATATTTTACGTAAACATCCAGAAAAAAAGAGTTGTATACATTGTATACTATTTTATTAAACCTGTAACCGCCGAAAATCCTGTAACCGAAGTCTACAGCTGTGCCACGTTCCCTAATGTCAATAATAGGAACGTAGTGCCTTGCGGCTTAGAAAAATACTAACGGCCGGAAAAACTTGCAAAAGTTAAACATCCGGTTCCAATTTAATCAACATTTAAAAAAAAATGATTTTTTTCTAAAATACCTAGATTGGCGATTTTGATTTCGGTCCAAAATTGTGCCCGTTAACGGGAAAATACTCATTTAGATAATGCATATGTTTTTTAATACATATGTGTTAGAAGTTATTATTTTTTTCGAAAATTTTCGAACTCTAAGAGTTTTTTTGTTGTTGAAAAGTTTGCGTTGCCCGTTACAGTTCTTTTCGTGATAGATTCGTCATTGTCAAATGCGGCCAAAATCGTTTGCGAAGAGATCCAATCGGCGTGACGTCACAATCTCCTATGAAAATATAAATATTTAATTGAAAAATTATTTATTAAAAGTAAATCAAACGTTTAAGGCATCTATGTGGCGTAAAATTTTCCGCAGCTTTGAAATCCGTTGATATTTTCATTTTATTTTAAACAATCGCTGATTTAGAAAAAAGCACTGAAGAACGCCAATCATAACTTTAATTATTTCTTTTGCTTCACCCGAATCCGTTACTTTTCAAAATGAATGAATCTCGAATCAAACGAAGGTCATTCTTCTCGGCGGCGAAATTCGTATTGGAAAAAATATAAAAGTTACAATTTAAAAATTATTTATTTTATCATATTTTTAGGTGTCGATCTATTGGGAAATTTTCTGCTGATTTCAAATCCGTTGAAATTTTTATTCTATCTTTAACGATCTAGGAGATAGAAATAAGAACTACATAACTCCAGTTAAAACTTTATTTGTTTTGTTCGTCCGCTAAAATCGTTGCTGAGAAAATCTAACGGAAACGGAAAAAATAATTTTAGAATGTTATGTCTTTATACCGCATGCCATTCTAAGGAAAATAATAACAATTAAATTCTAATTAATTAATTTTAAATGTTTTAGATTAAATTTTAAAATTCGGGCGTGATAGAAAAATTGCAAAAAATTCGGACCACATGTGTGCTAAATTTCACTATTGTAAGTGCCATCGATTCGTTAGGACACTGCGTACAGGACAGACAGACAGACAAACACTTCCGTTTATAATAGTAGAGATGTACCAAGCGCGGGCGCCATTGACGGATTCAGGGGCTGATGACTGCTTTTACAAACACATCAAAATAATTGAAAATGTAAAATTAAATATTCTGTCTATAACTTTATATTATTTGGTCTATTATGGAATACAGTACAAATATTTTTTAGTTATCTTATTTTTATTCATCTATCAGTCTATAGTTTTTTAGTTCATCAAGTGTCAAGTTTATCATAATTACCGAAGAATTGTTCTGCAAACTGATGGAGAAACTCAGGGAATTTCATGAAAAATACTCTGGAAATCAGGGAAAACTCAGGGAACTTTTTACTTAAATTTTTGTAGCCGTTAGACTATCCAAAACGAAGACTAATCCTCCAACATTCACTCTTTCAGGGCATTTATAGTACGAATGGAACCACGAATTAATTGTATAACGACTGGGGAAATTATCAACAAAAATTTTATTAAACCCACGACAAAACGTGATAATTATTTTAAATTAAAAACAATCTAAGAATGACCAAAAAACAGACTATGTCAAAAACGGAAAATCGCAGAGAATCTCTGTCTATATAATATAACAATTTCGATAAAAAAATAGTAATAACACTAACTTCAAGATTAAAATATAAAGTCTACGAAAATAAGCTCGTAGTAAATTAAGTTCAGTTAATCAGGCTAATGAGTTCATTTTCAAAAAACTTTTCGAGCTCAATTTACCACAAGGATGTGAAAAATGAATGAAAATTGAAACTTATGTTTTGGATATCACGTTAAAGACCTTAAAAAATAACTTCGAATTGAATGTTTGAATTAACTTTATTTTAGAGACATTTACCACGCATGAAAAATGTAATGGACCGTTGTCGGTATATGTTGTCTCAGAAATAAAATTAGCAATATCCCCTTTGCTGTAAACTCTTCAAAAAATCGAATACGATTAAATATGCATCCTATTTTAAGTTACTATTTATATAAATATATTTTCTATAAATCGAGACAAAATAGCTCTTTTTGTGTTCGTAATCAATATCTTCGTCAAATGCGGTTAAATTCGTATTGCGAAAATATAAAACACAGTTGAAAAATTATTTATTTAAAGGAAATCACATTTATTGTATCGATCTGGTGTAATATTTTCCGCAGATTTCAAATACGTTGAAATTTTCACTCTTATCTTTCACGAGCTCGAAGATATATACATGGACTCGATCATAGAGAAGTAGTATAAAGAGGGTTCATTGCCGTAGGAAGCAATGGACTTATAAATAACATGGGAAATCGCACAGATGCTGGCGCCCCCAGCGGGGGAGCCGGACCCTACTATAGCGTCGGGTCTAGACCTCGTTTCCATAACAACCGAACTAGGTTTCTACAACAGCTATCTCAGGCTATTTTATTTTTTCAAACCCAATTTGCATTTTTGATTAAAAGCTAAATATTCTTTAAATAATTTTTAGCATAAATGCTTCAAAATAGCACTTTTTTAATGTCTTCTGAACTTTAAAAAAACCTTTATTTATAAAATCTTACCAATGTATGGACTTTTTTTTTTTTTCATTTTTATTTATACTTTTATGTGAATGCTTCTTTAAAAATATATTCCAAAACATGTTTGATTTGGAATATTGTTGATCTCTGTTGATAGTCTGAAATATTATTTGAACAGAAAAAGTACATAATAATTTTTTTTTATTAACTTAATCAGGTACATTATTTATTTTTGAACAAATTATACAATTTGAAAAAGGAATAGAAAAGAAGTACTGTTTATAAAGAAGTCTCGTCGAAGCTTAATTAGTAGTAAGTCAATCACACACAAGACTAAGTGATAGTGGACTGTATGAATTTTATTGTTGAATCATGAATTCAATCACCAATACACAATTCTTCCCTGTGATGAAAATAACACAGAAGGGTATTGAACCCCAAGGCAAAATCTCTCACACTTCTGTCTCCCCACACACTCAGAATTCGAATACAAAAAGAAAGAAGTTGGCGCCGAAAAAACAAAGAAACCTGACCTTGTTCTGAATGTAAAAAAAAGAACATAGTTCAGCTACTGTTACTCGCTTATACATATTTCTGTGTAATCCATCTATAGTCTGTTTCACCCTAACTTGGCAGTAGAGTAAAGGCTACGTTGACCGCATCACAGCCGTTGTCGTAGAAACTAAGGTTACAATGTCCGAAGAAGTCAGCTATAAGCGAGGAAATTCGCACTTTTTGGCAAGGAGAGATAAAATGCACGTGGAAATTCTATACGTTTCACAGATCTTTAATTTCTAATGGCTCTTGCATTACATTCGTTAATTAAACAAAAAGCTACTCTATGTTGATATAAATACGTTATGATTTTTCTAAATGAGTATTATTTTTAGTTATTTAAATATATATATATATATATATATATATATATATATATATATATTTAAATTTTTATTACAATAAATGTTATTTAAAAAAAGTCTATTAAAGATGTGTTGAACCATAAAATTCATTTTTTAAATTTACTTACCTGAAAGCTTTAACACCTTGATTAATACTTCTTTTTTCGATTTTATTAATTTTAGTAAAAGAAATTACTCCTTTCTTTTTTAGTCTTACCTTTGGTTGGACAAGGTAAGGGATAGTGCGTTGTCTGCTAAAATGTGTGTTTTAATGAACAGCAAAATATAGTCTCCAAATTAAATCAAATCACATTTATTCTGACATTAAATAAATTAAATAACAAATAAAAATACATATAACCTAGAGGATATAAATCCTGTGTAGGTATAAAAAGATACAAATACATTCATAATAAATAAATATAATATAAAAAAATACAAATATAGTGAATATACATATAATATTAAAAAAATGAGACCATTTTAAAAATTAGAGTTGAAAAAAATAAACCTTATATGTTAAACATATTCTGAAACTGGCGAAACGGTGTCGGGTTAATTAGTAGTAAATTATTAATTTTATGAATCATTTAAAATAGTTTACAAGAAAGTGTGCAGAAGAAACCAATCTCTTTCATGAATATTAGTTACAATGAGAAAACTATATTAATGTTATACTTATTCATCACATGCATTTATACATCATCAATATATATACAGCATAACCAAATCTTTCAGTATCCTGTACAGTGTACTTCGGCTAATGTTTGTCGAAAAAATATCCTTATCGTTGTAAATTTCATTTAGAACTTTGTGCAATGTAGGAATTGCATTTCGACGGGGAAAAATCATGGATTTTTCGTCTGATGCACGATAAAGTAAAGTTGTCATATTTCATCATTTTTGTTCTTTTTCCAACGACAGAAGGTCGTTTTTCCCCTGGAGTACTCAAAAGACTTGACGTCCTCTTTTCTTTTTTCAAACGAAAAACAGTTCTTTTAGAAACACCAGTTAGTTGGGACACCTTTTCGATGATTTGGTTAATAGAATCACTAGGGTTTTCAATTCGAAGTCGAGAATAAACATTCAATATGTTCCTGCGAGCTCCACTACCAATTGATTTTCCTTGCTTTGATGGCGTATACAGCTTGGATGGTGGCGTTCCTTTTTCAGCCATGTTCAGAGTATCAAACACACTCCAATAAAATAGCACAAGAGAGATATGAACGTAAATACACATACGCTAGCAAAGACGCAGAGCGAAATGGCGCAGACTTGGCGGGAAAGCGTATTTAGCTCGCCAGAAATGTTACCATGGAAACCGGTTTCAACCGAACTAGAATTCCGTTTCGGATATATTCATTCGCTTCGGTCAAAAAAATAAATGCTTTTTACAAATAAATAACCGATTATAAAGGTTCAAAAATCAATCCTTCATTGTAGGACAATTTTTACACGTTTATAAGCATTTTCTTTATTTTAAATTCCAAATCAAGTTGGAACTATTTTTCATGCGGATGAACATCATTTCTGCCTTTCCCAATGCTGACAAGTTAAGGTGAAACAGAGTATAGAACAATTTTAGCATAGCAAATAAACAGTAAAATACACAACAGGATACGACAATTTTTGTATCTCGAAAATCTTCACAGGGAAAGTGTTAGTTTCAGGATATGTTGATTTAAATCAAGTTATTTTTGTATAAAAATATCATTATTAAAATCCAACTTTTAAATTTAATTTTCTTTTCTGTATTAAGTTCACAGTGAGTATCACACAAAAGCATTCCAATTTTGCAAAAATGTCTTTATAAATGTTGACATAAAACCGGTAATAATTCAGAAAAAGGTAAATTTTAATTACACAAAAACAGAATGCAAATAAAAAAAATCAACAAATACACAAAATGTATAATGAATAGAGCACAATTGTACAGAATTCTGAATACCACATGTTTCTTAAATTTAAGAACGATTGATTTTGATTAAACAAAAAATGCACAAACTTACACTGAAAGATTTTTAAAAATTAGTTAACTTGGGCGAATAGTCTTAAAATTAAATAGAACGATTTCATTTTTTCTTCCTTCAATTGGGTTTTAAAATAAGTGTTATTAATTTTACTTGATTGTAAAACGATTTTTAAATGGCACATAATTCACATTAGTAGTTTTTAAGAGTTATGATTATATTTTATGAAAAACAAAAGCAATTTACCTTTAAACGGTTTTTACAGGCGGTGAACTTGAACAACGGCTTTTCTATTGATAATGATATAGTATTTTAGTTAACATCGCACTCACTCTGCGCATTGGAGCAACACAACTAGATATATGTGACGGTTGGGGTTCAACCTTTTCTGTTGATGGATAGTACAGTTTTTAAATAATTATTAAAATGATACAAAGAATATTCAGCTGTATGACGCTTCAAGAACTGTCGATTAGAAAATAAAAAATGGCTTCTAAACTACAACTATATTTACCGTCAAGGCCATAAAGATAAATTTTATAACAATTATGCCGCTGTGTTTTGGTTTTCTTTCCCCCAAATAATGAGTGCGAAAACTCTTCTTCTCTCTGAATATAAAACCTAACTCTTCTGATGTAGACCTTGTAATGTAAGATTTTTGAGAAGCTGTATCTAAAATAATCCTAGCCTAACTATGGGCCTTTTTCCCTTTAATTATAACTATACTCTGTTTCACCTTAACTTGTCAGTATTGGGAAAGGCAGAAATGATGTTCATCCGCATGAAAAATAATTCCAACTTGATTTGGAATTTAAAATAAAGAAAATGCATATAAACGTGTAAAAATTGTCCTACAATGAAGGAGTGATTTTTGAACCTTTATAATCGGTTATTTATTTGTAAAAAGCATTTTTTTTTGACCGAAGCGAATGAATATATCCGAAACGGAATTCTAAACCGGTTTCCATGGTAACATTTCTGGCGAGCTAAATACGCTTTCCGGCCAAGTCTGCGCCATTTCGCTCTGCGTCTTTGCTAGCGTGTGTATTTACGTTCATATCTCTCTTGTGCTATTTTATTGGAGTGTGTTTGATACTCTGAACATGGCTGAAAAAGGAACGTCACCATCCAAGCTGTATACGCCATCAAAGCAAGGAAAATCAATTGGTAGTGGAGCTCGCAGGAACATATTGAATGTTTATTCTAGACTTCGAGAAGAAAACCATAGTGATTCCATTAACCAAATCGTCGGAAAGGTGTCTCAACTAACTGGTGTTTCCAAAAGAACTGTTTTTCGTTTGAAAAAAGAAAAGAAGACGACAAGTCCTTTGAGTACTCCAGGAAAAAAACGACCTTATGCCGTTGGAAAAAGAACAAGAATGATGAAATATGACAACTTTACTTTATCGTGCATCCGACGAAAAATTCATGATTGTTTTCGTCGAAATGAAATTCCTACATTGGACAAAGTTCTAAATGAAATTAACAATGATAAGGATATTTTTTCGACAAACATTAGCCGAAGTACACTGTACAGGATACTGAAAGATTTGGGATTTTCCTTTGAAAAGCGAAAAAGGCAGGCTATGCTTTTAGAAAGACACGACATAATTTTATGGCGAAGAAATTATTTACGAAAAATTAGAGAACTGAAGAATGAAAATGCTTCAATCTATTATTTAGATGAAACATGGGTGAATGAAGGACACTCACAAAGTCGAGTATGGCAAGACAAAAACATCAAAAGCACCAATGAAGCTTCCTCTTCAAGTTTGACAACAGGCTTGGCTGCACCAAAAGGAAAAGGAAGAAGACTCATCATTACCCATATCGGAAGTGATGAAGGATTTGTACCTGATGCGGCTGACATTTTTGTAGGAAAAAAATCCGGTGACTACCACGAAGAAATGGATGGTAACCATTTTGAGAAGTGGTTTGAAGATATCATGCCTAAATTGAAACGAAACAGCTTTGTAGTGATGGACAATGCCCCCTATCACTCGGTGAAGAAAGAAAAAATTCCGACGACATCTTGGAAAAAAAGTGCAATTCAAGAATGGCTATCGTTGAAAAACATTACGTGGAACCAGGACATGATCAAGATTGAACTGTTGAAAAAAGTTAGCGAAATCAAACATATGTTTGATAAATACAGAGTTGAAGAAATTGCCGAAAAATTTGGACATAAGGTTTTGAGACTTCCCCCGTATCACTGTGAGCTTAATCCCATTGAAATGATATGGAGTCAAGTAAAAGGACACGTTGCCAGGGAAAACAAGACTTTTAAACTGAACGATGTGAAGGATTTAGTCATCCAAGGGATTGAAAAGGTCTCTGTACAAAATTGGAAAAACTGCATAAACCATGTTACTGAAAAAGAGAAATACATGTGGGAAGTAGATGGACTTGTGGATGATATTTGGGAAAGTAAGAACTTGGTAATTTCTTTTAATAGTGAGTCTGATAGCGATTCGGAAATGTTAAGTGATGATGATGTGTAAATTCATGTGATGAATAAGTATATAATATACTTATTCATTGGCTTGTAAATAGATTTGTTATGATGTTTGCTATGTTTTACATATATTGATGATGTATAAATGCATGTGATGAATAAGTAAAACGTAAATATAGTTTTCTCATTGTAACTACTATTCATGAAAGAGATTGGTTTCTTCTGTACACTTTCTTGTAAACTATTTTAAATTATTCATAAAATTAATAATTTACTACTAATCAACCCGATACCGTTCCGCGAGTTTCAGAATATGTTTCACACATATAAGGTTTATTTTTTTTAACTCTAATTTTTAAAATGGTTTCATTTTTTTTATTATTGTATGTGTATTCACTATATTTGTATTTTTTATATTCTATTTATTTATTGTGAATGTATTTTATATCCTCTATGTTATATGTATTTTTATTTGTTATTTACTTTCTTTAATATCAGAATAAATTTGATTTAATTTGGAGACTATATTTTGCTGTTAAGAAAAACACATATTTTAGCAGACGACGCACTCTCCCCTACCTTGTCCAACCAAATGTAAGACCAAAGGAGTAATTAAATTGGATTAATTTCCTTTAATAAAATTATTAAAATTGAAAAAAGAAGTATTAATCAAGGTGTTTAGCTTTCAGGTAAGTAAATTCAAAAAATGAATTTTATGGTTCATCACATCTTTAAATAGACTTTTTTTAAACAACATTTATTGTAAAAAAATTTTAAATATATATATTTTTAAATAACTAAAAATAATACTCATTTAGAAAAATCAAAACGCATTTATATTAACATAGAGTAGCTTTTTGTTTAATTAACAAATGTAATGCAAGAGCCATTAGAAATTAAAGATCTGTGAAACGTATAGAATTTCCACGTGCATTTTATCTCTCCTTGCCAAAAAGGGCGAATTTCCTCGCTTATAGCTGACTTCTTCTGACATTGTAACCCTAGTTTCTACGACAACGGCTGCGATGCGGTCAACGTAGCCTTTACTCTACTGCCAAGTTAGGGTGAAACATACTATACAAGAGTTTGTAAGATTACTTCTCTCGTTGCATGAGCACGCGAATACAAAGTGTCTGTAACCTTTTCTTTACCATTACTAACATCTTGTTTTTATGTTTCACCCGACTGATTACATTCTAAATTAGGGCACATGACACTTTATACTAGACTGGCAGAATTGAGCTAAATGGTCTTTCGTCAAACAAACCTGACATAAACCCTTCTTTTTAATTACAGACAGTTTTTCATCCAAAGGAATAAAATATGCCTTTTTGCAAAATCGAGTCGCATGACTCTTTAGACAAAACATACACAAAGTATCATCATTTGAATTATGACTAATTAATTCCACAGCTGTAGCTTTGCGATATCTCGAATTCAGACTGACTGGCGTCGTCAGGTTCTTTCGCTCCGAGGGAAAATAGAATATGTCTATTCTACTTAATTTTATTTTTTCTTCAATTTGAACTTCGTTTTAAAAAAAATAAACTATCGCGTCAAGACAATTTTTGTTCGTTTTCTACATTTTTTCTCTGTTGTTCGAATGAGCGTAATACATTTGTTGGTAATGAACTTTCAACTATAGGATATAATATTACCCCACACATTTCAGATGTAACTCCTAAGGAGTTCAATGCTCTTAAATGAACAGATAGTTTATTATATAAACAACTCAAAAAATCACTTTTATGTATATTCGCGTTGTTCAAAACGAGTCTTAACAGCTCTCTAATATAAAAATCTATTAATAAATCTTTTCTGCCATATCTTTCTTTTAAACTTTCAACGGCTAAAGCATAGTTTTCATTCGTCACAGGAAAATATTCTACTATGTCTCTAGCTTCTGATTTTACTTTCGTCGACTGAATTAAATAATATTTATCTGCGTTAGTTAAATTTACGTTTTCATGTATATTTTTAAATTGGTTCCAAAATGCTAACCAATCTTTTAAGTCTCCACCAAATTTATAAAGTTCCACTTCGGGGAGTAGCTGACATAATGTTTTCGGAACACCATCGTCTCTTAACTAACAGCCATTACCGGGGCTAACAGTTTCGTTTTTACTCAGAATCTTTTTAAAGTTATCTAACGCACGTTTAGCTTTTATATGAATTCTTAGAGCCTTTTATCGATACTCTTCAACCGTAATAAATTCGGTTTTAAAGTCCTTTTCATCTTCTAAACTATCTAAATGACTGTTATGAGTTAATTCTAAAGTGTCTGCTTTTTGTTTCAGTAAACTTAGACAAATTTTGATTTCGTCATGCTCGACGTTATCGTCAGTTAATGCAGGCCTCGAAATAAATTTTTTAATACAGGTGCACTAGGTGCACCTAAGTTTTTTAATTAGGTGCACAGGTTATATTTTAGGTTCACATTTAAAAAAACGTAATGTAAGAGCATTGTAAACTACTTTATTAGTTGGCTATGTTTAGATAAGTTAGTAGTAGATATAGTAAATAAAAATATTTAAACATCTAAATTCTCCCTTCTCCGGCCCACGGCTATCGCGACAGTCACTTCAACAGAGCCATCTGGAAAATGTTTCGATCTTCGAAAAGTTCTGTTGGCATTGACACAAGTAAACCTTCCTCCTTTATAAACCCGTTACGGCCCATCGATTTTGTTTTCGCATAGTATGTATTTAGGAATTTTAATTACGTTCATTTAGAGCGAGAGAGATCGATACTAATAGTTTGTTCAAGCATCAAAATAACATAAAAGGTTTCCTCCCCTTTTTTAACGTTAGGTGCACAATTTTATTTTCATGTGCACAGTGCACCCGGGTATTTCGAGCCCTGAGTTAATGCGCTTTCTAATTTATTATAGGCCTTAGTAAATGAAGCTCTTTGAACCGTTTTGTTTCTTTTTGTTATTTCCATTTCTACAATCTTATTCGTTTATTCAAAAATTCTAAAACTTTATGTATTCAGAACAATAGTTTTGCATGTTCAATAGACCTAAAATACCATTCAGGTTTTCAAAATAAACATCAAATCTCCATGTATTTAATCTTCAAAATAGAAAATCCTCTTCTACCTTATTCTAGCTTTTTGTAGTCGTTCCAATCAAGCCGCCCACCCGGGGGCGCCAAAAATGTCGCTTAAAACAGCTAACTATAATAACACTCATTTCTTATAAATAAAATGAAACTCATGAATTAACAGCCAAGAAGTTTCTTTAATAAGTTATTTACATTTTATATGCGTATCTTAACTATTTACAATCACCACTCAATTCAAAAACACAATCCAAAAAAATGCGAAGTTCTATTTTTTTTCGAGCTTCCTGTTGCCACTCCTCTCACAACAAAGTATAAAAAACAGAATAAGTGGCTTATCATTTCCATGTATATGCAACACTGCAATATTAATGTCAAAATTGATGTGTCCATCCATGTGTATTTAGATGCAGGGCTCCTAACACGTCACTTTTTGTCACCTTTTTATTTTTTGTCACTTTTTGTCACCTTTTCAGGGGTTTTAAGTTCTTAAATTTTATTTAAAGAAAAAAATGTTTGATGCACAGTAAAAAAAATTCATTTTTTCTAAAAAAACAGGGTTTGTACGAATTCAATTTTGAAATGCGCTACATTCCACTGCAAGAATGGATTCAAAAGCATACCATTTTAACTGTAAAAGATTACTTCACATTGCTCGCGGTGTATTAGCTGCAAGTTCTGAAAATTTTCCCACAGGAAAAGGCTATCAGTAAAACGAAGCGGCGAAGTTTAAGGGAAGTAGGGCCATCTGCATGTCCGACCCCTCTTACCTAATTACCTAACTTGAGTGGGATTTACGACTAACGTTTTCTTTTCATAGTATTGTGTGGCGTATCATTTGGCGCAAGATAGATATCACTGGTCGACAGGGTCAAACAATAGGAGTAACCCTCTAGTAGGCCAGACGCTGACAGCTCGTAAATGGTGATCGATGCCAGTGGTCACTTAAAAGGGGGGGGGGGGATAACATGCGCCATACACAGATCTGAAGGCGGTCTCTGCAGACCCGTTTTATTTTCGGAATCACGAATAAGACGAGAATGGAGAGGCCAAGAGACCGGACGGATCAAGCTGATATTAACTCAACGTTAACCCAGGAGGAGAGGTAATACGTTTAGTACCTTTGTCATCACATGTTGCAGTTTCTATTGTGGGTCTGATTATGTCTAGAAGGTATATATACGTCAGGGTAAACACTGAAATGATGGTGGAATCTTCAATATGTATGATAATTTACACTCGAAGGTGTCTTCGGCAAAGTTTTTAAGGGGATAGATCATCAACCTCTTACACATTCTAAGTGCTCGAAGCTCCCCATCGAGAACCCTGACATTCCTGTCTACGGAACAGAGGCTATTCACGCTCTGCTCTCTTTGTGGCACAGAAATGAGGGCATGGAAATCTTAATGGACTTCAGCCGTTTCTTCAGGAGCTTGAGATCTGAAAGATTCCAAACCCCTCCGTAACCAGAGATTGCAAAAATTTCGGCCGTCTCTGTATCTAGAGGGTTAAATATTGAAGAGCGTTGCGAACGAATTGAAAATCATTCTCTGTTATCATCGAAGTTGATTATTACAAATTCTTGAGGGGTTTTTTTTAGTGAAAGTTAGTTTTTAAAAAGATTAAAATGACTCATTACTTTCTTCCCTGAAAAAAAAGAACTAATTAACATTGAGACATGTAATATTCACACAATACATAATGCTTTTCTTAAAGGTCTAAAAGAGTTAGGGGAAGATGTGTCTGAACTAGTTTTTGGTATTCACAGATTTTTTAATCAATGGCCTAAGCGTTGGTCAACATACAAACAAATTTAAGAAGACGAAACTTCTCACTCACCATTTCATCAAGCCATTGTTCAAGCAGGTGGCTAAGCCTAAAGCCAGCTGCTGAAAGGTTGCTTTAACATTGAATTGCAGAGCGAAAGTATTTCCTTCACTACATTCCAATAAAGAAGCCAACAATGATACAAAGTTTAAAATTGGTTTGTCATGAAAATTTGTTGTTGAAAATTTGAGAACATCACTGAATGCATTACATTACACTCTTTCTTATAATACAATTATTTGAAAAATTGGTTCATAAATAAATTTGATGCAATCAAAAGTTGGTCACACAAATTTCGTATTTTTTAGTTCGCATAGCAGGTTTCGCACGCAGTTGTGGGTTGTATTTTTGATTATCGGGTTTGCCAGATATTAAATTTATCGTAGCAACAATTGCCATAAAAATTATTTATTTTTATTTGGCGAGGAAATGGGCTCGCTTTTTTCACTTTGTTCTCAGAAGGTTTTCCGCAGAAAGTAAGAAGTACAAAACGTAAAGTTAGGAGATTAACACAGATTACTTAAAATTGTACAGGGAACAAGATGCAGAAGGTTTTTACTGATGCGGCTATTAGTTTCGGGTGCATTAAGTGTTAGAGTAAAAAAGAGTGAAATCACTTGAAAAAGTATTGGTTTGCTTCGCAACCCAAACGGGATTACGTGGCAATCCCTGGGGGGGGGGTCTGTGAGCAGAGGGCGAAGCCCTCGCTGTGACGTCATGGACCAGAAAGTCAAATCAGGATTATACGAAATATTCAGATAGTTTCGCTGTCCAAGAGATGCACTCTGCGAAAGTAATGTTGGTTTGCGAAGCAACCAACGTAAGTAATGGGATTGCGTAGCAATCCCCGGGGGTTGGTGAGCGTAAGCGAGCAGGGGGCGGACCCTCCTAGTAAGATATAAAACATGAGGCACAAGAAAAATTAGAGAAGGACAGGAAAGAAAAAGATAGACTGGGAGCAGAGAAAAAAAAATTTAAAGCAGCTGGCAAAGAACAGAAATGTGATAGAAGAAGACGAACGAAAACTTAAAATGCTTGCGTAAGGAAGAGAATGAGATATTGAACAGTGCTTCAAAATTATTAAAGGAAGCCAATTGATGGAGCGGCAAAAGTCTCAGATGATGCTGGTCAGCAAAGACAGACTTTAAAAAATGCACATTCTTCTATTGAGAAGAAAAAGACAAAAATAATTTCAGACTTTTTCAACAACAAAAAAATGAGACATAATCTTTTAAAGAAAAGGAAAAAATTCTTGAAGCAGTGTCAAAAATGAACAAATTAAAAAATCATCATTACGATTTTTTTATTATTATGTTAATATATTTAAAATGATGTACTTTTTAAATGAAGAAAATGAAAATATCCTTCCAAAGAAAGAAAAAGAAAGGCTAGGGCAGGATCTTTTTATTTTCTATCTTTATACTTGAATATAGTTAGCATTATAATTATTTGTCACTTTTTTTTGCTCGATTAGTCACTTTTTTTCACCTTTTTCTGCTTGATTAGTCACTTTTTGTCACCTTTTTCTGCTTGATTAGTCACTTTTTGAATGAAATTTGGCACACCGGTAGTCCGAAGTTTTTGCAATTTTTGTGTCCAGCCCGAATTTTAAAATTCAATCTAGAATATTTTTTAATTTATTTATTGGAATTTAATTATTATTGTTTTCTTTGGAATAACAACTGCATAAAGAGTTGGCAGATTCTAAATTTATTTTTCCCGCTTCTGTTTTCATTTTTTTTTCACACTAGGTCATTGGTTTTTGCTTAATAGCTTATGCTTAATTTAAAGGTTCTCTTCAAAGCAGCTTTTACAGAAGTCTTTCTGACATATTTCGCACTTCCATGTGCACTCTATATCTGTTAGAAGACGTTTTTATTTCGTTTTCTCGGCATTGAACACACTTTCTTTTTCGAACATCTATTTTACTCCCCTTATGTAAGTGTGGAATGGAAGAAATGAACGTGTTTTTTTTCTTTTTTCCAGTCGAACACTTTTTGTCTATATCGGAGATTAATTCCAATTTAAAATCGTAAAGAGAATGGCACCTCTTAGGGACCAGCATGCTTCTAAGAGGTTGCAAAATATACGCATTATTGACAGCTGTATCAAGAAGGAAGTGAAATAATTACTTCCACCATTTTGAGGATTTTCTTGAAGTAGTGTAATATTTCCTCTTTTGATCAGCTAAATCCACTCCACCCATATGCTTATTGTACTTCATAAAAGCGATAGGGCAAACTTTATCTCTTTTATAAGGAACTAGCACCTTAAAAATGACAAAAATACAGAAAAAATTATTTTGCTTAAAAGTTGCCTTATACTGTTTAAAATGTTGTCCTAGAAAATCAGACTGATTCTTGTATTTTTTTTAAAGTCACAAGGATTTTTGTGAGAGTTCACCTGTGCGATCAGTGTTTCGAAAGCGAAACTAACCGCATTTGTGCGTCTACAAAGCCTCTATATTTATTTACGATTAATTAAATGAAATAGCTTAGAAGATGAAACGTTTCTTCGTAACTGTTACTGATATCCTGGCCTTTTTTTATTTACATCAGTATTAGCGCTATACAAGTAAATTGTAGCGATAATTTGAGAAAAAAAGAAGGGTTTAGTTTTGATTTCCTGGATATTTGTTATTCTGGTTGTTTCTTTTTCTGTTTATACGTTATTATTAATTATACCTAAAAGTAAACGACAGAGCTGTGAAGGTATGTAAAGTAGGAAGGTATATATATTATTACAAAGATTTGGTTTCCGATATACAACTTATAGGGGTACTTTCAACTATTCAACAAATTCGGAAAGCTGTTGGGATTAGGTTATGATCCGATATTCTAACGTGGACATATAATTGATGCTTGAAAGAACTATCAAAGAACGAACAGTTTAAGTACTAAATTTCAAATATTCGAAAATTAGTGAAAACAGGAATCAGAACAAAGGAATAGGCTCTTAAAAAAAAGAAGGGATCACTTATGGTCCACGGAAGTTTAAAACTTCAATTATATGTAGAAAGTAGCTATTGTGTGTAAAAATTTAAATCATTTTTGTTTATAAATTTATACTATAATTTTAATTTTAAAACTTTAAACTACTTTTTCTCCTACTTCATTTTTTGTATATCTATATCTATAAAATTCAAATACCACTCACTGACTGACTGACTCATCACTGTATCTCAAGAACTACAAGTCCTAGGAAGCTGAAATTTTGCAGGGTGTTTTTTCTTATACCGTAGGGGTGCACTAAGAAAGGATTTTGAAAAAATCGAATCGTAAGAGGCCTAAAATTGACCTAAGGCCTAAGCCAAAAGCAATTTGAAATCGCCATAGAAATAACATTGAGTATAAAACGATTGATGTACGCATCTCAGATTGCAGGTTCGACTGTAAATTAGAGCATTGTAAGACCACGACGTTACCGACTTAGCTATGTATTCCTTCGACGAAATCGTATAATTGAAAACTTTTAACACATAAATAAAAGCATTCCGTTGCTACGAGCGACTAGAGATACTTTACATTCAACAAATCAGATTCAGTCACAGTTTTGAATCACAATCACAGTTTTGGATCACAGATATTCGTCAGTAGCAGTCACAGTTAGAACTGTTACTGTCAAATCACTGTTAGTAACATCCCTACTTCCAGCCTTTCCAAAAATAACTCGCATCGATGCAAATCAGAACTGTCTCCATCTTTTTCGTCTCCCCGACGCAGCGTCTAGACTCGATGACACCTGTCTATGGTCATGAGATGTCTTTCCTAGCCTGTTTCCCCGTCTGACAGCTACAGGGCAGAGGATGTAGCGACGGGGCTCTCGTTCCACTTCCCCTTTTTATAATCTCATTTCGTGTGCTCTTCCTCCCTGAACTATTTACTTGGATGTGTATATTTACGTTGGCACGTTTAGCAAGAAAAGATAGTGAAACTGCCTACCGAAATATTGGTCGGTTATATTTCCATACATATTACCGTAGTGGTTCTCCAAGTGTGTTCAGGACGACACTTTGAGAATCACTCTGAAAGGTGTCTCTCTTTCTAGTGGTTCTCAAAGGGGCCCCTTTTACTCTTAATACTCTCTACTATTATAAAGTAAAGTTTTTTTTTGTGTGTGTCACGAAGTTGTGCCCTGACGAATTTATGGCATTCACACTAATGAAATTTGGCACACATGTAGTACGAATTTTTTTGCGATTTTATAGACCAAACCGATTTTTAAAATTTAATCTTGAAAATTTTTAAATTAATTTAATGCGATGTTCTATTATTATTATCTTTCTTCCGAATGGCAACAGTCATGAATCGGTATTGAATGAATCCGTATTTACTGCGCGTGTGTATCCGTTGCCGTGTAGCCGCCCGATTCCTGCATATCCTTTCAAAAATGTATTGCCTTCTTAAAAGCATGTTAACTTTTAGTTAGCGTTGACTTTTAATCTTTTATATAAGTATCTTTATATTGTGCTTACTTCATTTTTTAAACTGGATAACGGTTGTGCAATACGTTTGCTATTGTTTCTTTTTTAGACTACGATAGTTTGGATTTTGATTTTTAAAGCATATTAACTTTTAGTTCATATTTTTTCAAAGTTTAGCGATATTTAATTTTGATCTTTTGTGCAATTTCTGGTTTGTTTCATTTATGCAATCTTTTGTTTGTTTCTGTATAGTACTTTGGTTTTCGTATAGTTAATTTTTATCACTTTTGTTGTTGTACATACGACTAAATCAGATGACTCGAGAGTGGAACAGTATGCACATTTGACGCATCTGATTCAAATGCGTTGATGAACGATGGAAATGTTGCTGTTCGAAAACTGAAGTACACAGAAATCGCTAAACTTCCAAAAAGATATAAAAACCAAAAGTAACAGGTGATGCTTTTGTGAATTTGTATATTGCATAAATTATCAAAATTAAATATTGCTATTCTTTCCAAAAGACACTCAAACACAGAAACAAACAAAAAATTTCATTAAATAATAACAAAATTATGGCATTTCGCTATAACGGCCTCTTTTCACGTACGCCCCACAATGTTTTGTTATACGACTAAAACAAATGCTGTTTTTATGCTTTTGTTTAGTATCAGCTTCTCCCTTTAGATTACACTGCTATATTTCGCCTCACGATAATATCAGTCATGTTTGCATAACATTGTCGTCATTTTACTCAAAATTAAATATTGCTATTTTTTCCAAAAGTCACCCAAACACAGAAACAAAGAAAAAAATTGCATAAAAGAACAACAAAACTATGGCATTTTGCTATAACTGCCTTTTTTTTTTTTTTTTACAGCCCACAACAAAACTAGGGCATTTTGCTATAACTGCCTTTTTTTTTTATTTACAACCCACAATGTTTCGTTGTATAGACAAAAAAAAATGCTGTTTTTATGTTTATGTTTACTTTTAGCTTTTCTCTTTATGCTGCGGCACTGCTACATTTTGTGTCGCGAAAATATGACGAATGTTTGCACAACATTGTCATCATTTTACTGCGTTGTCGCTTTAGTGTAGTTAGACCAACATTGACTTTATACAAAGCCCACGTCGCAACTAAAAATCCTATCGCGAGGCTACTTTTATCCGCTATTATACGAAACAATGTATTGCACAACTGTGATCCAGTTCCAAAAAGGTAGTCTTGGATTTAAACATCATTTTGCCAATGCTGGCTTCTTATATCACTGCCTTTTTTGCATATTGGGGGCTGTAAATTAAAAAAAAAAAACATGTTATTGCGAAATCTTGTTATTTTGTTGATTTTTAATGCTATTTTTTTTCTGTGTTTGGGTGTCTTTTGGAAAGCATACCAATACTTTATTTTAATAATTTATGCAACGTTTAAATTTACAAAAGCATAAACTTTTACTTTTGGTTTTTATATCTTTTTGGAAGTTTAGTCATTTCTGTGTACTTCAGTTTTTTTATCGCAGCATTTCCACCGTTTATCAACGCATCTCTCAAATGTGCATACTGTTCCACTCTGAGTAATCTGATTCAGTGGTATGTACCGCACCTTCTCCGATTCAATCTCGGAATACATAGCGACAATAAATTGATGAAACAGGTCTCTGCTTTTTAAAAATATATCCAAATAAACCAAACGAAAAGTTAATATGCTTTAAAAATGATAATACAAACTATCGTACTCTGAAACAGAAACAATAACAAACAACGTATTGCACAACTGTGATCCAGTTCCAAAAATGGAGGAAACACAAAAATATATATACTTATGTTATACATTATGATAATCCAAACTAATAGTTAATATGCTTTTCAAAAAGCAATAAATTTTTATAAGGGATATCCAGTAATCGGGCAGCTACATACGCACAGTAAATACGTATTTAGTCAATGCCAATTGAACACTTGCTATTCGGAGGAACACAATAATAATTAAATATCTTATTACATTACTTTTAAAATATTCTGGATTAAATTTAAAAATTCGTGGTGGACTATAAAATTTTAAAATATTCAAACTATTTATGTGCCAAATTTCATTATTGCAAGTACTATAGATTCGTCAGGACATGCCGAACATACAACACACGTAGTACTTCATTTTATAATTGTCTACACTCGCTGCCAAAAGTTAAGGATATTGTGGAATATGTTAATTTCTGTAAGCTAATCTAAATTTACAATTTGCTGCAGAGTTAGATGGAACTATGCAAATGTGTTATGTAACAGCCAATCACAGTTTCGTGTCGACAAATATAAAAAAGGCAGTCGTATAAGAAGCCAGCATTGTCAAGTATTAGAGGAGTTGCATGTAAGTGCTATAAAAAGTGTTTGTAACTTTTGTAGGATTGGTTTTCAAGACGGACGTGTTTCTGTCACTTCCACAACACAAATAGCAAATAGTGAGCGCTGCCGTTCTGTGGGATGCCTTCAAGTTGGGCAATCAATCACTCATGTTGCTCTTTGCTTTGGCATTCATTCCGTCATTTCATTATTATGCAAACAAACCAAACAGTTGTGCAAACACCTGTGCCCCCCTGCCAAAAGGTTACAACCCCTGTGGTTCATCGATGTATTGCTGTTGTAGCAAAGCACTCACAATGCAGGGCTGTGCTAAAGGGCAAATCTTTCCCAATTAAATAAACATGTCAATGCCATCAAAAGCAACTCTTGCGAGAATTGCCCCGTAGTTTTTAAATTTACAAATCTATACACATTACGCGTGACACAAATGAGGCCTTAAAACACACGACACAGTTTTTTAACATATTGGAACCATCTGGACTACTCTCGCACATATTGGAGCACCGATTATGCTTCTCACAAATATCAATCCACCTTCACTGTGCAATGGCACAACACTCTGTCAAGAAACTCATGCGAAATATTATTGAAGCCACCATCGTGACTCGACATGCTGCAAGTTAAAACGTATTCATTCCTTGAATACCAATCATCACTTCTAATATCCCATTCCAATTTAAAAAAACTTCAGTTCCCAGTTCGTTTAATATTCACTGTCAGCATCAACAAGGCACAATCACTTAAAGTCATACGACTCAGTCTCATTAAACCGTGTTTCTCCCACAGTCAAGTGTTCAAGATTATTATATACCTTTTTACTTTTTATAAAGAGATATAACTTAAATTTCTTGCCACATATGGTTATTTTAATAAGTGTACATGTATACTCTCTCGGGGGAAAAATAATCAAGTAAAAAATGCACATTTTTAAAATGTGTTTTCCTTTCGCACATGGCACAGACTTATATCATTTCATTTAATTGTTTCTAAAGTTACATTTCACATCTACAAACGTTGCTAATTTTTAAAATTCAGGTAAGCAATAAGATAATTCACTTTGTACTCAACAAAATTAAAAAAAAAATACCCTTTATTTTGTTCAAAATTAACTTAACTTACAAAAATATTTATAATTTTTCTGTCTCCCTATTATTTAAGTAATTTGGGGTTAAAATATACTGTGTTGCCCAAATCAACACATTTCATTGTTGTGTTCAAAGTAAGATACACATTTCAGTTGTACAATTTAAAAAATAACAGACTCATTTTTTCGGTTTTGAGTAAAAAAAAGCATGTTTCTCACTCCTTTCACCATTCAATTTTCTCAACTGCCTTTTTCTAAAACTTTAATCTCTTTAATTCTTAGAAAATACAATTTTTGGCATTGTAGTAATATATGCATGTGTATAAGATCGATTTTTAAAATAATACAACAATAAACACAAATTTTGCAAGTTTTTATTACAAATTTCAACCAATTTTAAATTTGAAGAAATTTGTAATTTTTAATTAACATCACACAATAGCAACACAATTGGCTATTAACGAGGGTCTGGTATCAATTCCCTAATTGAGACATCCGAGGTAATTTTTAATTATCGTCGTACTATAGCAACTCAACGTTCTATTTACAACGGTCCGGTATCAATCCCTAAGGAAAAGATCCGAGGCAATTTTTAATTAACGTATTACAATAGCAACTCAACGGACTCTTGACTACGGTCCGGGATCAATCGCCTAAGGAAAGTATCCAAGAAAATTGGGTAATTTTTAATTAACGTTCTCAAGCACTACAACTACCTATTAACTATGGTCGTAGTTAAATCCAATAAGGGAAATATACGTGGACAACCACGGTCAAAACATAACACCTCAGCTGGCACCCCACCCTCCAAGTAATTGTCACGTCACACCTATTCACTCTCTTCGCAATTCCAATTTCACAATAACGAGGCCATCACGCCGTTGTCCGTGGTGTTGGTTTGCGGAGCAAACCAAATGGGAATGTGTAGCAAACACCGGTGGTTTACAAACGTTCCCAATAAACACACCTAACCCCACAAAGTACAGCACGGGCAACGCCGTGCTAGCCCTAGTTATTCATAAATCGGGAAAAATCGTTTGAAAATTGGAAATTTTGACCGAAAACGGAAGTAATTTTTTCTGTGCTTTATAATTTGTTTTTCTTTGCACCAGGTGACAAATGCTCAATGGCCGACTGTGCTTGAATTTCACTTTGCTTTTGTTATGCCATGCGCAATCTGCTTCCATTGTCAGCTTAGATGATTATTTTCAAATTAATATTGTTTCAGTGAAATGATGTTTGTAAGCGTATGGTGTGGAGGCGGCTGGTTCACCTTAAATCTGTCGTGGCCGAAAGTCCTCACAGTTGGGTTGGTGTAGTAGTTTGGAGAATGGGGTGCCAGCTCAGATGGGACGGTGGCAACTAGACGGGAAAATATTTTCCTTGAAACTGGTTCGGTCTCCGATCCAGTCAAATTTGACTCTGACGTATGCAACTTGCAATCCTTTTAGTAAATTAATAGTTTGCCACTAATTTTATTTTATTGAAACCTCCGACAGGGTTCCCACGGTCCTTGAATTTTTTCCCCCCAACTAGGGGCCCTTAAAAGTCCTTGAAAATTACGGAAATTGGTAAAAAGTCCTTGAAAGTACTTGATTTTTTTAAAACTAGTACGTAATTGTGTAATTCGTCTTGCGTTGGAACTTGTCCAGACTAGTACTATATGAGGCATTTGAGCGTCATTCTGAATGAAACCTGTGTTTTACGCTTTGACACCATGTGATATACCAATAATGCTTCTTCTAGATGGTCCATTGTCCACCATATTCTGTCCGTCTAAGTTGACACCTCTTGTCTCCGTTAAGACTGCCGCCTTGTTATGCCTGCCGCATCGTGATGTATCACAGTTGCTAGATAACAACACCCCTATCTTTGGAAACCGTAGCTTTAGCAGTCAGGACGTCATTGGAAATCTGGCACGCGACCAAAGAAATAAAGCTAAATTCTTATTGCAAAAATATAAAAGTTATAATTTTAAAAAAAGTAAGTAAAAGTCTAAGGACTATCAATGCAAAATAAGCACTTCTAAGTGCCCTTAGAAATGGAAGGTCAAAATAAGCACTTTCTAAGCACCCGTGGGAACCCTGATTACAATCATCAAATGTTAATTAATTTTGTTTTATTCAGTTACCCGCGAGTGCAATGTTTTAAAAATTTATTATAATTATGGGGAAGTGTGTATTTTTAAGTTTGTAGGTGAATCGAAAACAATATTTAAAAAAATTTATTTTAATTAATACTGCTATCTGAGTGGTAACCCGATGTATTGCAATTTTTTTTTAATCTAGCTTTTTTTTTTTATGCTTTTAATTCTTTGTCACTTCTATCCCAGAAAAAAAATGAAGATTTTGAAGATTTTCGGGAGTGATTCTGCTTTAAAAATTTGAAGCAATCGGTTATCAGTTCCAAAAGAAAACCAACCCGCTCGTTTAAAAAAAACATTGGAGGAAAAGATCGCAAAAACGTAAACCACTGTGCAGGAGAACCGAGAATAGTCGGAGAATTTCAATAATCGGGAAAAGTCGTTTGAAAACTGGAAATTTCGTACTCTTATCGTATTTGGCTGCTGACCGAAAACGAAAGTAATTTTTCTATGCTTTATAATTTTTTTCTCTTTGTATCCGGGTGACAAATACTCAATTGCCAACTGTAATTGAATTTCACTTTCTTTTGTTATGCCATGCGCAACCTTTTTCCATTGGCAGCTAAGATGATTATTTTCAAATTAATTTTGTTTTATTAAAATGATGTTTGTAAGCATATCGTGTAGAAGCGGCTGGTGCACTGTAAATCTGTCGTGGCTGAAAGTCCTCACGTTGGGTTGGTGTGGAAGTTTGTAGAGTAAGGCACCAGCTCAGATGTCTCGTCATCTGACCGTGGTTCAAAATTATGTGGCAATACACCGAATGGCTTAGACTGGGACTGTGGTAACTAGTTGAATATCTATTCAATAAAGTTGCATTTTATTTTTTATTTTTTACCTTTTTATAAATTTATCAAAGTTTTTGTATAACTCTTATGATCTGTTTTGGTTCACGGGAAAATATTTTCTTAAAAACTCGTTCCGTCTCCGATCCAGTCAAATTTGACTCTGAGGTATGCAACTTACAATCCTTTTACATACTTTTAGTAAATTAATAGTTTGCCACTAATTATACAGAGGCTGTTCACACATTTTTTAGACAATGTATATTGTATTCACAAAACTAAATTACATAAAATTCTTGTGTTTTAAATGTTCTATTTTATAGCCCTTATTCTGAACTATTTTTCGACACCGTAATTTCCAGGATAATAATGCCTTTTGAAGTGTCAGAAGAGGTATTCTATCCCATTTCTCCTGAACAGCTTTCCAGAGTCCTGTAAGGGTTGTGGGACGACGTTTGGATAATGCAGATTTTAAAAGTCCGAAAGCACAAAAATCCATAGGTGATACATCGGGAGATTTAGTAGGGATATCAGTGAAGGGTATGGCCTTGATACCGGTTTTTTGTTCCATTTCTTTTATGAAATTTACAGTGGATTTTGAGGTGTGACTGCTAGCTTTGTCTTGATGGAGTTCCACAGATTGATGGCACTGTGGGTAAAGCGATGGTATTTCATTCAGAAAAATTGGCGATAAAATATGTTCCTGATAGTATTTGGAGTTAATCTTAACATTTTCCCCCACTCTCTTTATTTTTAACTTGCCATTATATAAAAAACCAGCAACAATCATGAATCCCTTAGAAAAACTTTCTTTGGATTCTGTGAACCATGTACTTAATTTTTTTTCTCCCCTTTTATGATAATAAATGGCTCTTTTTTTGCTGCAATCATTTAAATACACCCATGATTCATCTATTGTGACAATTTTTTTCCATTTTTCTTTGGATAAGTGTTTTTTATATAGAATTCGGCTGCGTGTCCTGCGTTCAGCGATATGCTTTGGAGCAAGACGATGCACATTGCGTTTTTTCGCTTTCTTAAGATTTAAATCAACGTTTGTCATTTTGTTTACAGCGGACACCGAGCATTTTAATGATTTTGCAACTGTCCTTTGACTAGGGGGATTTTCTTTTAACATTAAACAACGTACCTTTGCAATAGTCGATGTCCGTTTCTTCCTTGGATACTTGTTTGGAATTTGTGTCCCACTTGAGGCTCCAATTGGACGTTTTTTTTCCTTTCTTGTTAACGATATTACCTATCGACGCTTTAGATATCACAAAACCATAAATCTCACATCGTTTTTGTATAATGGAATATGAATATTTCTCTTCGGAAAGAGCATATATATAGCCTTCGAACCACTGCTTCGTTAAAAACACCATTTTGAATAAAAATAAACCTCTCAAGCTGCAGACGATAATTTTGACTTTTATAAACATAGTACAACTGCAATTATTTCTTTTGCAGCAAACGATTTTTTATTACCGCTAACCAAAATCGTCTAAAAAATGTGCGAACAGCCTCTGTATTTTATTAAAACCTCTGATGTGCCAATAAATAAATGTACTTATTTTCATTATGAATTTATGAAAGTGTGTTATAAAATAATTACTGGGGTGGATAATATCAATTTCATAAACAGGCTGAAGCTGCAGATACAGCACGGTAAGCACTGTAATTTCAAAAACAAAAATAAATTTAAAATAAAAAAATTATGAAATTTTTGAAAATGAAAGTGTTGGTGGATCAGGGAGGAGCCTGACCCAGACAACACAAAATGGTGTTTCCTACACATGAGCAGCACTGTGTTAAAAAATTGCTCATACACTCCCCTAAAAACCATTAAAAAACAAAAACATTATGAAAATAATAAGAAAACTAAATCAAACTTGCAACAGCAGCTTTGAGATCGACAACACCAAGTCCGATCCTCATAAAACTTAACTCTTTCTTTCCCTTTTTATAACAGCAAATGCACTGCAAAGCGATAAAAGAAAAACATCCAAAGTTTTTTTTTTTTTTTGCGGTCTCCATTCTATAGTTTGTATATGTACTTACACATATACTAGCCACTGCGTGGCTAGCCCGGCATTGTCCGTGCCCGTGTCACTACGGGCCACGCCGTGATGTTTGGTTGTTATCTGGTTTTTAATTTTCCGCAAATTTCAAATCCGTTAAAATTTTTATTCTACCTTTAACGATCGCTGAGGTAGAAATAAGCACTGAAGAACACCAGTGATAACTTTAGTAATCTTTTGCTTTACTGGAATCCATTTCGCAGGAAATCCAAATGAATGAATCTCAAAAGAAACGAAGGTCATTCGAATGTGTTCTCTCATCGAAGATGAAAAATATGGTGGCATGGTTCCGAAGGCTGACGTCAAGGGGACACGTGAGTTCGAAAAGTCTAAATTTTGATGTTTCTTCATTCCTCTGATTTACTGCAGCAGAATGAATAATAGTGAAAAAAGCTATAAATTAATTTTTAAATGTTTTAGATTGAATTTTAAATTTCCACTCGACCCTAAAATTGGAAAAAATTTGGACTAACTGTGTGCCAAATCTCATTACTGTAAGT
The DNA here is from genome assembly GCA_947359465.1 of Metellina segmentata. Taxonomy (NCBI): domain Eukaryota; kingdom Metazoa; phylum Arthropoda; class Arachnida; order Araneae; family Tetragnathidae; genus Metellina; species Metellina segmentata. The sequence continues at coordinate 129,197,372 of OX375878.1, forward strand.
GCCATAGATTCGTCAGGGCTTCGCGGGCAAGAAACAAACAGACACACAAACACTTCCTTTTATAATAGTAGAGATACGTGTTCACGTAAATGCCCACATATTAACTGCTGAATTTTGTAAAAATCAGACTGCTTATTTTGAAAAATCTCATTTTTGTGTGGCATTATTTGTGTATAATTTTTAGAAAATAGACTTGAATATTAAATTTTTTACATACTACTATTCTTATAAGATTAATTAATCTGTAAGAGCGTCACCATTTGGTCGAAAGTCAGGTATTATATTGTGTAATACGGTTTCTATAATGTTTTATGTAAGTCCTTATTTTGTCCTAGAAAGTGCTTACAAAGTCCTTATTTTTAATTAGAAAAAAAGAGTGGGAACCTTGAAAAAGAAGAAATAAGTGTGGCAAAGAGCGCGCTTTGCACTGCAGAACATTGTAACTTATGTCGTCCAAAATTTTGATAAAATTAAGGAAAAATTGTTCTGCAAATATTTTGTTCTAAGACGTACGTCGCAGTTTTAAGCACTTTCTGCTCCCGGCATGTATTAGTTCTCCCAAAGCAAGAACGAAATATAAGTTTGCATCTTATATGGGCTGTATTTTACGTATTAACTATCTACAAGGAAAATATCTTCCTTTTAGATTCCTTTGTAATGCAGATACTATGAATATTATGAACAAAAACGATAATGGAGAATATAAACAATAAGACTAAATCATGCTGACAATTTCGGAAATAAATTAACAAAATCTTAACAAAAAAATCACTTGTGCTATTCAATATCCATCATTGAAATACAAATGAAAATATTAAATGGGGATCGTATTCGTTATTGCCAAGATCTCTATAAACGAATTTTAATCCAAACAAAATTATAACAGTTTCTTGTTAGAAACATAACGGGGAGCTGAAAAGGGATCAAATGGTTGAAAAGTAGGAGACCCCCAGAAGTGGTCTAAAAATGTTACAACCTTTCCCTCAGTTTCCATTAAGCGGCATTCGGACACTACTATGAATGGAAAGCGTAATATAAGTCGTAAGTGCCATTCACGTCTCCATCGCTCAAGTTAGGTAAGGGGGTCTGGGAACACGTCGGAGAGGCAGGCGAAACAACCGTTCCTGGAGACGATTGAAAAAATTCGAAGCGCCGCAAAGTGCAACATTTTCGATTCTCGGTGGACAAAATTCAATTTTCTTAGTGTCGTAGATTGTTGAAAATATATCATAACTTAAAAGTAGTATGTCCACTTTTTTTTTTATCAAGACCGCGGTTTTATTTTTCTGAATAATTCCTCCTAACAAGTACAGGGGTCCAAAGTCGAACTTAATGCGCTCACTGCAAAACCAATCTAGCGATCGCGTGGTAGTACGTTGAGGAAAACTGAAAAGTGTGGGTTCTATATTTTCTTTAGCACTATTTAGTGGATACAATCATTATCTTCTGTTCATCGTGGTTTGTTTACGTGCTTTTATTTTTTTGTATAATATTTCATAACAAATTTGTTTTGAATTTTGGGATAATTAACGTCTTACGCAACTGCTGATTTCAAATTTCAACTAGACTTTTGACATGTTATATATTCGTATATTACTCATACATTACATGTGTATTATAGACTGACTCATTTTTTGACGTGATCAGGACAAAACCTTTCTTGCGGAAGTTTGCGGAACTGAAAGATAGTCCTTAAATTTCAGAATGACTATGGAAATTTTTCGTCAGTCCATTTTTGACATTTGGGTAATAAATTCGAGGCAAACGAAAGTCGATGCTATTTTAACTTATATTTCTCAAGAAATTGATGAATATTTGTTACCAGATACTGTTTTGAATGTTTTAAATAGTGTTAATGCGAAAATTCTCGAAATTACCCGCCCAATAATTGAGCAAAAGAGGAGTAAAGTGAACGGGCACAGAGAACTATTCATCAGAAATAATTCTTCTTGACCTCAAATCAAGGAAATCGTACCCTTTCTCACGCTGTGATTCAAGATCTACAAAGTAATTCATAAGGAAGTTTGAAAAATAGACCTAGAAGGCTTCAAAAAGATTTTTAAACCTGTTGTTCCAAGTTTAAAAAACGAAACATGTAACCTTGTAAAGAAAACTAATCAAAAAGAATTATCACTGAAGTAAAATACGAATGTCAGGTGTACGATATTCTACTTCAAATCGTATGAGAGCTCTTTGCTGCTTTTTTGGAAGAGGTACAATTATGAAAATGATCCGTGTCTTAGAAAAACGTCAGTAAAATTATCTAAAAAACATGTGCTTGGGCTAACACTTGACACTAATCTTTCTATATGCACCAATATAAAATTACGTAAACAACGTAAAGAAGATTAACTCTAATTTGTATACTCCGTATAACAAAAATGAGCTAAATAGTTGTTACTCTTCTGGGATCATTATCACAGAAACATCAAATACAATTGTAATGAGGGGCTGCAATGGCGCTAAACAGAAGATTTCCCGGCAATTTTATTTTTCAGAAAAATATCAATATGAGTAAAGTGTGTTTAGCATTTGTTTGGTACATTTGCTTGTACCAAAGAGGGTAAAAAATGTTTTGTCAGAATCTCCTGTTCGATACAATTTCTTTTTGTCAAGTAATTAATAAATTTAACTACTAGGCAAGTTCATAATGTGCAAGAGACTTAATGAAGTCCTTCCATCTTAATGAAAAGGCACTACTAATTTTTAAGGTTTAAACCTTTTAATGTATAGTTAAAATATTATATTTACAGTTAATACACATGTTTTATTATAAACGATAGCATATCGCTCGAGAGTAGCGGCGAACAACAGCTAAGAACCGCTTCTGCCCTTCTTATGCGCCCCCGCATTCCTTTCACCCCACTCTGGTCTTAGGGTAGAAAACGTCCCACTCCAACTTGAAGGTCGATGGCCCTGACGGCGTGACGTCATCTTGTTAGATCGCCATCTGATACTTACAGACTTTAAAGCTGACTTTGTTGTTTTGATAGATGTGACCAAAGATCAAACAGAGAATACTAACGATAGAAACACCGCTCGTAAATTTTTTTTAGAAATGATAAAGTCTGCTGAAATAACACTGATATTAATGTAATCAAGCACTATCAATTAAAATTAAAACGTTTAAATTCCTTTTTCAATTGATAAGTTTTATGAGCTACGAAGCAAGTGCAAAATATATATATACCTCAGAAAGTATCCTTGATACTAAAGAAGAAAATTAAGTCGCCATTCGGCCACGTGGCGACCGAATGTGTGAATGAGGAGACTGAAAAATTTATCTACAGTCGCCATACATTCTTAAAAACATTAGTTTACATGGTGGAACCTCCAATCTTACGTTTTTTTAAGGAATTAAAAAGTTTGGACACACACACACACATATATAAATAGCCACTGCGTGGCCAACACGGCGTTGCCCGTGACAGTTCTTTTTTGGGGGTCAGATGTGTCCACTGCTCCCAAACCCCCAGTGATTGCAACGAATTCCCATACGAATTCATAGCCTATTGGATACAGCCATCATGGCGTTACCCGAGTTGCTTCGCAAACCAAATGGAAATTCGTAGTCTATTGGAATAAATTCACTGCTAATTCCAATTTGGTTTGCGAAGCAAACCAAATTATGAATATCATGAACTATGGTTTGCTTCGCAAATTGGATAACTGCCATAACGGAGTGGTTCCAAATAGGAATTTGGCGTGACGCTACAATCTCTTGCGAAAATATAAATATTTAATTGAAAAATTATTAATTAAAATAAAGGTAGGTAAGGTAAGGTATCTAGCTGGTGTTAAATTTTCCGCAGATTTCAAATCCGTTCAAATTTTCAATCTATTTCTAACGATCCCGATTTTACAAAAAATAACTAAATAATGCCAGCCAAAATGTTTTTATTTTCTTTGCTTTCTTTCGCTGAAATCGTAAGAGGGCAGGTAATGTAATCTGTTTATTTTTGGAACACGAATGTTGGCGTGACGTCACATTCTCTTGCAAAAGTATAAAAGATATTCAATTTAAAAATTTTATTTATTTAAAGAAATCATATTTTTAGGTATAGATCTATGTGCAATTTTACACAGATTTCAAATCCGTCGAAATTTTTACTTTATTTTCAACGGTCTAGGAGATAGAAAAAGAACAACATAACTAAAGTTAAACTAATTAAAACCATTCCAAAGAAAACAATATTATTTAACTTTCATTAAATTCTAGATTAAAAATGTTCTAGATTAAATTTTAAAATTCGGGCTGAACTATAAAATTGCAAAAAATTCGGACTACCTATGTGCCGAATTGCATTATTGTAAGTGCCATAGATTCGTCAGGACACGGCGAACACTCAATACACGAACTTCATTTTATAATAGTAGAGATATTAGATTATTCATAGTGATAATGTACGCAGTACTCGCGATTGTGCGCCAACTACGTAAAGAATGGGACATTTAAACAATAAGTTTGCTGTTTAATTTCAGCACACAACTGTTGGCTTCTTTCTACGTTTCTAGGGATTCAAACAAGCCAATAACATTAACAAAATATTTATTAGGATATGAGCCTTGGGCCACGTTCCCATGGAGTTTTTCTAACGCGCGTTTTCGAAAAGTCCATGTGAACACCCCTTTGCGCTTTTTGCCGGCTTTCCTTAAGCATTCAATTATGTTTTTATTCCTCTAATTGAAATTTCTAACTTTGCGATGGTTGAAGATGGAGTGAAAATTTCAACGGATTCTATGCCAGATCAACACCAAAAACACAATGTTTTTCATAACAAAAATTAATTTTCTATAGGAGTAACTAATCTTTATGCGAAACGCACATGCATTGAAAATTTTCTAGAAGCACGGTGATAAGAAATGTATTTGATACATTAAAATTAAATTGAAGAACTTAATAGAATGTGGCCCCCAGGGGCATTCCTTCTTTAGGTTTGTACGGGCTTCACAACCCCGGGGTACCTGAGTGATCTTTTCTCCCTTTCGTTCTTCTCCTCCTCTACCCTTCTGCTTTTTGCTTTTTCTTCCTCCCTCGTTGTGGTTGCCTTTTCGGAGGTGAGGGCTCCCCTTGAGAAGCTTTTCGCCCGTCTGTGCTTTTAGCTCCTCTTGGGGATTATATCACCCACGTCTTTGCCGTGCGTGGAGACCTGTGTCTTCGGAAAAGGTGATCCTGGTGATTGAGGGACAACATAACGCCCCAATACATTGCTTCGGCTCCTGCTTCGAACAAACAGGAAGTGTACTTTGGTCCCAGTACATTAATCGGCTGGTGGGATTACTCTGCTTGGGCTAAGGACCCGCTCACCAACTAGCTCCTTAGGGCAGTCATAGAGGTGAGTTGGGTTCGTATAGTTCCTGGCTAGCACCGGTACAGGAACCTGTATCCCCTCGTTGGACTCCATGGTGGGTGGTGCCGCCGGGGACTGAACACCTCTTTTTCTAACATGGAAAACCAAAAACAAACTTCTCCTTCAGTGGAGCAAATGTGTAACAAAAAAAATGAAAATAATTTACCGGAACAAAAATTTTTTATTATAAAAAGTAACCAAGGAAATCTAAAAAATATATCGGCAATTTTACTTCATAAAACAATATTAGGCATGGTTGGAGAGACGAAGAACATAAAAAAAAACACTAGCAGGAGATATACTCGTTGAAGTATCAAATAGAGCACAAGCTGTAAACATACAAAAAATAAAATCCATCGGTCCAATAGAAGTTAATGTTACACCCCACAGAACTTTGAACTCATCCAGAGGTGTTATATCTGAATCAGATTTAGTTTATGATACAGAACAGGACATCTTAGAATCCCTATCCGAACAATATGTTATTAACGTCAAAAGAATAACAATTACAAAAAATGGTCAAAAAATACCCACTAAACACTTAATATTAACTTTCAATAAACCAAGCATACCAAAACACGTTAAAATAGCCTACATTAATTGCCCAGTAAGACCTTTCATACCAAATCCTGTCCGTTGCTTTAAATGCCAAAGATTCGGCCATTCTTTCATCGCTTGCCGTGGAACAGAGACTTGCGCAAAATGCTGTGGTACAGACCACAAGACCGATGTCTGTACTACATCGTCCCTTTGCTGTGTCAACTGCAAAGGTGACCATCCAGCTTTTGCCAGGTCTTGCCCTAAATTTATAACCGAAAAAGAAATACAAACAATTAAAGTTCAACAAAATATTTCATTTCCGGAGGCCCGAAAAATAGTTAATGATCGCACCCCGAAACCTGGATTATCTTACTCTTCAATACTTAAAAAGACCTTCAAAACCAACGGAACTCAAACCGATGTAACTATGTTTAAGCCATGTGACCAACACAAAACTTCATTGAACCAACCTATAACGCCTTCTTTTTCTAAAGCATCAGCTACAACCTCATCGAATACAAAAATCATAAACCAACCAAATCGACCTAAAAATACTTCTTTAAAAAGAGCCATATCATCTGAACAAAATAACATTAAAATTTCAAAAAGTTCTTCTCAAACCTCTCTTCAGCCCGACGTTTCATCCAGAAACTTTAAAACTAATCCTTCTACCAGTGACCTCATTAATCTGTATAACTCAGAAAGCGATATTTCATCTGTAGAAGATGAGGAATTGGAGTCTTCGCCACTGAAGCCGAAGAAGGATCCTCGGCAAGACAAACATCGTCCTAGGACGAGAAACCACAAGTAGTTTTTCCTTTTCTTTTCTACTTTATTTTTATGGCTTCCTTTCTTTCCTGGAACTGCCGGGGTTTTCGTAACAGATGTGATGATGTAAAAGACATCATAAACAAACATAAGCCAGCTGCAATCGCCCTCCAGGAAACATATCTGAAAAACAATGATACAACCAACATTCGATATTTCACTGTATTCAGAAAAGATTACGATGATGGGCAAAGAGCATGTGGAGGTGTGGCATTGCTTACCTCCCATGACTTTCCAGTAACTCAAATTAACCTCAAAACAAATCTCCAAGCTATTGCTGTAAGACTTCATATCAATACTTTAATAACAATATGCAATTTATACTTACCTCCTAACACCCATGTCGCCACTTCTGAATTAAATAATTTAATAGATCAATTTCCTCAACCATTCATTATACTTGGTGACCTAAATGGTCATCATATTCTCTGGGGCAATTCAGACATTAATCGTAGAGGCAAACAAATTGAGAAACTCGTAATGGACAATGATTTATGTATAATGAATAACGGCCAACCTACTTATTTTCACTCACCTTCACTTACTTATCATTCAATAGCTCTGGCAATCTGCACTCCTTCAATTTTACCATTTTGGACCTTCTCTGTGGATTCTTACCTTTACAATAGTGACCATTATCCTATAAAACTAAAATATGCAAGCCAATACCAACCTCCCTCTGTAAGCCAAATTAACTATATATATGAAACTGCCAACTGGCCACTCTTTACTAGTCTCGCAGATATTTCTAACACAATAGAAACTGGTGACATCGATGAAGTCACTTCAAAAATAACCGATATAATTATAACAAGTGCTGACGCTTCCATTAAAAAAGTCATTAATGCGCCTAAAAAGCAGAAGAAACCTTGGTGGAATGAGAATTGTAGCGATGCTTATCGGAAGCAGAGGAAAGCTTGGAATATCTTTAATAGATATCCCCAACTATTGAAAAATATATAATTTATAAAAAAACAAAAGCGGCATTTCGAAAAATACAACGACTTAGTAAAAGGGATTCTTGGATTAATTATGTCAATAGTATTAATAGTAAAGTCACAAGCAAACAATTATGGAACAGGATCAAAAGAATTTCCGGTGTTTACCCCAATAGACAAATTCCTATTCTAAAACATAATAACCAAATACTATCGGCACCCAAAGACATAGCAAACACAATAGGTTCATGCCTTTCCGAAATATCCAGCTCCAATAACTACTCTGAAAGTTTTAAAAAGATTAAAATTGCATCTGAAAAGAATAAAGTTAATTTCAGTTCAAACCGTATATTTTCATATAATTGTGATTTTACTTTTTCCGAATTGACAAAGGCTTTATCCTTAGTTCACAAATCAACTCCTGGGCCAGATAATATTAGTTATATCATGCTTAAACATTTATCAAATAGTTCTCTAAATAACCTCTTGAAATTTTACAACAGAATTTGGACCGAGCACACTTTTCCGCAGTCATGGAGGTATGCTAATATAATTCCCATATTGAAACCAAATAAAGACTCCAGGAATCCTTCGAACTACCGTCCAATAGCCCTGACAAGCTGCCTATGCAAAATTTAGAAAAGATGGTCAACGCGAGATTAATTTATATTTTAGAAAAGGATAAATGTCTCTCTCCTTTTCAAAGTGGTTTCAGGAAAAATCGATCCACTATTGATAATCTTGTCGCTCTCGAGACTGATATCAGAAACGCTTTTGTTCAAAATAAGCATCTCGTCTCGATTTTTTTCGATATTGAAAAGGCCTATGACCGAACATGGAGACATGGGATTTTAAGGGATATTTTTAATAATGACATAAGAGGAAATCTGCCTATTTTTATACAAAATTTTTTAGAGAAAAGATATTTTAAGGTTAGAATTGGATCTATTTTCTCAGATATTTTTATTCAAGAGGAGGGAGTGCCACAGGGCAGTGTTTTAAGTGTTACTTTATTTATTTTAAAAATTAACAATATTGTTTCTCAATTGCCTCCATCAGTAAAAGGTCTTATTTACGTTGACGATCTTCAAATTTCATGCGCAGCTAAAGACATTCGTTTGATAGAGAGACAACTACAACAGGCAGTCAATAAAATCACACATTGGACAAATGAAAATGGTTTCAGTTTTTCACCATCGAAAACTGCATGCGTTCATTTCTGCAGAAAACGAAATCTTCATCTTGACCCTGAAATATTCTTCAAAGATATTTTAATTAATGTTGTGGACAATTTTAAATTTTTAGGTATCATATTTGACAAGAAGTTGACTTTTCAACCGCATATTTTAAATCTACGCAAACGTTGCGAAAAGGCTCTTAACATCTTACGAGTTTTAGCAAAATTATCATGGGGATCCGATCGAACTTGCCTTTTAAAAATATATAGAGCATTAATACGATCAAAATTAGATTACGGCTGCGTGGTGTATGGGTCAGCAAGAAAATCTGCTCTTCAAACCCTGAACACTATTCACCACGCAGCTTTACGTTTATGTTCTGGTGCCTTCAGGACTTCACCCGTAAGCAGCTTATATGTGGACAATTTTGAACCTTCTCTGGACTTGAGGCGACATTTGTTGTCCTTAGAGTATTATTTTAGAATTTCCTCAATCCCTCATCACCCATTGCATACCATTCATCACAGTCCGTATTTAAAACGCCTCTATCAAGCTAAAACATCCTTCATCCCTACATTTCACTTAAGAATGCTAGATTTGATGAACGGATCCGAACTTTGTTCACTTGACGTCACCCAGAAAAAACTTTATTATTTCTCTCCTTGGTTTAATCATTATTTTGAATTTCAAAACCCGTTTCAAAATTTTTATAAAGCAGATACCTCGGATATTATCTACAAGCAACTTTTTCAAAAATATATAGAAAAATACTCTAATTTTATTCAAGTTTATACGGACGGATCTAAAAAGGCAAACTACGTTGGAGCTGCGTTCACTATTAATGATTCCATTCACAGTTTTAAACTTCATCCTTCATGTTCTGTTTTTACTGCTGAAATAATGGCCATTTTTAAAGCATTAGAAAACATATCTGATCATTGTCATAAAAACTGTATCATTTTCACTGATTCATTAAGCGTTTTACAATCATTGAAACATCCTGATCATGACAGTCATCCCATTGTTTTAGAGTCATTAAAAAGAATTTATCATCTCTCATCCAAAAATTTTTACTTAATATTTTGCTGGATTCCATCTCATGTTGGGATAGCAGGAAATGAGACTCGACAAAGCTGCTAAATCGGCCGTAAATAATATTAACCATACCATCGCTTATCGTGACATAAAATCTTGCATTTATAAATTTTTAGAGGAAAAATGGCAGAACGATTGGGACGAACAAACCGAGAACAAACTTCATGCTATTAAACCAAATATATCGGAATGGAAATCGCTACCTATAAGAAGACAAAATGTTATATTGACACGCCTCCGTATTGGACATACTCGTATAACCCACAGACACCTCCTCCTTGGAGAAGATCATCCTATTTGTAATCATTGTATTTGTCCACTAACGGTAAAACATATTTTAATAGAATGTTCTCATTTTAATTATCAACGTCTTAAATATTTTAATTCTTATACCTTGGCTTTAGAAGACATGGTTGGGGAGAATCCTCATCCAAATATTTTTAGCTTTTTACATGACATTGGTTTTATTCATCACATATAATTTTATGTAGCATTCATTCATTATGTTTTGACTCATTTCACATTATTATTATATTATATGTTTTTTTTTTATCTTGAGTTTGGCATAATATGTCCCAAGAGGACTCAATGCCACAAAATCATATTCAATCCAATCCAATCCTTAATAGAATGTGATTATTTCGCATCGAAACGCAACGCAGACAATTCTGCAAGACAAATGAAAATGTTATCTTTTGAACAGATAAAATTAAATCTTGAAGTTGAACGTCTTTTTTATACTAATTAATATATTTGTATTTAGTTTATTGAAAATACAAATTCTAAATATATTAATAGGTATAAGTTGATTAGATGAAATATGCTTAAAATTAGAAGGAGTGCCGCAAAAAACTAGTAAGTTGGAGGGTGCCACTGTTTGATTACAAAGAAAAAACACGGTCTATTTTTTTTATTTCTTTTCAGGTATTTGGCATCTGGAGGCTCCTTTGCTGATTTGCACTACAGTTACAGGGTCGGCAAGTCTACTATCGCAACTTTAATTAAACAAGTGTGCTAATCAATTTGGAACAAATTAAGACCGATCTGTATGCCAGAAATGACAAATGAGAAGTGGGAGGAAGTTTCAGAAGGATTTAAAAAATACGCTAATTTTCCGAAATGCATTGGTGCAATTGACGGAAAGCACATTCGAATGATACAACCTGCTAATGCAGGCTCTCTATATTACAACTACAAGAATTATATTTTTTATCGTGTTGTTAGTTGTATGTGACGCGAACTATAGTTTTCTCTATGTTGACATTGGAGCGTATGGGAAAAACAGGGACTCGGCTGTTTTCCCAGGAGTCTTTATTGTACAGAAAACTTATAGAGCATGCTTTACAAATTCCAAATCCAAAACCTATATCCACCGTTGATACCATATTTTTGCCTAATGTACTTGCAGAAGATGAAGCTTTTGGCATTTCGGAAAACTTCATGCCCTCTATTTGTGGAAAATCTCTAACATACACAAGAGCATCTGCACAATTATGTAAGATAACGAGATGGGTATCGATATGAAGATACTCTTTATGAAGCTCCATTTACAAACTTTAGTACCAGAAATATACCACGGGGAAACATGTCAGCTAAAACTGTGAGAGATAAATATGCCGATTACTTTGTGAATGAAGGCAAAGTATCATGGCAGTATAAAATAATATAAAGGTTATTAAATATTAAAAATAAAATACAATTAAGAATTTACCAAATATTTTCTTTTATTCTTTGCTGTCTGCAACTTCAGAAAAAACTTCAACAATATCTTATCAAGATGACTTTTTCAAACCTCTGTTCTTATGAGCAGGGCACTCCATATTTCAAATAGCAGGAATTTTATGTATTTCATCAATTAAAAGATCGGTGTCACTGAGCTCTGCTTCCATCGTGAACGACTAATCCCTTTTTCCGGTGTCAGTAGAACGCTTATAAAGAATTTTCTTTTATTAAAGAGCAGATCAAGGTCATTTATGACGCCAAAAACTAACAGATCAGTCATGTAACGAGTGTGAAATATGATATAAAAATTACATTCCACGTAGTAACATTACTGATAACAATAAGATTGACTGGAGGATTAAAATATGTTGTATGAAAAACAAGGCCAGTAAAACATCGACTGGAGGATTGCGAGTTCGAATTCAACCAAAGAATTTCGTGTACAAAAGGGGCTGGTGAACGTTAAATCTGTAATGGCATAAAATGTAATCACGTTGGCATGGTGTGGAAACTTAAACAGAATGTCGTCGGTATACGCTAGCTCAAAACTAAAATTACATTATATTCCCCTTTGTTGGAAACTATCTTCAAAACACCGAATGAATTAATTTGCATCCTATTTCTTAATGGTATTAAATACAAAGTAGTAAATTAAGGCAACAAAGTACTCTATTCAAGATATATCTTTTCTATAAAACGAGATAAATAGTTCTTTTTTGTGTTCGTAATGATAATCTTAGTCAAATGCTTCCAAATTCGTCTTGCGAAAATATAAAATTTCCAGTTGAAATTTTTTGTATTTAAAGAAAATCACATTTAAGATATTGATTTACCAAAAATTTTCCGCAGATTTCAAATCCTTTGAAATTTTTACTGTATCTTTAACTATCGCGAATATAGAAACTTCGAAAAGGGAATTAAAAATTGCTGACGCCAGTGAAAACGCGTGTCATGTCAACAGCGTACCATATTCCTATGTATCTCGAGCTTCAGCCGAAGCGTTGGATTTATCGGTTCCCCTCGGTCCGCGGAAGCAATAAAAACGCGCGATTCAGCAGTTTTCTGCATGTGAACGCTCCAGTAGAACTCTATGTATTTTGGCTACCCGCGTTTTTTGTCAACATCAAACGCGAGTTAGATTTCTCCTCATGTGAACGGGGCCTTACTGCGGAACATCCGTTCGTCTTGGCGGTTACATCGCGTTCCTCGTTGACATTTACATACATATATGTCATTACGCAGCGATGGTTACGCCATCTGACGAAAAATCTTAAACTGACTACATTCGGGCATCCTGACTAGACAATTGCCCTCAATTGTTTCTTAATACACTTGTTTTAAAGAAACAAAACTCACAATTTAAAAAAAATCTAGTTATCACAATACAGAAATAGACAGTTACGTTTATGCATAATAATGAAAATTTTAGAGTTCTACTATGATTGTCCGAAAACAAAGTTTCTTAAAAAGTTTTTCAAGGAGCACTGTAAGTTCTTCAAAGTTCAAAGAAAATAAGATTTCATACTACCTGGTGCCAGTTTCATTTCGTATCTGAATCACCTGGACTGACATTAAGGGAGCATTGGGAGTCATCGTCATCCGAATCCTGGTCATTCGCAGGAAGTCGCCGCGGCTTCAGTTGACTTATGTGGGGTGTTGTGATATAAAATCTGCCTCGTTCTTCCATTTGGGTTACTCATCATCAGTCCTGTAACGTATCTGATACGTAACAGACGTACAACTTCTTTCTCCCCCGATTCGAACTTTTTCGAAATCGAAAACTGCCTTTTTCAAGGCAAAAAGCCCTGTAGATTTTTAACATGACCTCCCCAATGGAGGAATCCACTCTGAATTCGGACGAATTAACCATTCAAGAAAGAGAAGATTTGGAAACGGCCATCAAAGCGCTGAAGATGTTTGTCTGAAGAAAAAGGAAATCCTGGTGGATCTCGCCAGAGCTACTGATTCAGCGAACGTCGCCATCAACGCCGCAAGCCGCTACAAGAGAAAAAACGTTCCCCAACTGTTTGAGACCGCTATGACGACAGTGATGGATATGGCGGCTCCGATCATTTTCGTTACGCTCACAAACAACGCTCTCTAGGAAACCAACACCATGTGTTAGTATAAACAACGTTTTAGTTGATACATCACGGCCGCTAGATCGCTTTCTTAGGAAACCGAAGCTTAAGTGAGGCAGGGAAGCCATATGTAATGAGTTTGTGGATAAGTCCATTAACCCAAACTCTATCAAATGGCTTTGCTACATCAAGAAGGACTGCACCAGTACTTTTTCTAGCTCGAGAGCCATCAATGATGTATTCTGTGACTCTAAGAAGTTGGTGCGTTGTTGATAGCTGCTTTCTAAAGCCAAACTGTTGTGGAATGTATATATTGGCTTTCTGACAATACTCTTCCATCCTGAGGTTGATAATGTACTCAGCTGTATTGCTGAGTACTGTGAGGAGGCTAATAGGTCTATAATTGTCATTTTTGTCAGGTGGTTTGCGAGGCTTTAAAATGGGGACAACAACAGATGGTTTTCGTGGGAATGTTTTGCAGCATTCCATTGGAAATGGCATCAATTCCAGGAATTTTCTTCTTTTTGAGATTACCGATGTAGCAAAGGATTTCAGAAGGTTTGGCAGGCTCAATTTGGTCAGTGGGAGTAGAATTTAAAAAGTTATTTTGTGATGTATTTACTTTATTAACAATACTTGGATCGGAGCTTCACGGAACTTCAGCTCTAGGCCACACCGGAGAGATCGCAAAGCGACACGCGATTAGTAGTCGTCTGAGGCTTCTACTCGCTATCACCGCAAGAAGCGGCTCAATCCCATGATAGTACTTTACGGAAGTCCAACTTGATTGGCTAGTTTCACGGGCTTGGCTTCACTTGGATATCTCGCCAATCTGAGATAACCAAGTTGATTGTTGCAGTAACCATTTGATTTTGAATATGCGCGTTGTTTCGTAGACAATACATACACTAGCGCCTCAGCGTACAACGTAAGTGTCCGACAAGTTGACTCTGATTTGCTCCTCATATATATGTTGTATGGTTGTTGTTAGTAGTATTTCTTGCCAACTTATATTAAGGGTACTTATACTTTAAAGAGCTTCTCTTCGTGGAGCAACGATGGCCTAATGGGAACCCAGCTGGCGGAAAAATTTTTAGATCCTCCAAATTATTTTTTAAAAATTCCAATTTAATTCCTTTTTATTATAATTTACTTTTCCTAATTTTTATACCCTTTTCATATTTTTCCAAGCTTTCGTTGATTTTACATAAATAATCTAAGAACCACTCCTGAACTCACTACCAGCTGATATTTTTCCGCCCCTCTGCCGTCCCCTTTGCTTTAGAACGATGGTGTCGTATCCACCGCTGGCTTAGGACCATTCTGATGTAACAAAAAGCATACATAAAACACTAACTTATATAATTATTAACTTATATAATAAACGGATACAATTTTCGGCTCCCACCTCTACCCATGGATCTGAAAAGAAAAGCAGAAAGGAAGAGATAAATCGCCAACAACTATAAACCTTGATGACATACGTATCTAGGTCATGTGATCCGATTAGCCAATCAAGTTGGACTTGCGTAAAGTACTATCATGGGATTGAGGCGCCTGTTCACCGCACACCAAAAAGACAGGCGACAGAGAGTCTCTTTCCGGTCGCTTTCCTCTATCGTCGTTTGTTGCATGCATCGTTTTTCAGCAAGTCCTCTCTACCCACACGCGTCGCGCGAAAATTGAAGTCAAGAACATGGGCAGTGTAATGAGCGACGACCACGATTTCAAAATTTTTTTTTTTGTTGGGGTGATAGAGAGTTTTCCTCTTATTTACAATCAGTTTCTCCCGGAACATACGAACCGGAATGCTTTGGTGAAAACTTTGCAAGATGTTGCGAAGAAAGTTGATTTTTCAGGTAAATATAATTTCAATATTCCAACTAACCACTTTGAATTTCTTCATTAATATTAATTAATTTCAAATTTGTTTGTTTTTCTGTTAAATTTCTCTCGCAGTAAACCTATTATACATTTTCAATTTTATAATGAAGAGATTATTTATATGGTTTTTGAGTAAATACTCCTTTTTTAATATGAAATATAAATTTACTTGATTCAAGTAACCCCTATTAAATTATCCTATATCCTATGTAAATTAATAATTTCCTTATTTGTTATACTAGCTGAAATACCCTGAGTAGTACAGGGTTTTTTAAAGAAAATTATCTGGCTCAAAGAGCAATTTATTTTTAAAAATCTCCCATAATCTTTTCCCAGCATACTCCATTATCAGATGAGTGAATTCACTTTTACATTCCAAATATAAATTCCATAAATATTGAATATTTATTCCAGATGATGTAAAGCATATGTGGGCAACCTCCGGCCCGGGGCTGGATGTGGCCCGGCTTTTAATCCGGCCCGCGGAACATTTTAAAATCGTGCTCGAAAAGAAGTAAATATTCTCTGTTCTCGCCAACAAGAGAGTGAGAGGGGGAGGGAAACAAAAGCCTGAACTTCGTGGGTCAGTGTTTCTCAATCTTTTTCAGTTGACGCACGGGCACACTAAAAATATCTTGAATTATTTGCGGCAAACCTGAATATATAAATGTAAAAGTAGGTATTTTCAATACTATCTAAAAAAGTTATTATTACTGATAAAATTAGGATTGGATATATGAGATGGATGAGCCTGTTTTCTTGAATAAATTAAATCAGAACGAGGTTTCGAAGTCGCCAGACAAGTTATCGGCGACACATCACGCCACCCAATTCTACGGATAATCGGGAATAATAATTATAAATTTCGTTATTGATTGTATCCGAGAAACGGCCTTGCACTTTTTGATTCCATTCCTTACTAGCGGATGTGATTGTTAAAAAAAACACTGATACAAACCAACACTACTCTGATTTCTGGCGCCCACCGGCATAAAATACTGATACTTCCTGTGCAGGTGTCTCGGTCCCATTCTGAAACTTAGGCAAAAAGGCTGACGCCCGTCTGGCTGACGATCTGAAGCGACTGTGGTTCATTATATTAAGAAATTTTTCCCTCATAGAAAAGTTGAACTGTCCTCACATAGCATTTACAATACAATAAAGATTAGTTGTTATTGTTAAAGAGGAGTTAGATATTTTCATTGTGTCATTGGTCTCTTCCTACAAGACAGCCAAGGAGTCATCATCCACGATTCTACAGGATAACGATAAGTCCTCTTATTTTTATTTACTATTTTTTCTATCTCATGTTTTTTCTATCATTACAACTAGGTCTTATTTTAGAGGTGCTAGGGTTTAACTTTTGATTAGGTCCTATTTTCGGAGAAATACGGTTCTTCAAAGTTACAATTTTAATAATTTGTCAAAAACCATCTCCGTTCGATTTTACCATCTTTCAAATTGTTTTGAAATATGTCCTTGGAACCCCTGCATTTCCCCCTTTTTTGTGGAATGTCCGATCGCGCGCCCAGTTATATGTCCTACTCCTCTTAGGTCTGTGATACACTCATCGCGTTATGTTGCTTGTAGTTCTTACGGCCATATTCACAAGTCTCGAGTTAGCTCGAGGATCAGTTGCTGGCCATATCACCAAAAGGAAACCGATCCCGAACTGACTAATGATGATGATTGATGACCTGATTGGAAAGAAAAGGGGTGAGTTTGTCTTTGTTGGTCAATGCTCTGGAAATTGTATGTTACATAAAAATGTTAATGCTAAAAATGTTGGAAATAACGTGTCTCCGGTTAGTGATGTAATTAGTAACTTAACTAATGTGAATAACTGTGACATTGCTTTAAAATCCCCCATTGTTCATGATATGTCTGTTGATTTAAATCCCAAAGTAAATGATATCCCAGTAATGATACTGCTGTAATTAAAAATAAAAGACCCAATTCATCCTCTGAAGACTTCATATTCCCCCCAAAAAACGGCCAGGTCGGTAAATGTATCAATTACTAAATCTACTGTTGACGAAACTATCGTCAACAGGTTCAATCACTTATCCTTTGATATGGACACAATAAACGAAAGCTGCGAACAACAGCAGCAGCAGCGGATTCCCCCCATCTTAATTGCCATAACCGATAATAATATTCAAATAAAATAATCCTTCCCTGGAATTAAAACCACGCTCTCCGGGAAATACATTAAAGTATTTCCCCAAGACTGATTCAAAAAGAAACATTACTAAATACCTGAACGAGGAAAATCTTGAATTCGTACTACTGAATAATAAATCTGATAACCCCATTAAGGTGGTAATTAAAGGACTCCTCATAAATACAACTACTGATGACATAAGTTCGGAGCTTACCAAACTCAAATTTACTGTAAATAAAGTTTCCCAACTGCTGCAATTTAAAACGAAAAATCCCCTACGCATTTTCATGGTGGAACTCCACCAATATTGCTAATATTTATAAAATTGATAAGTTATTTTTCCTTTACATTACAGTTGAGAAATTTGTAAGGAAGAACGGTCCCACACAGGTGTTTCAACTGCCAAGGACTCTACCACTCTTCGAATAATTGCCATATGCGGCCCAAATGTGTCCGCTGCGGACGTGAACACAGTTCTGACAAGGATCCTAGATGCTGTAACTGCGGTAAGAACCACTTTTTTACTATAGCGCTTCGAAACCCGGGAGGGAATTAGTTTGCTCCGTTAACGTGCGGAATCAAGAGTTTTCCCGCATTTAATCAGGTAATGTGCACATTAACGGCTTCCGTATTGTTTAAGTTCAAAAGTTTGTATCCCCTCTCCCTCCACTTTAGTCGCCGGTTGTTCTTATTTCTCATAATTTGCGTCGGCTGCCAGTGCGTACCATAGCTAATTCTGTTTTCAGATTTGTCTCTGCCTGTTAGCGCGTGAATTTGTGTCGTGATTTTTTTTAAAGCAGATAAATTTAACTCCTAGTATGCAAGCAAGCACCGAATTGGTGAGTAAAATGAAGAAAAGATTCTTAGCAAACCTCTTTAGCGATGATTTAAAATATAATAGTGTTTTAATGACAAAATGAAAGCATGATTCCATAATTAAAGATGTAAAGCGATTAAAAGCTTCCAAGAAAAAATAATCATCTCTAGATTATCGAATAATTCAAAGGTATGATGTGTTGACTGTACGTTAATATTGTTCCAGCAAAGTTATGATTTTCACTTTAACGAGTGTTATTTGTTCATCACAAAAACTAATTTTATAACAATAATTGGTACTTACGTATTTGACTGTTGACCGTTTCACAGATGTCACCAAAAAGTTTGAGAAAATCGTGACGTCACTTATAACTCTTGGCAAAACAAAATAAAGCAGATGAAAATTAAAAACATAATAGTTAGATAATTAATGTAATTACAAGAATGTGATAGTGGGGGAAACGGTCGACGAACATCTACGTAAATACCCAATAATTTATGTAACTACTTACCTCTAAGTAACAACCGATCGAGAGAATATTGTGAACTTTTTGTATTAAATTTTCAAAGAACTTTACTTGGAAAGGTATATTTATTAAATTAAACATTTTGTTATAGCCAAAAAGAAATGTTTAAGAAACGGGGTTCGCGGTTACATCGTTACCGTTATATTGCAATGAAGTTTTGGATTTTTATTTTCCTTTTCGAAAAAAATTGTTGAAAAACATTCCGGTAAATATGAAAAGTTATAATTTTTTTTAATTTTTAGATACTTTTGAAACTTAGGGGCCCTTTAAATTATGAGGGCCCTAGGCCCGTGCCTCACGGGCCTAATGGTAAATCAGGGCCTGTATATATATATTATTTTAATAGATAATATAGTTACAGGTATGTGTATGTGTACAATAAAGTTAAAGTATATTCAATAAGAAATCTGTTATTGTTTTTTGTACGATAATTTCTTAATATTAGGTTCTTATTCGGTATTCATTAGTTTAACGCAGTTTGCAGTCAATTAATTTCCGAGTCTATTTCTATTGGTAGACTATCAAAGAAAACAATTTTTCACATGAATATGTGGATACAAATACAAATATTGACGACCAGCTACAGGCTCAAGCCCAACAAGGCTGGTGTTTTATTTATGAATTCCCCAATTCCCACTGACTATCCAATTGTATCTTAAATTCGTACACTCCCTTTGAATTAACTATATTTCCTGGCTACGCGTTTCATTTGACTATTACCCTATTAAAGTGGTAGTTTTTCCTTAAATACCGATTAAACATCTAAAAGATGTAACGATACAAACATCGTTAAAAGAACATTAGCAAGTTTATTCATTGAAAAAAATTATTTGGTAAATAACATACGCTTAATATAATATTTTAAATTTTTAGTGGGGGATCATTATAATTTACACTAATTTCAGACATTTCCCCTTCTACTTCGAAAATCAAGTAAACAAATTAATTTTTTTACACTACTAGGGGGCTCCGCCCCCTGCTCGCTTACGCTCGCCAACCCCCGGGGATTGCTACGCAAACCCACACTCCTTTTACATATGCCATTTGGTTTGCTTCGCAAACCAACATTCCTTTCGCACAGTGAAATTATCTGAATAATTTGTATTATCCTAATTTCACTTTCCGGTCCATGACGTCACAGCGAAGGCTTCGCAACCTGCTCGCCGACCCCCTGGGATTGCTACGCAATCCCGATTGGTTTGCTTCGCAAACCAATACCTCTTTCGCAAGTGATTTCACTTATTTTTACTTTAACACTTAATGCACCCTAAACTAATAGCCGCATCAGTAAAAAATCTTCTTCATCTTGTTGCCTGTACAATTTTAAGTAAACCGTGTTAATCTAAAAACTTTACGATCTGTACTTTGTACTTTCTCGGTAAACCGTCTGAAAAGAGAGGGAAAAAAGCGAGCCTCTTTCCTCGCCAAATAAAAAGAAATCGTTTTCATGGCAATTGGTGCTACGATAAATTTGATATCTGGCAAACCCGATAGTAAAAAATACAACCCTCCGCAAATGCAATGCTCCGCGAATTTGCTCCTCGAAATAAAAATTACGAAATTTGTGTCACCAACTTTTGACTGCATCCAATTTATTTATGAACCAATTTTAAAAACAATTGTACTGTAAGAAAGATAACATTCTGAGGTATACTGCGATATTTTAAAATTTAAAAACTAATAGTAATACGATATAGATATGACAGTTTTAGTTTTGTATCGGAAATTACGATCTGAAAGTTCCGAAAATTGTATGACCCACTTTTAATTGCATCGATTTTATTTATTAACCAACTAGCAAAATACCCGACCTTACTCGGTTTGAATTCGTTTACTCTAGATTGAAGAGATAATCAAAATATATAATGACTTACGTTTTTTGTAGAGTAAAAATTTATTTTAACACCTTTCGCCATCTTTATATTTTCTACAACTTACTTTGGACACAAATCCTACACATGCATATCCATTCATGTCATACATATCACATACATCGCACAATTGCTGTATGACAAAGTTACAAAATGACGAAAGGTGATACCAAGGTTACTACTATAAAAGACGATTTATAGGAAGATTTGGAATTCCCTTTCTTAAGTTGTTTTCATGTGCAACTCAATTAATTAAAATTGCGATTTACGGCGAGTGCTCTCGCACTCATAGTCAACAAAACAATATTTTTTTACCTGTGGCACTCTTGCCTCCGGTATGCGACATTGTGAAATTTTGCAATCTTCTCCTGTCATTACTACAACGAATTTTTTAATGTTGGAAAAAGTTCTAGTTTGGATTTTTAAACATTATTATTATTTCAATAACGACATTATTCTTTAAATAACGGCATTATTCTTTAAATAACGGCATTATTCTTTAAATAACGGCATTATTCTTTAAATAACGGCATTATTCTTTAAATAACGGCATTATTCTTTAAATAACGGCATTATTCTTTAAATAACGGCATTATTCTTTAAATAACGGCATAACTACACTTAAAATTTACTGAAAATTTATACTGACTTACCTAACATTTTCAAGTCTAATACTTTGTGGTGCTGTTGGGTGTGATGAGAAGGAAAACACATTTATTAAAATAATAAATATTTAAAACAGGAAACAGCAAAGTAAAACAAAATAAAAGATGTCGTAAAAAATTGTTCCAAAGATATTAATTTGTGATTCAATTTTATCTCTTGATCTCGCACAGTTGCCACAACTTACAACTAAAAGTGTACAAAATTTAGAAATGTGAAATTAATTCAGAGCGAAAGAACCAGAAAAATATCACTGCTCGCGCGATCGTGTTCATTCTCGTTTCATTGAAAAATATCGTCTGTCCCAAATTTTCGTAAATCGTTTTCATTGCGCAAAGAATAAAAATAAGACTCGAAATAAATGACGTATCAAAAATGAAATTCCATAAAAAAAAAAAAATTTGAAGAATAATTACTTTTTCAGCAGTACTGGTAAAGCAATCGAATTAATCGTAATATTCAATAGACATTCCAATTTTTCCAAAACTACCAAATTATGGTTGATTTAAGTATACTTACTCAGGTGTTTTAGCATGAAACTCGTCTAAATATAACAATAAAGAAATGTTTAATATTGCATTCACTAAATTATTAGATAATGTATAAAATAAAATACAATGCAATCAAATATCTGGAATAAAATTCATGTGATGCCTACACAAACACACAAACACAAAATCGAGCATAGAACAGAAAGACGGACAGACAGACTTTCGCAACCAATTCCACTCACTAAATCAAGATAAGTACTCTCTGTATGCAAATTTCCATGAAAATATCTTAAACCGCGTGGACGTGTATAGGGCACAACATACAGACAGACAGACAGACAGACAGACACCAAACGAGAAAAAGGCGGATTCGGCATCAGAAGGGTCCAAAACGGATAGAAAACTTGAAATGCGTCGAAAATATTGAATGTACAAACAAACACTCCATTCTTATTTATATAGATTTAAAAAATAATTGTACCATAAGAAAGAGTGTAATGTAATGTATTCAGTGATGTTCTCAAATTTAAAAAATAATGTTTTTTTCTGTAGATATAACTGTTGTGACAAAAAGTAGCGAAAATATCCAAAGATTCCGAATTTTGTATCACTAACTTTTGATCGCATCTAATTTAATTATTAACCGATTTCAAAAATAAAAGTACCGTAAGAAAGAGTACATTCTGAGGTATACTGCGATATTTTAAAAATTAAAAACTAATAGTAATTAGATATAGATACGGCAGTTTTAAAAAAAGTAACAAAAAAGTCCCGAATTTCAAAAAAATATTATAAAGAACCAAATTGAAATTTAAAAAAAAACTCGACGAGCTGCAAAAATTTACGTTGAGAGGTACTCTTAAAAAAAAACTCACGACTGAAGACTGAAAATTTGAATGTGTTTTGCTCACTCGCGAAAGAAATTTCACTTCTTCAACTTTAACACTTAATAAAACCTAAACTAATATCCGCATCGAAAAAAAATCGTAATAATTATCCAGGGAATACGATGAAGAACAAAGCATGTTAATTTCATTTTTTTCCGATCAGTACTTTCTCGGGAAACCGTCTAAGAATCGAGCTTAACAACACATTTTTCACATGTATAATCATTAAATATTTTTTGATTGCATTTTCTTGAACGTCAAGCGCATTTTCCATTGTTATTGTGTTTTGAAAATGTTTTTCTAACTGAGGAAAATATTTCATGATTTTTATTTCCAAATCCCTAGTAAAGATGTCAGGTTTTGTCAATATCCTAATATCTCATATAAATCTTAAAACAGCATTACGTTTCATCAATAAATCTAAAGGAGTTTACAAAAATCATTAAGGCATTTTTTTTATTTTTATGTTCATTATAAACACTTGTATTTTCTTCATATTTTTTAAAAGAGGGGTTCGAAAAATAATTAAAAATTCTTTTTTTGTATATGACGAAATATAATAAGTTTATAAAAATCAACGTCTGGGTCATATAAAAAGCCTGCGTGGGTCAGTGTCTGACCCGCGGGTCATAGGTTCGCCATCCCTGTACTAGACCGTTAAACAAGAGTAAAAATGTCAACGGATTTGAAATCTGCGGAGCATTTCAGTTTAGATTGATACCTAAAAATATGATTTTCTTTAAATAAATAATTTTTTAATTGAATATATCTTCAACGGATTTGAAATCTGTGGAAAATTTTACACCAGATTAATACTTTACATCACGGCGTTGCCCGTGGTTTTGGTTTGCTTCGCAAACCACGCAGCCACGCAGTAGCTAGTATTTATATCATTCAAATACGCAAATTAACGATTTCTTTCTAACGTGCAAATTAACTTTCGTTTTCTGACACAATGTAATGTAACAATAATAATTGTCTTGGCGATTCAAGATATGAAATAGTTCGAGAAAAGTGGACTGTATTTTTATTTAGTTAATTACTTGATATATGTACATATTTACAAATTGAAGTATTTGAGCACCATAGCTCTGAAGACAAGAGATGGACAATACCATCAAATATAAATGCATGAGCGCAAGAGCTCGTATAAGGGGAGAAATGGACCAGACCACCTTCACCCTCGAGAAACAATCTTTTTCTGAAAATGGAACAAAATACAAAAATTCACACAACTCCCACATAGCGCCACAATTGGCGCGTTCTCGCTCGAAGTTGCGACGTGAGGCTCCAACATCCCGCCCCACGTTGAATGTTTGCATTCAACAATTTCTACAATTTTCTAATCAATTATAATATATGGTTATAATCTTTCAATTAAACACTCAGAATACCTTACAAAGCACAAATTACTTGCACAGTTATTAGAATTGACAAAACACACAATTACGCAATTTTAAAATATTGCATAACTAATTCAAAATAATACAATTATATACACAATTTTCAATAGATTAAATAGTAATAGAGTATACAGGAATCATAAAAATGCAATAAGTTTATAACACTGAATTAATTATCAGTGTTACTAGTTTTAACTGGCAAAATGCATATTTTGGAAATTGGTCTTTTTAATAACCCATGTACATTCACAACTCTTATATGCCCATCACTTCCAGGAATAACTTCAGCGATTCTTCCCAATGCCCATTTACAACTGGGAAGGTTATCTTCTTTTATAATGACCATCATTCCTGGTTTTACATCATTTTTTACAACTTGCCATTTTTGCCTTTGTTGTAAATTACTTAAATAATCCAATTTCCATTTTTTCCAAATTAACTGAGATAATTTTTCTGTTCTTTGCCACCTTGATAATCTGTTGTCAGGGGTATCTATAAGTTCAGGCTCAGCTATTGCATTAATAGGTCGACCTATGAGAAAATGGCCTGGAGTTAATACCTGATAATCATTTACATCCGATGACATTGGGGTAAGTGGTCTGGAATTGAGAATTCCCTCAATTTCCGTAGTTAAAGTGCTAAATTCTTCTATATTTAAATTTGCCTTACCCACTGCCCTTTTTAAATGATGTTTGAAAGATTTTACTCCAGCTTCCCAGAGTCCGCCGAAATTTGGAGCTCCAGGAGGAATAAATTTCCAATTAATACCATCCGAGACCAAATAATTACCTAGAACTTCATCTGGATGTTTTACTAAATTATGTAGTTTTTTGAGTTCGGATTGGTCTCCTACACAATTTGTATCATTGTCAGTGAATAATGTGGCGCATTTACCTCGCCTAGCAAAGAATCTTTTATGAGTTGCAATAAAGGATTCTGAAGTTAAATCACTAACTACTTCTAAATGTATAGCCTTGGTGGCCATGCACACAAAAATTGCTACATAGATTTTATGAAGGGTGCCTTTTCTCTGACCTTTATATTTGACAAAAAATGGGCCACAAAAGTCCACGCCTGCGTTAATAAATGGAGAACTAACATTAACCCTTTCAGCAGGTGGATTACCCATAAGTTGTTGAACTATTACTGGCTTATTTCTTACACATACAACACATTCATGAACTACTTTCCTAGCTAAATTCCTGCCATTTAGAGGCCAAAATCTCTGTCTCATGTAATACAATAATGCTTGTGGACCAAGATGATGAAATTTTAAATGATAATATTCCATAATTAAACGAGTAATCTTATTCTTAGCTGGCAGTACAATTTGGTGTTTTTGTTCGAAACATACATTTGAGTTAGCAAGCCTTCCACCAACTCTTAACAAATCATTGTTGTCACAAAATACATTTAAAGATTTTAAACTGCTTTTACCAGGAAGGGGTTTACACTTCTTTATACACACAAACTCTTCAGACAATTCTGTTTGCTGAATCCATTGCAAAACTACAATTTCAGCTTGCAGAAATTCCTCCTTACAAATAGGTCCACTCCTTTGGTCATCTTTGTTCAAGGAATTATATCGAAACCTGAAAAGATAACTAATAATTCGAATTATTTTACCATAGTTATTGGAGACAGAAATAATGTCTGATAGTACAGAGTTACTATCGACCCATGAAGTCAAAGCCATTTCAACTCGCTGTTTCAATTCACATGTGAAGTCACAATTATTTGTCACTGGGTCCAAAGAACAACCTCCGTGGTTGTTCAGTTCATTCAAAAGAAATTGTGGTCCATACCACCACAAGTCAAGAACTTGAAGTTGATTTGGAGATACACCTCTGGACACAAAGTCGGCGGGGTTGTTCTCCGAAGTCACATGTTTCCACTGAAAGTCCCTTGTTAGTTCTTGAATCTTTGCCACTCGATGACTGACAAAAGTTTTCAGCAAATGGGGAGGCTTTTTTATCCACGCGAGAGCAATGGTCGAGTCGGACCATAGCACAACTTCTTCAATCGACATCTTGAGGGTTTTCACAACCCTTACCGTAAGCTGTGATAACAGCACCGCTGCACAAAGCTCCAAGCGAGGAATTGATACTGTTTTGATTGGGGCAACTCTGGACTTGCTGCACAATAAGTGAACAGATTTAGTTCCACTGGATGGGCTCCATTTTGCATAAACCGCTGCACCATATGCTGATGTAGATGCATCTGCAAACCCGTGAATCGTTATATTACCATCATTGGGAAAGTGTCTTGGAATGGTCAGCCCTTCTAGAGCAGGTAGTTCCGATACGAATTCTTGCCACTTCTTAATTACCTCTTCAGGAAGGGGGGGCATCCCAGTTCAATTTTAGAAGCCAAAGATTTTGAATGAACACTTTCGCTCTTGTTATGACTGGTGCTATCAGTCCCAGAAAGTCGAAAATTCTAGCAATTTCCGAAAAAATTGTTCTTTTGGTGTAAGTAGGTTGCGACTGGAAGCTTACTTTGAATGAGAAACAGTCTGTATTGGGCTGCCACAATACACCCAAGGCTTTGACAGGTTTTGTATCTTTTGAATCATCAAAAGAGTAGTGCTCGTTGCTAAAGTTTATATCTAGTCTAGTATCATTCGCATACCATTTGTGGAGAGTCATTCCACCTCTATCTAATAATTGCACTAATTGTGACTGCAATTTCCTAGTACCTTCTAGATCGTGCGATCCAGTCAAAATATCGTCCATGTAGAAATCTTCCCTAGCGATCGCCGCTGCCTCTGGAAAGTACTTCTCTTCATCATCTGCGAGTTGCTTTAAAGTTCTGGTTGCCAAATAGGGAGCACTTGTTGTTCCATATGTGACAGTACAAAGTTTGTAGACCTTGACTGGTTGTTCTGGACTTTCTTTCCACAAAATTCGTTGTAAGTCTCTTTGTGAGGGATGAATTAAAATTTGTCGGTACATTTTCTCAATGTCCGCAGTAAACACAAAGCGATGTTTTCGAAAACGAAGCATGATTGAAAATAGATCCTGCTGTGCTATTCCTCCATTTTGTTGAAGTGCATTCAAAGAGATGCCGTTGGTGGTTGATGCAGATCCATTAAATACAACTCGCAATTTGGTTGTATTTTTCTCGGGTCTATAGACTCCGTGATGCGGTAGATAGTAGCAAACATCAGGCTCCTGATCCTCAAAAACCTCGATCATGTGTCCCAACTGCTCATACTCGTGCATGAAATCTGTGTACAGAGATTGCATGTTTGGATTTTGCGATAATCGTCTCCACAGTGCGTCTAACCTTCTAGATGCCATCCTTTTTGATTCGCCCAGTACTTTCTCTGTTTTCAACGGCATTTGTACAATATACCGACCATCCGGTGCCCTGGAATGAGTTTTCTCGTAATGAATCTCACAATCCTTTTCTTCCTTGCTTAGAATTCTTCCGCTTGGTTCTACTGATTCTAATTCCCAAAAATCCCGGAGAGTTTTCTCAATATTGTCAAATTCCTTCAAAAGGCCGCAATACTTTTCACCCCCTAAATTTTGAAAGGTAATTGGACTAGAACCACTAGCAACATAGCCAAATGCGGTTTGTTGAAATATTAACCTGCTGTCTGCGATATGTATCTTCTCCGATTTTAAAAGATCAAAAAATAATTCAGCTCCTAACAGAACATCAATTTTTCCTGGTTTGAAAAATGTCGGGTCCGCTAGTGGAATGTTTTTTGGGAGTTTCCTTATGTTAAACTTTATTCGTCTTACTGGTGTAATGTTTGTAATTTTAGGGACTACTAAAAATTCTGAAGTTCTTATGAAATCACCACCATAATTAGACAATTCAATTCTTAATTTTGATTTAATTGAAATAGTTGCACCACTTAAACCTGACACTGGTATATTTGCTTTTTCTTGTTTTATTGACAAGAGATTTGCACTTTCCTTTGAAAGGCAATTGACCATACTGCCCGAATCCAAAACAGCGCGTAAGGGTTCCCGTTTCCCTGACGCGTTCTTCACATAAATAACGGCAGTGGCTAGAACAGCTGATTCGTTGCTTATCTGTAAACACGAATTGCTGGCACAGATGGCCCTAGAGGGGTCGTTGTCCCCACTCGAAGGTCCAGGGTTACTTTTCGGTTCGAAATTCCCTGTTTCTACTGCAACAAGATCTTTATTTTTCTGCGCCTTTTCCGAATCGTGGAGAATGATATTGTGTCGTTTGTGACAGATAAAGCAGCTATTCCTTGATTTGCAGTTCATAACTCTGTGCGAGGAACTACTTAAACAATTTAAACACAAGCTATGCTTTTTTACTAAATCAAATCTTTGTTTGACATTTAATTTTATCAATTCTGGGCATTTATAATTAGGATGAGATTTTAATTTGCAAATAACACATGTATATGAATTAACATTAGAGTCTACTTGAAGACTTTTCGACTTATTAACCAACTTTGGTTTTACCTGAGCCGATTGCCATTGCATATTTTCTAGCAATTGACAGCGCGTTTTTAGAAAGTCAATTAAGTCATCCCATTTGGGTAAATTTTTTGACTTCCATGACATTTCGAATTGTTTACGGGTTTCTTTGTCAACCTTTTGAAGAACAATATTAATGAGAATACCCTCACTTAGTTGATTTAATTCGAAATCCAATGATTTTAAAGCTCTAATATGCTTTAACAATTTATCGACTAGACCCCGTAAATCGAAAGCAGATTCATGATACATCTGTTCCAGACATATCAGCTCATTGATATGACTGTTTACAATTAAACGCTTATTGTCATATCGTTCTTCTAATGCCCTGAATAATGAAGCATAAGAGTCCTCCATAGTTTGAATTTCCTTCGCTGAACCGCTCAATGATGATTGTAAATAAAACAATTTCTGCGATTCATTCAAATTATCATTAGCATCAATGATGGAGTTAAATTGTAATTTAAAAAGATTCCAGTCTTCAAGCTGGCCAGAAAATTTAGGAAGAGGAATGTCAGGAAGTTTCACATTCACCATAGAGGATTTAGGAGGTACATCATTTAAAGATAATGCAGATTTAATTCTGAGGAATCTTACCTGCATATCTTCGATGTTCGTCTCCATTTCATCCAGAATTTCCTCGTTTGGTTGAACATCCTCATCATCTAATAGGGCGAAATATTCATCTCGAATATTCTTTAAGGTGTTGCTTGAAGCTGACAAAACTTTCATTTTGGCATTGATTTCAATAAGATCAGCAGCTTGGACACCTTCGCTTCTTGAGTAGTCCAATAATATGGAGAGTTTCGTTTTTAGTGATTCGCGTTTCCGCTCAAGAATTTTCAGCGAAGTCATGATAGTTGCGGAATTTCCAATGGAACACAATCAATAGTTCTTCTTGAGCACTTTTCGATGGACGGAAAGCGTAGCGAGAATTTGCAATCAGTCCTAATTTAATAGCGATGTAGCCGTACTCCGGCTCGACGGACCACTGTCTTGGCGATTCAAGATATGAAATAGTTCGAGAAAAGTGGACTGTATTTTTATTTAGTTAATTACTTGATATATGTACATATTTACAAATTGAAGTATTTGAGCACCATAGCTCTGAAGACAAGAGATGGACAATACCATCAAATATAAATGCATGAGCGCAAGAGCTCGTATAAGGGGAGAAATGGACCAGACCACCTTCACCCTCGAGAAACAATCTTTTTTTCTGAAAATGGAACAAAATACAAAAATTCACACAACTCCCACATAGCGCCACAATTGGCGCGTTCTCGCTCGAAGTTGCGACGTGAGGCTCCAACAATAATAATGTAACAAAAATGTAATAACACAATGTCCGAAAGTCATTTGACTTTGTGAAATGCCAAAGTTGTGTAACATACAGGTCACCAATGTCCAAAATCTGTTACCTATAGGAAAGCAATGTCCAAAATCTGTAACCTACGGATCATGAAATTAAATTTTTTTTAGTAATTTTGGAGAACAGTTACTGTTTTTTAAAAATTACTCATAGTTAACATTTAGTGTTCCCACATTTTGAGAATCTCCCGTATATAATGTGTGTTGTTCCACACACCAATATATATGCTCGAGTAGAGATTCAAAAATGATTCAGTTTAGTTTAATGTTTATTTGTAATTATGTTCAATAATTTGTGGATTTCATATACATAAGTCATAAGCGTATATCTACGAGCCAAATATGCATTTTTACCTATGCTGCTATATGAAGAAAACATTACACGTACAGATAATTTATTTATTTCCGTATTTTAATGGAAAGTAAAAAAAAATGAAATGAAACAATTGAAATGAAATTAACAGATTAAAATAATTAAAGATTTAAATATATTTCCCTTATTTTGGGCTAGAAAATATGCATTTCTGCATTTTTTGGCAGTGATGCAGCTCTTTGTCTTGTAATTACGTTTCCACCTGTGCTGAATAGTCTCTCCGAATGATCACTGGTGCCTTGGATTTCCAAAAAATGTTATATGGCAAGGATTTTTAAAACTGGAAAAGAGGCTTCGTGTGCCTTTCACCAGTTGTTGGGTTCATTTTGAAATCAACGTTAGGCGTTGCTAGATAGGTATTCAATTCATTTTCTGCCCTTTACTCTGGTAGTGTTGAATCGAAATCATTAGCAGGTGCATCCTCAACTTCAAGTAGTCATGCTATACTTTTTTTTTTGCTGGTTACATTTGGTTGCTTGATGTACCAGGTTGGATTGTGGAAAACTAACCAAGGGATGCATAAATGCCATCCGTCTTTTCAGTGACAGTTGTTTTGATTTAATCAGCAGAATCTGTAAAGCTAAGACGAAATCTTGGATCACAAAGTGAAGACATCCATAAGATAGTTATCACTTCCTGTTTCTCGTAGCGTTCCGCTAATGCAGATGAAATTTCACTTTTAATAACTTCACAGAGCATCATCCCCATCTTGTAACTGGAGGCCTCTTTTCAATCTTTGGTACAGAGGCAAAACTGATGAAACAGTTGCATATTTCTCTCCAGAAAGGGTTGTTGTTATGTCTTCTAAGAATTTTGTAGTGGAGACAAAATGCTCTAATGCTGAGACATCAGAACCTTCAATCATAGTTGTTTTTTATCAGGGTAGTCCTGTAGCATCTTACATATGGGTAGTTGATTCTCCAGAAACCTACGGACAAGTTTTAGTGTGCTCCACCACCTTGTCGGACAAGCACTGGGAAGAGCCACAACATCCATCTGGAGAAATTCTTGTGCTTTTTCAAGATCCCGCTTCATTTTCAAGCTGTGTGAAATTGCACCCTGAAGCTTCTTTAGTCTTGCAACTACCCTTTCTAATTGAGGGAGTTTCAATACACGATTAATGCCAATATTTATGTTATGTCCAAAACAAGAAACATGTGGTAACTGAAGATACGACATAGCTTTTAAAATGTTTGGTCCATTATCTGTACCACAGCATGTAATATTTCTCATCTTGAGACCCCAATCCCACAAAAGGTCAGTCAACATATCACACAGTATGTTATCATAAGTTAAGTATGATTTACATCAAAATGAGCGCAAAGACAAGCAGATCTTAGATTCCATTGATGGTCAGTAAAATGGACTGTGACAGCAACATAGAGGTGAAAATTAACGGTCGCCACGTGGCAATTAAACGTTTTTAAGTGGAGACAGAAAATTTTGCTACTGTCGCCACACTTTCTAAAATTTGGAATTTAGAGGGAAAAAACGCAGACTCTTGAAGCGGGAAAAGGCAAAGCAATCGAGGAAAAGAAGGCTGTGTGACCTGGGGTATTTCCTGTAAGGTAAGGCAATTTTAAATTAACGTCCTATTAGAGCAACACAACGTGCTATTGACGACGGTCCGGAATCAATCATCTAAGGGAAAGATACGAGGACAACACCACGTAATGTTGAACCACGGTCAAATGACGAGGCAACACCTGAGTTGCCCCCCCCCCCACTCTCCAAACTTCCATACCTACCCAATGGGGTATTTCCGGAGTGCTGATATTTCGCAGGTGATAAAATCTATTTTGTATCTATATCTATTTTGTGATATAAAACCTATTTTTACTCTATCTTTAACGGTCTAGGAGATAGAAAAAAGAACTATACAACACCAGTTAAAACTTTTATTTGTTTAAGCGCTCCTCCCACAAAATCAAACTGAAGCACGGAAAAAAATTAATTAAGTTGGAAAACTTCTGATTTTTTTTCACTTAAGTTTTATTTTTAATTTAATTTTTTTTTACTTTTAAATTTTATTTTTTATTTTTAAATTTTATTTTTTGACTTATGTTAATTTTGAATTACGTTAATTTTTGATACACCGAATGGGCTAGGCTGGGACGGTGGTAACTAGTTGAATATTCTAATGAGTACAAGCCAAGCAGTATGACTCCAGATCGGAAGGTTCCTGGTTCGAATCCGGGTCCGGGCATGGATGTTTGTAAGCGTATGGTGTAGAGGCGACTGGTGCACCTTAAATCTGTTTTGACCGAAAGTCCTCACGTTGGGTTAATGTGAAAGTTTTGAGAGTGGGTTGCCAGCTCAGATGATGCCTCGTCATCTGACCGTGGTTCAAATTTCGTAGCGATACACCGAATGGCTTACAGGGTTTACACGCTCCTTAAGAACTCCTTAAAATGGACTTTCGTTTTTAAGCACACTTAAAATTATTTATTTTTATGTGCTACTCCTTAAACACTCCTTATATTTTTTCGCTGTTTCAATTTTGAGATGGGTTAAATTTTCTCTTTTAAAAAATTCTTACCATTTTTAGAACTCGTTCAATACTTCTTATATACTCCCTAATTTTTCTGTTCACAATTCTGTATAAACACTGTCTTAGGCTGGGACACCAAGCGAAACGCCGTGATGACCTCGTCATTGTCAAACTCGGCCGAATTCGAATTGCGAAGAGATCCAATCTGCGGGACGTCACTATCTCGTGCGAAAATATAAATATTTAATTAAAAAATTATTTAGTAACGGAAAATCAAATGTAAGGTATAATCTATGTGGTGTAAAATTTTCCGCAGATTTCAAATACGATGAAGTTTTTAATCTATCTTTAATGATCCGGATTTTACAAAAAGAACTAAACAATACCAGTCAAATCTTTTTTATTTGTTTTGCAGAGCGCAGGAAATGAAATCTGCGATTTCTCGAATTAAACGAAGGTCATTCTTCGCAACCGCCGTTCGTATTAGAAAAAATATAAAAGTTTCAATTTAAAAATATTTATTTAAAGAAAATCATATTTTTAGTTATCGATCTAATGTGAAACTTTGCGCAGATTTCAAATCCGGTGAAATTTGTACTCGATCTTTAACGGTCTAGGACTGTGCTTCCCAAAGTGTGTTACGCGTACCCCCAGTGGTACGGGAAGAGTTTGGTGGGGGGCAGGGGCGTATATAAGGAAATTTTGATCCCGAAATTTTGACTAGGTTCAATCATGATAACTTTTTATTTTTAAACTTTTTAAAATTGAATTTGTATTCCTGGTGGAAATAATTTTCTTAAAAAATGTTTTTATTTGGACACATTTAAAATTGGACAGAGAAGCTATTTCCTTTCCTGAGTAAAGTTAAAGCAAACCCGGTGGGCTGGACACAGGGATCACCAAAATTTATGATGGTTGATGAAAGATGTGCTGTGACCATGTGGTCAACACCTCCTATAGGAGGTGTTGATGTGGTTGTGAGAGTGCAACTCAACAGGGAACATTTTCTTCCTCCGATGTCCACAGAATCCAATAGACACCCCCGACAGTTTTACGACTTTACGAGATAAGAAACCCTCTATCTAGCTTCCCAAACAACCCCTTAGGCATTTCATTTGTTTTACGACCCCAGACTTAGAAATTACAATGTTGTGGAACGAATGAATACTTGCCAAAGGGGTAAACACAATTCTTAAACTTCGGGAGGGAAGTAATACATTGCTGTTCTAGAAATTTGTTTAGACACACGTGTTGGGTATTCTCGGATTGGTTGTAATTCAGAGAGTCCTTCTCTTCTCTATCCGTTGAATTCAAAGATAGTTTATTCCTATTTTGATCCTGTATTCACGCGTTGCAACTTCCTCAAAATTAGTACCATCTTCAAAGAGTCTACAATTAAGTAAGTAATATTTTGGTTTCATATTTTAAATATTAAATTATATACGTTACTGCCAAAGCTCGAATTGTCATTACTGCCGAAGCCCGTTGTCTGTCGAGCTTTGGCAGTAACGACAATTCGAGCTTTGGCAGTAACGTATATAATTTAATATTTAAAATATGAAACCAAAATATTACTTACTTAATTGTAGACTCTTTGAAGATGGTACTAATTTTGAGGAAGTTGCAACGCGTGAATACAGGATCAAAATAGGAATAAACTATCTTTGAATTCAACGGATAGAGAAGAGAAGGACTCTCTGAATTACAACCAATATATGTATATATATATATATATATATATTATATAACAAAAAAATCGACGCACCAAGAAGGAATCATCCGATATCTTTGAAATTTCGTATGCAAAAATGTTTTGACCAAATATGCAAATTATTAAAATGTCGTGTCCAATGAATGAATAGTGCGATCTCCACCGCATCCAGCAGATGTATATAAGGAGTTTTTCTTGAACTGTTGTTAAAATTTTCTGCTGCATTGCGATTTAGGATACCTTTCAACGACTGAAAAAATGTCTCGCCGCAGGATTCGAGCTCATTACGAGCAACTTTAAGAGTTTTAAAGAGGTCATTGGATTGAAAGAGGCAGGTTGGGAAAATCTGAGAATCACTCCTCATGTGAGTCGAAGCGATGCGGTGATTAGAAGATGCTGGCAAGAGTGGGTGGACAGTGGCAGATTTCAGGGTCATGATGGTAGCGGTCGACGTAGGCCCACAGCAGATCGCGAGGACAGAGTGGGTTCAGATCAGCTGTCACAGCGCCTGATTCATCGCTATCAACCATCAGTCGTGCGACCCACACACGAGTGTTCACCATGACCATTCACAGACGGCTGAGAGAGCGAAATCTACACTCGTACCGACCGTTACGCCACCTGCCACTCACGCCTGCACACTGTCGAGCCAGATTACAGTGGTGCTTGGCTCGATCAGGCTGGAATGATGCTGACTGGGGACGTATAGTCTTTAGCGACGCATCCCGCTTCCAACTGTGTCCTGTCGATCATCGAAGACTTGTCTGGAGACGCCCAGGGCAGCGTGCCGATCCTGCTTTCACTATTGCACGACACACGGGCCCTCAACAAGGAGTTATGGTCTGGGGTGCCATTTCCCTTGATAGCCGGACCCCTTTGGTCGTCATTAGAGGTGCACTTACTGCACAGCGGAACGTTGACGACATTCTGAGACCTGTTTTGCTACCGTTCCTTTCGCAGTACCCTGGGCTTATTTTTCAGCAAGACAATGCCAGACCACATACGGCACGTGTTGCTATGAACTGTCTTCAAGCTTGTCAAACACTTCCTTGGCCAGCCAGATCACCAGATCTCTCTCCTATCGAGCATGTCTGGGATATGATGGGAAGGCGACTGCATCCGGTAGGGAATGTTGATGACGTAGTCCGACAATTGGAGCAAATTTGGCAAGGAATACCGCAGGAGACCATCCGAGAGCTTTATCAGTCTATGCCACGCCGTGTGGCAGCTTGCATCCAGGCTAGAGGCGGGTCAACACCTTATTGAGCTCGTTACTGTAACTCTTAAATAAATAATTTAATTGTTCTGAAATTTTAATCATTTTCTATTCTGTACATAATTTTCCTATCCACCAATTTTTGTCGTCATCGGACAACTCCTTCTTGGTGCGTCGATTTTATTGTTATAGAGTGTATATATATACAATGTTTTTAAATTTAGAAATATAAGACAAAGCTTCGTTCCTCTCGAAATAAACTCTTTTAAGCTAACGATTGCTATCCAAATCCACTTTTAAATAATAAGTCAACCTCTTATTTTAAAATTTGAAACCTGTAGGGTGTCCACTATTAACTTTGATAATGCGTTTACTAATTTCTTAACCATTCGTTATACATGCATATTTTCAATAACAAAAATGTTTGAAAAGAAAAAAATTGTATTTAAAATGTTTTGGGTATAAAAAGTTCTCAATTAAAAAATTTTTATTTTTTATTCGTGTTCTGGTTTTATCAGTCATAATTAGCAAACTAATATCCAGATACTCATACATTAAACAAAGAAATTTCTATTGAGATAGTAATTAAAAGTAAATTACCTATCCATCATTTTTAACAGTGGGCCCCCTATATATAAGAACAAATTATAGAATCTCTCTATCATATTTAAAAAAAAGTCTATATCGTATTACTATTAGTGTTTAATTTTGAAAATATCGCAGTATACCTCAAAATATACTCTTTCTTACGGTACAATTATTTTTAAAATTGGTTCATAAATAAATTCGATGCAATCAAAAGTTGGTGACACAAATTTCGTATTTTTTTATTTCGCGGAGCTTATGAGGGTTGTATTTTTGACTGTCTAGTTTGCCAGATATCAAATTTATCGTAGCAACAATTGCCATACAAACGATTTCTTTTTATTTGGCGAGGAAAAAGGTTCGCTTTCTTTCACTCTGTTCTCAGACGGTTAACGGAGAAAGATCGAAGTACAGATCGAAAAGTTTGGAGATTAACACGGTTTACTTAAAATTGTACAGGGAACAAGATGCAGAAGGTTTTTTACTGATGCGGCTATTATTTTAGGGTGCATTAAGTGTTAAAGTAAAAAAAAAAGTGAAATCACTTGCGAAAGTATTGGTTTAGCAAACCAAACGGGATTACGTAGCGATTCCCGGGGGTCAACGAGCGTAAGCGAGCAGGAGGCGAAGCCCTCCCTGTGACGTCATGGACCGGAAAGTCAAATCAGGATTATACGAATTATTCAGATAGTTTCGCTGTCCAGGAGATTCACTCTGCGAAAGGAATGATGGTTTGCGAAGCAAACCAAATGGGATTGCGTACCCATCCCCAGGGGTTGGCGAGCGGAAGCGAACAGGGGGCGAAACCGCCTAGTATTTTAAATAAGTAAACAAGTTACTTTTTTCCAAATGAAGAAACGTATATTTCATTATAAAATAATATTAAAAATTATACTTTCCAGTTTCTAAAAATACATTTAAACTGTCCTTTTTTTAACCTATGTCTGACCTTCTATTCCTTTTAATATCCATGCAGGTTTTAAGTCATTATTATATACTAGGGGGCTATCGCCCCCTGCTCGTTATCGCTCGCCAACCCCCGGGAACCGCTTGAGCGGTTCCCATTCGGATCGCTTTGCTCGCTCGCCGTATGCTACAATAGACTAGCTAAGATTACCCACACAATTAAATTTGGTATATGCATATTAGTTAATCATCCATTTTCACCAACATGGATGAACTAAACAACATGGAAAACTGTTGCTAAGAAGTTAATTTCCTGTTTTTCTAAACTATTAAGCTTTTTCAACATAATGACAATATTTTTGGTGTTGTCAATTAGTAGAGGGTGATAATATAGAAATCAATTTAGTGTTTTAGAAATGGTATATTTAGCAGGAAAATATGTAGTGAAAAATATATGTACAGAGTGTTCACTCATTGCAGGGTTAACAGGTGGTTCACTATAGCGGGGTTCGACTATTTTTTTATATGAGAAGGAAAAAGATGAATTTCAATTAAGTAAAAATGTGCAAATTTATAAATTTAAATAAAAACTTTCAATGATTTAAGACATGTATGTACAGCAATTTTAAATTGACATACCCGAACTTTTGATGAAATAATGATTATTTATGTATCTAAAACTTCCTTATAAACACAGTTGTAAATACTGCGGCTAGGAGCAACCACTGTCACAGATTGAAATGATCGTACTCTTGACAGGGCTACATACAACTGCCCATGACTAAATACTGGCTTGGGAAGCATAAGGCATATTTTTTCAAAAGTTTGTCCTTGGGACTTGTTGATTGTCATGCAAAATGCCAACCTCACAGGGAACTGTTTACGTTTATATTTAAATGGCATGTTGCTGTCCGATGGAATCATAGGCAGCCGGGGAATAAAAAATGTCTGACTGTCGTCCGAATCAATTGCTTTTGCCTCAATGATATTTCGTTGTAATTTAGTCACAATTAATCTTGTTCCATTACACAATCCTTGAGATGGAGCCAAGTTTCTTAATAACATAATAATACATCCTATTTTTAAATGCAATTTGTGTGGAGGCATGCCTGTTGGAGTTAGAGTTTAAAAACTCTTCAGGGTATGTAAGTTGATCTTGGGGATCATCACTTATTATTTTGTCCATTGCTTCATATACAACTTCATCTCCTGGCATAACACTAAGTACTTGATTGTTAAGTGCCAAGGAGATGTCATTGGTAACAGCCAAAATTGCCCTATCTTTTAACTGCTTCGACGTTACATCTCTAAAATCTATATCATTATAGAGTTGTGTGATAGGATCCTGAACTTCAGGATAGCAAATTTCAGGAAGATTCACAACATCTCCTTCCTTGGCATTACCAACATCCAAGAGCCACTTGGAAAATTCTTTTTCTGATTCAAGAGCACGCATGTTCACTGAAAGGGTCAATTTTGTGAAATTAGACCAAAGGGGGTGTTTTTTTAAACAGCTTGCTACCGTCAAAGACCTTGATCCTCGTAAAATCACTGGCAGTACCTGGCGAAAATCTCCACCAAGTAAAATGACTTTTCCACCAAATGGCTTTTGACATTTCGTTATGTCGCATAATAGTCCACTGACTGCAACAAAAGCATGAGAATGTGTCATCGGTGCTTCATCCCAGATGATCAGTTTGGTTTTAAGCAAAATCTGGGCCTCTGTACTGTTTGGTTTTATATTGCAAGTAGAAGTGGCATTCAAAATAATTGGAATTTTAAAAACAGAATGTGCAGTTCTCCCCTCACTCAAAACTGTTGCTGCAATGCCAGTTGAAGCTACAGGCGTTACTAAGTCACCCTTTCCACGTATGGTGTGTAAAAGAGTTGTGTACAGAAAAGTTTTTCCAGTTCCAGCAGGTCCGTCTAGAAAAAAACACTTGGGTGAGTTCGTTCGATTATTATAGATAGCTGATAGGACAGTTTCAAAAACTTCTCGCTGTTCGGTGTTAAGTTTCTGAACATAGATTTCAGCATTTGCCTGCTCTTGCAAAATATCATAGGATGGTTGGACAGTCAAGGAAACAGATACTGCAGGAAGTTTGACCTTTTCTAAATTTAAACTATATGACTGCAGCAATCTGTTTATCTCTGCTGAGGCATATTCAATACCTGTACTTTCCGAATAGCGATGGACAAAATCTTCACAGAGAGCCTCCCTGTGAGTGGCCCAAAGTTGAGGAACATCTTCAACCTCTCCAAAAGCACATACGACAGCAAACAACATGCGTAACTGACTTGGAGACTGAGCTTCTGCAGCTTCACGAAACGTGTCATTCTAAAGTTGATCTCCTTCAAGAAATCCCCTCATCCTACATGCTTGCTGAAATGTTTCACAGAGGATTTCATCCACTGTAAGAATGTCCTCAAACCCAATGGCTCCAGGTAGCCTCAGCAATAACATCCTTAAATAAAAACGCTCACCGTCTCGTACACTGACGACTGGCATTCTGCCAATGACTTGTTGTGAACCTCGCTGGCGCCTTTTCCATTTTGTTGTACTTTTTTCAAACACATAGTGATTCGGAATTTCAGGGTAGGTTTAGTTGTGTACTTCAGAATCAGCTCTATTTAACTCAAACCATGCTGTCAGAGT
Organism: Metellina segmentata; assembly: GCA_947359465.1. Classification (NCBI taxonomy): domain Eukaryota; kingdom Metazoa; phylum Arthropoda; class Arachnida; order Araneae; family Tetragnathidae; genus Metellina; species Metellina segmentata. Next base: position 129,237,589 of record OX375878.1, read on the forward strand.
TGTGCACTTGATAGCTGCTCTTTCAGCAGCTTCCGTCTCTTGTCCTCCCATTAAAACAACCTGCTGCTGATGGGGCAAGTGTACTGCTAAACGAATGACAGTGTGAGATTTGTTAGACATATTAAATTCACTCAAACGCCAGATAGCTTCTGGTGCACTAACGTACCGACCATCTAGATAGGTTGATATTTCATCCATATCAAAAGTGCTATTTTCACTACTAATTCTAATAGATGCAGCATCATGACCTTTGTATACGTATTTGTACAGGTATTTAACACTCTTAACTGATGCACACACCTCCACATTAATGTGAGCGTTGAACTTTTTGGAAAGCCATGGGTTATATGGGACAACCCATCTGTTGTCAATATCATATTTGCCAATTTTAACTGGATCTGTTTGCCGTCTTTGATAAATTGGATAACCATTCACATTTTCTTCAGTCTTTTCCTTGAATTCTTTCGGGAATTGCTTTGAACAAACACCCTCCTTCATACATGGGGAATTAGGATTTAGTGCTCCGCATGGATCATGCATTTTGTTATTATTTCATACAGGCGTGGTTCGATATCAGCATCAGGAAGTTCAGCAACAACAGATTTGTTAATATCATCTTTGGTGCGGATTTTTGACCCATCATCCAAAGTCAATAACATATGGGCATGAGGTAAACCTCGTTTTTGAAATTCTATAACATATATGTATGCTACAACAACACCAAACAGGTTGCGCTTCAATATGTCGTCTAAAAGTTCCATTAGCTTCATTTTGAAGACACGAACGACGATATCTGGCCTATCTTCTGGCCTTTCCCGTTCTCCTAAAGCATCTTTCACTTCAGGCCATGTAGGATTGCAAGTAAAAGCAGGGTGGCGACAGAACCGGGAATTCTGGGAAATCAGGGATTTCTCAGGAAATAATCATTTTCTGGAAAAATCCGGGAAAACTCAGGGAAGTTTCGTTTAACTCAGGGAAAAAGTTGGAATTTCGTTTTGGAAATGGCATCCATTTGGTGCTTTTCCGTAAGCCATGCGGGCGCCACTTTGAACCAAAATCAAATTGTCGCCAATTTTGTTTTCATTCCGAAAATGAGAAGCGTATTTTTTACGTAAACATCCAGAAAAAAAAGAGTTGTATACATTGTATACTGTTTTATTAAACCTGTAACGGCCGGAAATCCTGTAGCCGAAGTCTACAGCTGTGCCACGTTCCCTAATGTCAATAATAGGAACGTAGTGCCTTGCGGCTTTGAAAAATACCAACGGCCGGAAAAACTTGCAAAAGTTAAACATCCGGTTCCAATTTAATCAACATTTAAAATGAAAATCATTTTTTTCTAAAATACCTAGATTGGCGATTTTGATTTTGGTCCAAAATTGCGCCCGGCTAACGGAAAAGTATTTAGATTGCGCATATATTTTTTAATACATATGTGTTAAAAGCAAGGTTTATAGAAGGGGAATAGGTTTGCTCCTTCACAGCGGAAACTCGTTCTAAACGCGAAAGTGATCGTGACGTACCGGCGGGGAAGTCCAACCCTGGCGCCACGACGTTTTCTACACAACTGAATCGGATTTCGTCTTGAATTGTAAAACTCGCTGGAGACGAATCCTACACCACAAAACGACGATTTTTGTTTTAATCAATAGCTGATAATTTAAAGCATTTACACACGAATGCTCATCAACCACATGAGTACCGTTTTTGAGTAAAACGTTGCTGAAAAGTGTGAAAAACTGAAATCTCCAAGTCCATTAACCACACCCCCCTGCTGTTTTATTGGCCTTGTGAATTGGACTCCCTGGTTCCCTCGTTTCGCGGTTTTACCAGGCATCTGTATATCCTCAAGGGATTTGCTTCGTGAAAGGCGATTGTTAGCTGTTCAACAGTGTAGTATTCGTTTCAGTTTTGATAAAATTTAATATAATTTTAAAATAAGAATCGTTGGAAAACAAAGAATATTCTTTTTTTTTATTGCTCTATTTAATAAAAAATATAGCATATTTTGTGCATCATATAAATAGATTACAATTGGTATGAGCTAAGTTCTTGCGTTTAATTAGCGCAGTAATTTAGGTATGTTTACACATATTTGAGTATGTATTTAATTCATTGAACGCGATTAACACTCAATTAAAGACACCCTATTTTAATTTAAAATAACCGGTTTGCAATCTGCAGATTACGTAGAAGATTTATTCTTTAAAAAAAATCAGGGTGTGAAATATAAGAGGACAACTAAACAAAATTGGAAATCATTAACTACAGTATTGTTTGAAAAGTGCACGAGTACTGTGGAACAAAACTATATAGTATTTATGACAATTTTGTTCAATCAAATTGCAGGAAGAGTTCTTAAACCTGAAAGAAATATTCTACAAGTAACTTTAAGTTTGAAAGGGTTTATCAATTTCCACAGAAAACTTAATGTGATTTAAAGGAAAGTGTTTTAATTTTTTTTTAATTGATAACACATTTTAATTGAAGAGAGGAATAGAAATGAAGCACAGTGTGTTTCTTTTTTTTTTCTTAAGTATCGCTAAGATATATTGCGAGGAGTACTAGACTTTCGAGGGGTTTCCATTGAAGTGTGTGTGTATGTGCGTGTGTGTGCTATTTAGTTATTGGAGTCTTGTTTAGAGATTCATAGAAAATATACGCGTCAATAATCCACAAATTAAATTTTAAAACAATCAATTAATATCAACACTATATTTCTGTATAAAATATATAAAATTGTGACTAAGCAATGGAATGCATGGAAAGTAAAATTATTTTGTTTTCTCTCATTTGAATTGGTATCAGTAAGAACTTGATCCATATATAATGTTCGAAATATATTCTTTAATCATTAGATTCATGTTAAACTATTTGTAGAAAGAATATTTTGAAAAAGAGCTTTATATAAAACAGCATACAACAAAAACTCCAAAATATCCCTAAAAGAATGTACTAATAGAAATAAGCAAAAAACATTTGAAAACTATTTTTAGATCAACTAGGGGGCTCCGCCACCTGCTCGTTTACGCTCGTCAACCCCCGGGGATTGCTACGCAATCCCATTTGGTTTGCTACGCAAACCAACACTCCTTTTACAGATGCCATTTGGTTTGCTTCGCAAACCAACATTCCTTTCGCAGAGTGAAACTATCTGAATAATTCGTATTAATCTGGTTTCACTCAATCTGGTTTCGGCGGGAATTTTTTTAATATAGAGAGATTCGAGCATTATATATGTAAGATTCGTGTTGTTCTGTTTGGTAAGGTCTATATTAAAGACTTAAGTCGATTATTTTGAAAAATCGAACAAAAATATGAAATCTCTTTATTTGTTGGATGGATTATGTTCGATGAAAGTATCGATAGTAGATTAAAGTGTATAAGAAATCACTATAGTTTTTTTCTTAGAACGTTTTGAGATTGAGCGTGTTCCAGCTATTCCAAACAAGTGGTCAAAATGACCTTCCCCAGGAGAAACGTAAAGATGTTTCCGAAATTGCACTGTTGAATGATCTACAATCCCCTTTCACTAACCCCCCTAGTAAAACCGCAAACCCAGAGAGTTCCAATCCACAAGGCCAATAAAACAGCAGGGGGGAGTGGTTAATGGTCTCTGAGATTGCTGTTTTTCTTACTTTTCAGTAGCGTTTTTCTCAAAAATGGTACTCATTTCATTAATGAGCCTCCGTGTGTAAATACTTCATATTATTAGCTATTGATCAAAACAAAAATCGCCGTTGTGTGGGGTCGGATACATCTTCAGTGAGTTCAACAATTCAAGACGAAATCCGATTTAGATGTGCGGGAAATGTCGTGGCGCCAGGGTCGGACTTTCCCGCCGGTACGTCACGATACTAAGGGGAAACGCCTCTTTCTGCAACTCGCTTTTCGGCCAGAAGGCGCCCCCGTGTGTTAAAAGTTATTATTTTTTTCGAAAATTTTTGAACTGAGGTTTTTTTGTTGTTGAAAAGTTTGGGTTGCCCGTTACAGTTCTTTTCGTAATGGATTCTTCTTTGTCAAATGCGGCCAAAATCGTTTGCGAAGAGATCCAATCAGCGTAACGTCACAATCTCCTATGAAAATATAAATATTTAATTGAAAAATTATTTATTAAAAGAAAATCAAACGTATAAGGTATTCTATCTGGTGTAAAATTTTCCGCATATTTGAAATCCGTTGATATTTTCATTTTCTCTCTATATTAAAAAAAAGTTACCGCCGCCGCCGAAGAATTGAAATTTTTGTTGTTTAGCTCCATTCTTAGACGGTTTCCCGAGAAAGTACTGATCGGAAAAATATGAAATTAACATGCTTTGTTCTTCATCGTATTCCCTGGATAATTATTAAGATTTTTTTCCGATGCAGCTATTAGTTTAGGTTTTATTAAGTGTTAAAGTTGAAGAAGTGAAATTTCTTCCGCGAGTGAGCAAAACACATTCAAAATTTCAGTCTTTAGTCGTGAGTTTTTTTTTAAGAGTACCTCTCAACGTAAATTTTTGCAGCTCGTCGAGTTTTTTTTGAAATTTAAATGTGGTTCTTGATAATATTTTTTTGAAATTCGGGAAAAATCGGGACATTTTTGTTACTTTTTTTAAAACTGCCGTATCTATATCTAATTACTATTAGTTTTTAATTTTTAAAATATCGCAGTATACCTCAGAATATACTCTTTCTTACGGTACTATTATTTTTGAAATCGGTTAATAATTAAATTGGATGCGATCAAAAGTTCGTGATACAAAATTCGGAATCTTCGGATATTTTCGCTACGTTTTGTTAAAACCGTTATGTCTACGGCAAAAACCATTATTTTTTAAATTTGAGAACATCACTGAATACACTACATTACACTCTTTCTTATGGTACAATTATTTTTCAAATTGGTTAATAAACAAAATCGATGCAATTAAAAGTAGGTCATACAATTTTCGGAACTTTCAGATCGTAACTTCCGATACAAAACTAAAATGGTCATATCTATATAGTATTACTGTTAGTTTTTAATTTTAAAAATATTGCAGTATACCTCACAATGTACTCTTTCTTACGGTACAATTATTTTTAAAATTGGTTCATAAATAAATTCGATGCAATCAAAAGTTGGTGACACAAATTTCGTATTTTTCAGTTCGCATAGCTGGTTCCGCAAACAGCAGTGGGTTGCATTTTCTACTATCGGGTTTGCCAGATATCAAATTTATCGTAGCAACAATTGCCATAAAAACGATTTCTTTTTATTTGGCGAGGAAAAAGGCTCGCTTTTTTCCCTCTGTTCTCAAGACAGTTTACCGACAAAGTACAATCGTAAAGTTTTGATATTAACACTGTTTACTTAAAATTGTACAGGGAACAAGATACAGAAGATTTTTTACTGATGCGGCTATTAGTTTAGGGTGCATTAAGTGTTAAAGCAAAAAAAAGTGAAATCAATTGCGAAAGAAGTATTGGTTTGAGAAAGCAAACCAAACGGGATTGCGTAGCAATCCCCGGGGTCGGCGAGCGTAAGCGAGCAGGGCGCGAAGCCCTCGCTGTGACGTCATGTACCGGAAAGAGAAATCAGCATAATACGAATTATTCAGATAGTTTCACTCTGTGAAAGGAATGTTGGTTTGCGAAGCAAACCAAATGACATCTGTGAAAGGAGTGTTGGTTTGCGAAGCAAACCAAATGGGATTGCGCAGCAATCCCCGGGGGTTGGCGAGCATAAGCGAGCAGGGGGCGGAGCCCCCTAGTATTTTAAACAATCGCTGAGATAGAAAAAAGCACTGAAGAACGCCAGTCATAACTTTAATTATTTCTTTTGCTTCAACCGAATCCGTTAATCTTCAAAATGAATGAATCTCGAATAAAACGAAGGTCATTCTTCTCGGCGGCGAAATTCGTATTGGAAAATATATAAAATTTACAATTTAAAAATTATTTATTTGAAGAAAATCATATTTTTAGGTATGGATCTAATGTGAAATTTTCCGCAGATTTCAAATCCGTTGAAATTTTTATTCTATCTTTAACGATCGCAAAGATAGAACAAAAGCAACGAAGAACGCCAGTTCGAACCAGAACGAACGAACTCGAATCCGTTGCTCAGGAAATCAAAATGAATTAATCTGATCTTTTTAACCACGAAGGTAGAATTCTTCACGGCACCGGCGGCCATATTCGTATTCGAAAATATATAAAAGTTAATATTTTTTTAAATTATTTATTTAAAGAAAATCATGTTTTTAGGTATCGATCTGATGTAAAATTTTCCGCAGATTTGAAATCCGTTGAAATTTTTCTTCGATCTTTAACGATCTAGGAGATAGAAAAAAGAACTACAAAAATCTCTGTTCAAACTTTATTTGTTTTGTTCGTCCGCTAAAATCGTTGCTGAGAAAATCTAACGGAAACGGAAAAAATAAATTTAGAATGTTGTCTTTATACCGTATGCCATTCTACGGAAAATAATAATAATTAAATTCCAATTAATTACTTTTTAAATGTTTTAGATTAAATTTTAAAATTCGGGCGCGATGGAAAAATTGCAAAAAATTTGGACCACATGTGTGCTAAATTTCACTATTGTAAGTGCCATCGATTCGTTAGGACACTGCGTACAAGACAGACAGACAAACACTTCCTTTTATAATAGTAGAGATGTACCGAGCGCTGGCGCCATTGACGGATTCAGGGGCTGATGACTGCTTTTACAAACACATCAAAATAGTTAAAAATGTAAAATTAAATATTATATCTATAACTTTATATTATCTTATCTTATTTTTATTCATCTATTAGTCTATAGTTTTTCAGTTCATTAAGTGTCAAGTTTATCATAATAACAGAAGAATTGTTCTGCGAACGGATGGAGAAACTCAGGGAATTTCATGAAAAATACTCTGGAAATCAGGGAAAACTCAGGGAACTTTTTACTTCAATTTTTGTAGCCACCCTGTAAAAGTGACAAATAGATCAGGTCTACCAAATTTCCTAACAATTGCCATAGCATCTTGGTAGTTTTGCTGCATCTGCCGAGGGCTACCTTGGAACGTAGATGGGAGAATAATTAATTTCCCTATCTGCTTGTTCATACTTCTTGCTTGGGCTTGTAAAACATCAAGTAAGCCTTGGTAGAGTTCCACCCGAAGGTCCTTTTGATTCTGTCGCAAATAGTTGATACGTGAGCCCTCTGTTTTCACATAAGCATCGACAATGTATTGTTGGAAGAGCTTCCCACTTGCATGGAGCAAGCTGAACCCATGGCGTACAGCGAGGCGATATGCATAAAATTGCAGTTGGGTAACTCGTGTTCTTCGGGATGTTCGCCTTTCTTCCACATGCTCCAAACTGCTATTCCATCCAAAGTCCCCACCAAGAAATAGTAAAGGGTACACCATGGGATCGGCACACTGGTTGATTGGAGAAATTGTTTTGCAGCTGCTGCCGACTGGATAAATGATTATATCACGGTTTGCAGGGGGTTCACCATCATCTCCAACGAAAATAGCTGCAACTTCAGTCCTTGTTGAGGGTGCATTGTACCGCCACAGATCCAGACTGCCATCTTCCATGAAAACCATCTTTACAGATGTTGCTGGATTATTCTCAACAATTTCATGCATTTTAATGAAAGACTCTGCAAAGGGATTTACTTCTCGAATTAATGAATCCAGCTGCTTCATGAGAATTTATGAGCACCCCTCATTTTTTTCCATTCTTTGATTTGTGGCCTCACTGGAATCAAAAATGTACAACTGGCCGTATCCTGCTTTATGCTCACTGCCGGCATATAGTGGTGACACCATATGGTATATCTGGCCATGAATGCGGAAGCAGTAAGGCCCAGTTCCAGGAGGTGGCTTTATTTGGGCTCCCATGGAAGCAAAAGCCAGAGCAGCATTATATTCCCTTATATGGGATCTGTAGTTTTTTGAGTCTGGTGAATTGCCGGTCAGCAGATCAAGAAATAAGTTGGGTGTTTGGTTAAGTTCTGGCAATCGGACCTTCCCACCATGACAACACTGTGCATACTGTCCACTCGTATTTTCCTCTTTTTTCCAATAGAGTGCGTGACAAAACTCACACACTTCTGCCATTTCTCCGCAATGATGCTCCGTGAGCAATGAAATATCAGAAATGCTATGTGCAGCACGCCGCAATCTATCAGACTCTGTCCGATTAGTTTTGCGAATACTCGCTTGATCTGGAGTTTCATTACTTCACTCGATTCTTCTGCGTTTATTATTGCGAAAATAGTTTGCTACTCTACATAAATCCATAAAGATTAAATAAAAAAAAGTTGAAAGTTATCGTATATCGGAAAACGTTGTTAACAGACACTAAACATGAATTTGAATTCGCAAAGTGTAAACAAACCGATCGTTGCCAACGGCGGATAGATATATAGATACTGACATTATTTTTACACCTATTTTTAGAAATAAATTTTAAACAATTTGAGAATTTCAAATTGTTGTTGGAATTATATTGAATTGTTCTTATTTATTCAAATTGATATCCTCAAGTCCTAAATAGCCTTCCAATGTTTGCTTCCCCCAAAATTAATACATTTGTACGTTGTATACTAAATTGCTTTAGAGAATATTTGGCAACCCCCCCCCCCCGAAATAAACTGCTGTATACGCCACTGGTGGGGGGTACGCGTTGCACCGGAGTTTGGAGGGGATAGTGCACTGTGCTTAGCTGCGCCTAATTCTACATTCTCATGAGTCAAGTGAAGACAGTCTTGTGAGGCGTGAGATGCAGTGGTGCCAGATTTTCAGAACAAAGTACCTCGTTTTTGCTGGCGTAAACCTCTAGAAAACCTCTGATTTAGAGATCTAGGATATTATCGACGATTTTTTTAAAGGACAATAATATATATATATATATCGATATTTTTAAACCTACCATATGCTAAGCACATACATGGCATTTATTTATAAGCACATTATGCTTATTTTATTTTTAACTGCTGCGTGCTGCTGAATTAAGATTCATAAATGTATGCTTTATTTTTTCTTCCAACTTAAATAAGCTTTTGATAAAGATGTCAAAAAAGGGCTAACGAACTTTTTTTTCAAGTATTAGTCTCCCGTCTAAGCAACCCTGTTTTTAATAACATACACACGTTGCTCTGCTGTGTAGTCTCTTTCTTGATCAATGGTACAAGGTGGCAACAAAATCCTGGAAAAAAAGTTCCCTGATATTTCCCTGATTTCCATGATAGTGTAACAAAAATTTCCCTGATTTTACAAATCACTTAAGAAATGTCGGGATCCGTAATTGGTATCGATATACAGTACCCGCACAATATTTTTAAATATTTAGGGTCAGATGGGGTAAAAGGATCACATTATCCTCAAAAATTTTGTATTTTTCTCATCAGATATATGAATTGTTATTATAAGGGTTGGAACCCTTAATGGAACTCTGACAAACAATTAAAAAACTGGAAAAAAATATAAATATTTTGATTATGAACTTTTTACACCTGTCCCTACATTTTCCAAATATACATACAAATTAAATGCAAATACCCATAAATACCCCTACGTTTAAAGCGGTTGCAACGATCTTGGCTCACTTCTAGTAGCGAGTTAGGGCAGGTTAAGGCAACCCATCTGTATTACGATTATTATAGTTTCCATGGCAACCTGGGCAAGCGAAAAGTTAAACCTTTAGGCCCCGGTGCACACATCCGGTTTTTCAACGTACGGCGCCGCTGTGCGGTTTGAACAACTGCGGTCTGAGATACATTAGATCCAATGTAGTACTACACACATGCCTCCGGCACCACTGCGGCGATGTACGTCCACCTTGCGTGCAATTTGTACCGCAGTTCCCCACGGCGCAGCAGCTCGCCGCATATGCTTCTCCGGTCTGAAGTAATTAATAAACGGTTGATCTAGTAACGTCTATTTTGTGTTCCAAAATATACTTTTTTTTACACTAAGTTAGTGAAATAAACACGTTTTCTACGATAGAATATTTATCGCAAATGGCGCGAAATGAGTACTTGCGTCATTTCACGGTTATATGTGCATAGTTGGGATTCGGTGCCGCATGTTGAAAAATCGGATGTGTGCACCGGGCCTTAGACTACGGCCGGTACAGCAGTTGTACCATGATCGCGAAAAGGAAGAATTTAGACAACGGCCAGCACATCAGTTGTACCTTAAAAGTTATAAGAATCGCGCCAAGAAATAATTTAGACTACGGCCGTTACAGCTGCAGTACATTGAAAGTTATAAGAATCGCGCTTGTTATATCGATAGTCGTATAGTCAAAAGGTTAAATTTTCATTTTGAATCTCCAATATTATAAACTGCAGTGTTTGTCAGTCTGTCTATTTGTTTCCTGCACGCAAAGTCTTGACGAATCTATGGCACTTACATCACAGGTAGTCCGAATGTTTTGCAATTTTTGGGTAGCGGAAATTGAATTTTAAAATTCAATCTAGAACATTTTAAAATGAATTAATGAAATGTAATTACTATTGAATGCAACAGCATAGAAGATCACAGATTCTAAATTTATTTATTTTTTCGTTTCCGTTTGCGTTCCGTCTTTTTGCGCGGAGAAATGATTTTCCAGCGGACGATAAAAAACAAATAAACTTTGATCTGGAGTTATTTAGTTCTTTTTTCTATCTGCTAGACCGTTAAAGATTGAGTAAAAATTTCAAATTTCAATGGATTTGAAATCTGCGGAAAATATCACAATAGATCAATACCTAAAAATACGTTTCTTTTTAAATAAATAAAATTTTTAAATTGAATATCTTCAAAATTTTCGCAGCAGATTCTGACGTTTAGAGAGATTTTCAGCGAAAGAGGAAAAGAAAAAGAAAAAATATTTTGGTTGAAATTGTCTAGTTCTTTTTTGTAAAATCGGGATCGTTAAAGATGGATTGAAAATTTCAACGGATTTAAAATTTGACACCAGATTGATACCTTATAAGTTTGATTTTCTTTTAATATATCATTTTTCAACTAAATATTTATATTTTCACAAGAGATTGTGGCGTCACGCGGAATTCCCATTTGGTTTGCGAAGCAAACCAACAAACACCATGGACTACACCGTTATGGCTGTTATCCTATTTGCGAAGCAATACATAGTTCACTATATTCATAGTTTGGTTTGCTTCGCAAAACCAAATGGAATTTCACAGGGAATTCATTCCAATAGGCTACGAATTTCCATTCGGTTTGCTTCGCAAACCAACACCACGGGAAACGCCATGATGGCTGTTATCCAATAGGCTACGTATTCTCACTTGGTTTGTTTCTCAAACCGTATTCGTAGCAATCACCTGGGGTTAGCGAGCAGCACCTAGTTAGTAAGCACCAGACCCCACGAAAAGAACTGTCACGGGCAACGCCGTGCTGGCCACGCAGTGGCTAGTATTCTTTAAAGTTCTTTCAAAATTCGTTGAACTGTCGGTTGATTTCATTGATTCATTTGAAATAATTCCTTCCTTGGCGAATTTAGAAGTTCGCAAAAAAAGCGCTAAAGCCGTAGCATCGCTATAAACGTAGACTGAAGTTTTACCAAAACATTCTACAAAAATATAATTGCGAGCAAAAAATATTAATTTAATGCACCAAAAAACATAATAAGTTATACAAATTTAAAATTGTATACCACAAGTTGTATCGCTGTCCTCATGGCGACGAGACGCTCCGGTAGCGAAAACCACGGCGGTGGTTTTCGATGGGTTCGAAAATTACCGACGCCGGTGTTCTTTATACGACTTACAATTTCGGCGAAAACGATTTATTCTATTCTCAAAAGTACTTGTAATCGCGCATCACTTAATTGTCCACAAACGACAATAGTTACAGTTTTCATAAAAAATTTAAAATTCCCTGATTTTTTGTGAAATTTGGAAATTTTTCCTGAGAATTCCCTGATTTCCCGGTTCTGTTGTCACGATTTTGCATGACGACCGTCATAGCGGTCACAAACAGTTGAGTTGGGGAACGTTTTTTCTCCTGTTGCGGAAACATTTCATTTCCTGCGCCAAACAATTCAAGCGGAGGGAAGCAAAAAAAAAAATTGACTGACATTGTTTAGTTTGTTTTTGTAAAAGTGGGATCGTTATAGACGGATTGAAAATTTCAACTGATTTGAAATCTGCGGAAAATTTTACACGAGATCGATACCTTTTTTTATTTTCTTTTATAAATAATTAATTATTTAATAAATAATTAAATAATCAAATGGTCAATAATTGAATAATAAATCTGTTTTGGTATCGTTGTAACATAGAATTTTACGCTGATTTGAAATCCGTTGAAATTTCCACTCTACCTTTAACGATCCCGAAGTTGCAAACTTTGGACTAGTGAATAAAAAAGCCGCTTTATTTTGTTTCTCGGGGTATACAATAAACCACGACAGGCGTCTGTACCGCCCATTCTCCACCGTATTCTGCCCGTCTAAGTTGACACCACTGGCGCCTCTGGTTGAGGCTATCAGGGTCCCGCATTCAAATTATGTTTATTTATTCCTCTAATTCAAGTATCTATCTTTGCGACCTTGAAGAGCGGGACCCTGATAGCCTCGCCAAACGCGCGTTCTGTGAATCATAATCTCTTCTGAAAAACAACAAACCAGTGTTGCCAACTTAAAATATCAAAAATCTGCTGGGCTAGTTTACTAACGGCGTATTAACGGCAATTATACTTCAGACCTCTAAATAAACCTCTGTTCTTTTTTTCAAACCTCTGTTTCTACCTCTGAGCATTTTGTACCTCTGTTTTTACCTCTGAAGCGAATTGAAACCTCTAGATTTGAAGGTAAAACCTCTGATCTGGCACCCCTGGTGAGATGGTCCGGAGTAACACGGCGGAAATATACCAAACTTCGTTACATAAACAACTTACTTCGTTAACCCTCCGTCGGACGCAACCGTTCCCCGCTCCTCTCGTAGAAGTAGAAATCTGCTTATTCTAGTAGTCTCTTATCTTTACCGGATGTTTGGACCCAACCTTTAAATTTTATTCGCGCGCTTAGTTGACAGCTGTTAGTGTCATTTGATCTCTCAGGCACATTGGGCCCGAATGCGTTACACATATAAAGGTACGTTACAAGGCAAAGAAATTTCATTGTTTCACGTTCAAGATAAAGTGAAATCTGCCATCGCAAAACTAAAGTTATGGCAAAAGAGAGTTGGTAATGGAGAAGTAGATTCGTTTCCCTCTCTTCATGAGTTTATAACAAGTTCGACTACTAAAATTGATGCTGATACTCTGAAATGCATAACACAGCATTTGGAGAGTTTGCAAGTGGGCTTGAAAAACTATTTCCTTGATTTAACCAAAAATATTTAATGGATAAGATATCCGTTTAACATTAACACAACATCCATGCCAGAAGATGTGTCGCATGCGGAAGAAGAGCAATTGTTGGAATTGGCTTCAGACGGATTCTTAAAAAATAAACATAAGGAGAGGACTTTAACATCATTCTGGTTACAAATGCAACTTGTGTATCCGGTTTTAACAGAAAAAGTTCTAAAATACACCTTGCCTTTTCCAACTTTATATTTTTGTGAAGTAGCTTTTTCAGCATTTGTAGACATTAAGTCGAAAAAAAGGAACAGACTATTGGACGTGGAACCACATCTCAGATTAAAATTAACAACCTGGGAACAAAATTATGACGATCTGTTATCTCAGCACAAACAATTTCATTCTTCTCATTGATCCAAATAAACGTTATTTATAATATAACTTTCATTTATATTTTATTATGAATAATTTTATTTCTCATTTCTTATTATTTTGTGTATGTCACAAAAAAAGAAAGAAAAAAACATTTTGATTGTTATTAAAATACATCCATTTATTTGACGAGGGGTACTCAGCGTAGCGAAAATAATAGAAGGGGTACACATACGTCAAAAGTTTGGGTCTAGGAGATTGGTCTAACACTGGTCTTGGAGATTGAAAAAAGAACTATATAATTCCAGTTAAAACTTTTTATTTGTTTTGTTCGTTTATTTGTTTACGCGTTCCTCAGCACAAAATCAAATGGAAGCACGGAAAAAATTAATTTAGAATCGGTCATATCTTTATGCTGTTGCCATTCAAAAGAAAACAATATTTAAATTCCATTAAAGTACTTTTAAAATGTTCTCGATTGATTTTTAAAACTCGCTGAACACAAAAATTGCAAAAAATTCGGACTATCTGTGTGCCAAATTTCATTACAGCAAGTGCCATAGATTCGTCAGGACTTTGCACTCAGAAAACAGACAGACAAACTCCTCGTTTTATAATAGTAGAGATATAAGAAGAAAGAAAGTAACAATAGTATCTGATGCGGCTGCACCTTCCAATTTATGTAAAGTGTAAAGAAAATCCGTTAAGAACTGAAAAATTAAAAGAAAATTCACCATAGTTAGCAAACCATAGTTCATAATATTATAATATTTATAATTTGGAATTCATAGGGAATTCATTTCAATAGGCTACGAATTTCCATTTAGTTTGCGAAGCAAACTAAAACCATGGGCAATGCCATCAAATGGGAATTCGAAGCAATTTCTGGGGGTTACCGAGCAATGGTTACACCTGAACACACCAAAAGAACTGTCACGTGCAACGCCGTGCTGTCCACGCAGTTGCTAATCCACTATTATAAATAGAAGTGTCCTACCTCCACTACGCAGTGTCCTGACGAATCTATGGCACTTTCAATAATGAAATTTGGCACACAGTTAGTTTAATGTTTATTAAGTGTCAAAATTGAAAAAGCGAAATTTCTAACGCGAGTGAGAAGCTCGTCAAAATATTATTATTATTATTATTTTTTTTTTTAAATCTTAATTTGGTTTTTGATAATATTTTTTTGAAATTCAGAAAAATCGGGACATTTTTGTTACTTTTTTTTTTAAACTGTCATATCTCTACCTTATTACTATTAGTTATTAAATTTGAAAACATCGCAGTATACCTTAGAATGTACCCTTTCTTACAGTACAATTATTTTTGAACTTGGTTAATAAATAAATTCGATGCGATCAAAAAGTTGGTCAAACAAATTTCGGAATATTGGGATGTCTTCGCTACTTTCTCTTGTTAAAACTGTCATATCTACAGGTTGATATTATTATTATTTAAAATATGAGAACATCACTGAATACCTTATATTGTACTCTTTCTTCTGGTACAATCAAAAGTTGGTCATGCAAATTTCGTATTTTTTCGATGGTTACATTTTCTGACTAATGGGTTTGCCAGATATCACATTTATCGTAGCATCAATTACCATAGAAACGATTTTTTTTATTTGGCGAGGAATAGTGCTCGCTTTTTTCCCTCTGTTCTCATACGGTTTACGGATAAAGTACAGATCAGAAAAAAACAAGATTAACACGGTTTATTTAAAATTCTACAGGAAATGATTCTTACTGATGCCGCTATTAGTTAAGGGTACATTAAGTGTTAAAGTTAAAAAAAAAATGGGAAATCACTTGCAAAAGGAGTTTATGATTTCGAAGCAAACCAAACGGGATAGCGTAGCAATCACCGGGTATTGGCGAGCGTTAGCGTGTAGAGGGCGAAGCCCTCGCTGTGATGTCATGGACTGAATTATGAAGAGAGTTTCACCGTCGCAGGAGATTGACTCTGTGAAAAGAATGTTGATTTTCGAAGCAAATGAAATGGGATTTGTGAAAGATAAGTTGGTTTGTGAAGCACATACAAACCAAATGGGATTGTGTAGCAATCCCCGGGGGTTGGCGAGCAGGCTGCGGAACCCCCTAGTATTAAAAAACGTTACCTCCGCAGCCGCATGATTGAAAACTGTGTTGTTTAGCTCGATTCTTTGACGGTTTGGATCTGAACATTACAAAAAATTACGGAGTTGGCGAGCTTAAGCTCCCTAGTAGATAAAAGGAAGTGTAAGTAAAGGAAGTAAGTCTCTTATTTTGTTTGTTTCCGACAGGCAAAGTTCTTACGATTCTATAGCACTTACAGTAATGGCATGTGGCACACAGGTAGTCCGAATTTTTTACACGGCGAATTTTAAAATTCAACCTAGAACATTTTAAAATGAATTTAATTATTATTGAATGCAACAGCACAGAAGATCACATATTCTAAATTTATTTGTTTCGTTTCCGTTTTCATTTTGCGCCGAGAAATGATTTTCCAGCAGACGGTTTTGACTTTAGTTATGTTGTGCTTTTTCAATCTCCCAGATTGTTAAAGATAGAGTAGAAATTTCAAAGGTTTTGAAATCTGCGGAAAATTTCATATTACACTGCTGGCCACCGTAAATGTAACACTCTGAAGGAACCATGCAAATAATATGAAATTTACAACATGCATTAGCGGAGGTGAGATATGCAAATGATTAGAATTTCAGCGCAGACGCACATCACGCGCGCCTGTGGCGCCACTTCAAAGCAATATTTAAGGCTTGGAGATTTCGACGATTTCAAGCACGGCAATTGTGTTTTTCTTGTGGTTTTTTTCAAAAAAACGATCAACTATGCCTTGTAGAAAACAGCGATCATCTTTTGATCAAGTATCCGAGTTCGACAGAGGAAGGATAGTGGCCTACCGAGATTGTGGATTATCTTTCAGGGAAATCGGTAGTCGTGTTGGACGAAACCAAACAACTGTAATGCGGATATGTGATCGTTGGATTCAGGAGGGTACGACGGACCGACGTGTTCAATCGCATCCACCTCAGTGCACCACTTCACGTGATGACAGGCATATTGTGCGTATGGCAGTGACGGATCGCTCAGCCACATCACGAACCATAGCACAGCACATTCAGTCTGTAACGCATCATCCAGTGTCTGCGCGTACCATTCGACGCCGTTTACAGCGGAGTGGTCTGTCCGCAAGATGTCCATTGCTTCGTCTACCCTTGACGCAGAATCACAGACGTCTCCGCCGCCAATGGTACGATGAAAGAAGGATGTGGACGGCAGAATGGAATGAAATCATCTTTACTGACGAGTCACGCTTCTGTCTGCAACACCACGATGGTCGGATTCGAGTCTGGAGACACCGTGGAGAAAGGATACTGAACAGTTGCGTTATGCACCGCCACACTGGTCCTGTGCCGGGTATTATGGTATGGGGCGGTATTGGATATCACTCTCGCACTCCTCTAGTACGCCGGTACTTTAAAGAGCCAGCGCTACATCTCCGAGGCCTATTTTTTTTTTTCATTTCCCCCCTCAGACTCCGAGCTGACGTGCTTGTATGATCCTTGTACTCTTTGAGCATTGCTCCGTACTCTTGTGTGTGTATTGTCATTTCCCTTCTGAGGACCGATATGGCAGCCATCAAGGAAGCGACTGATGCAAATCAGTACGCTGACCTAGTCCCAAGGGACGCTTCATATGAAGTTTGCTTCATAAAACGTGAGGAACTTAGTTCATATTGCTACAAAGCCTTGTAGACAAAAAACAGGCCTTACTTGATAAGTGCCTGATTGATTCCGACTGCGTACAGAAGATCAAAGATTGGATTACCACTACCGCTGGAGAAATTATGGAACTAAAGGGTATGTGACAATTTATTAATAGTTTAGTTTTGGAACGTAGAAATGCTGCTATTGTGTGTAAAAATGTTGAAGGCCCTAAGCCATTTAGTTCTAGAAAGCGTGCTAATGATTCTATTGTAATACCGGCTAAAAAGCCCAATAACTACTATCCCAACAACCGTGGATGGTGTTCCTCCTATTGAGGATCAAACCCAAAGTGTTAATATCAGTGTAACCACTGACAATCAATTTGATTGTCTCGAAATAGATGTGGATGACGATGTGACTGAGGTTTCTCAGAAATCAGAGAAGGTTTCCCCTGTGATGATATCCTTCACTGAAGATTATAGTCTAACCATACAACGGCTTAACAGGGAACTTGGTTTCCTGGTCGTTGGAAAACTTGCTGGGAAGTTCCTAAAACTCCAAGTGTCTACTGCTGACCAGCACAGAGCTCTCACCAAATATATGGATGATAAAAACATGCATTATTTTTATCGATCGCCCAAAAGTCAGAAGTCTTTCAAGGTTGTTCTCAAAGGCCTTCCACCTTCAATCCCCTGTGGTGTCGTGCAAACGGATTTATTGGCCCTCGGCTATCCTGTAACTAAAGTAAACCAATTTAAAAAATATAAAACCACAAGACTTCTACCCATCTTCCAAATTCACCTCACGCCGGGGGAGAAGGCCCAGGAAATATATCAATTGACCCATTTTATGTCTTTATCTGTTGAAGTAACCAAATTCATCAATAAGCGAGGGGCACCTCACTGCTTTAATTGTCAGCACTTCAATCATAGCAGTGAAAACTGCAAGATGCAACCTCGTTGCGTAATATGTGGGGAAGGACACAAGTCCAGTAATTGCAAGAACAAAGACAATGGACCGGTATGTGCAAATTGTAACGGACGACACACGGCAAACTACCGTGGCTGCCCGAAATATCCCAAATCACCCCGTCCCCTTGCTCCAAATAGAGTACAACCGGGACTCACGTATGCGCAAAGATTACGTGGTGTTAACACACCAATTCACAAATCTCAAAAGCACAGAGACTGCCCCATCTTCTCTGATTTCTGAGAGACCCACGGTTGAGACCAGTTTTATTCATCAAAATCTATAGGTGATTTTAAATCCATCATGCAATTAATTAATGAAATCAAACAAATATTTAATAACGTTAATATAACGGAACTTCTGCTAAAAGTTAAAAACTGTTCAACTCCTGCTGATGAGCTTTTTATGCTTATACAGGAATTAAATCATAAACCAGCTGCTGAATGATGAATACAACTGGACTTAAACTGTGTTACGGAACTTCGTATATGAGCATAAACCCGATGTTTTACTAATTCAGGAAGCTTTTCTTAAAAATGGACAAAAGGTCGCACTGCCAAATTATGAATTTTATAGCACCCCGAGAGCCATAGGCCGCGGAGGCGGCACTGGCATTTTTGTAAAAAAGGCTATCCCACACCACCGAGTAACAAGACCTAGACTACACATAATTGAAGCCACTGCAATTACAATTAAACTTCATAATCTCAATCCACTCACACTTGTCTCCAGCTACATTAAAAACTCCCATCTCCATCCAACTTCACATGGGACATTGAGTCCCTACTCACACTTAATTCTTCAATTATTATTGCTGGGGACATGAATGCCAAACACAGACATTGGAACTGCCTAAGAGGTAACCAACAAGGAAACCAACTTTACTCCTTTGCGTCTAACGCAGGTTTAAAAATTGCTGCATCTGACATGCCCACAAGGTACAGCCATAGTAGTGCCAACACGATCGACTTGGCATTGATTAGAGGTTTTCCCTACAATTACATCGTAGAGTCACTTCCTGAAATGTCAAGTGACCATAATCCCGTCATGATGATCTTTGACACAAATACAGCCGTACCTGGGACCTAACTAGGTAAAATTCACCCAAGCTCTAAAAGACACTCCATACACTGACTTAACAGCCAATACAGAAGAGGAGCTTAACTCCATTACAGACAAACTTACAAAAAACATTACTAATGCTTTCCTCGCATCGGGGAAAACCATGCACGGCGCTCCCACCAGCTACCTACCCAAACACCTTAGAGAGCTTATTAAAACTAAGAATAGAGCTCGGAAAACTTGGCAGCAGACCAGATTGGCAACTGATAAAACGTTAATGAACAGGGCTCAGCATAAGTTTAAGGACTCGATCCATGAATACACACATCAAAACTGGACTGATTACATCACCTCACTTACTGCTAAGGATGGTTCAATCTGGAGAGCTCCTAAAAAAATTAAGAAATCTTCACACAATATTCCGCCCCTTAAAGGGCCTGCTGGTACTGCATACACGGACACTGAAAAGGCCGAAATAATGGCCAATAGCCTAGAGCTACAGTTCCGTGAAAACAACATCTCTGATCCAAGTATTGTTATATATATATATATATATATCCTAAATTGAGCCTGCCAAACCCTCTGAAATCCTTTGCTACATCGGTAACCTCAAAAAGAAGAAAAGTCCTGGAATTGATGCCATATCTAACGTAATGTTACGGAACCTACCCACGAAAACTATTTTCGAAATTACAACCCTAATTAATTCTGTTCTGTCGTTAAGACTTTTCCTCTCTACTTGGAAGACAGCTCTTGTTGTTCCCATATTAAAGCCATCACAAACCACCAGATAAAACTGAGAGCTATAGACCAATAAGCCTTCTGACTGTACTCAGCAAGACAGCTGAGTACATTATCAACCTCAGAATGGAAGATTATTGTCAAAAAGCAAAAATTTACATTCCTCAACAGTTTGGCTTTAGAAAGCAGCTGTCAACAACCCATCAACTTCTTAGAATGACTGAATACGTCATTGATGGCTCTAGAGCCAGAAAAAGCACTGGTGCAGTTCTTCTTGATGTAGCAAAGGCATTTGATAGATTTTGGGTTAATGGACTTATCCATAAACTCATTACATATGGCTTCCCTGCCTCACTTACACTTCTCATCTATTCCTACCTAACAAGTAGGCATTTTGTCGTTCGCATAAATAAAACACTATCCACTAAGCGTGCCATTCAGGCTGGTACACCACAAGGGTCCATATTGGGACCCAAATTATTCAATCTTTATGTGAATGACATCCCACGTGACAATGCCTCACTACTCTGCATGTTTGCAGATGATACTGCAATACTGGCCCAAAGTAATTACTTACCCAATATTACAAATACACCCTGTATTTAATGAACTAATTGATATTAATTTTTTGAACTCACAAATTACCTACACGCACTCGAGTCCTGGCTGATTAGCTGGAAAGTTCAAATCAATGTTGATAAGTGCCAAGCAATTATGTTCACAGAGAAAAGATTCCTACCTCCACCTCTTAAACTTTTTGATTAAACTATCCCTTGGACCCATAATTGTATTTACCTTGGGTGTCACGTTGGACAGAAACTTAACTTGGAGTAAACATATATCCACCCTTAGAGCCAAGTTCCTTGCTGCAAGAAGTATTGTTTATCCCCTAATTGCAAGGAACTCTGAATTGTCCATTAAAAATAAGTTGCTCATATACACTTCCATGCTCAGATCAGTAATCAGTTATGCTTGTCAGGTCTGGGGATATGCTGCTAAATCCCATATGAGTAAATTAGAAGCTCTTCAAAATTCCACCCTGAGAATCACTAATAGCCCATGGTTCTACAGAAATGCCAAAATCCGGGAAGAACTCGGAATTCTTGAACTTAAACAATTCTTTGGCAAAATCAGTAAAATATTCTATAAATCCCTCATCCATATTGATAACCCAGCAATAGCGCAGATCCCCAGGTGTGACCATCGTCAAATATCCAACTTTAAAAGACCACGAGCCGTTCTAAACTATATTTCCATGTCTAACGGTAACCGTGCACATGGTAACCATCTTATTACGTAACCCAACTCAAAACCACTTCGGTTCTCCTCCGCCTTGAGGAAAAAACTTTTTTCACTTTTTTCATCACGTGGTACGACTGAACCAATAAGATCACTCAAAAATCCGCACGGAGAAACGTTTCGAAACGAAGCTTCTCTTTTTCTCTTTCCGAGAATCGTTTCTTCCTCCCTTGAAACCCGTTCCTCTCTTGTTCCCCCCTCACTGCCGCTCGATGACCGATTCTCTTTTCGTAAGCGGTGCGTGACCTAAATCAGCTGTCCCATTCAAGCCGCCTAGGCTCCATTGATAAACCTTTACTATCATAACAATAGCAGCTCCATCTGTGTTCCGAAACTGTACTATTAAGCCGCGTCCACACCGGAGAAGCAGAGCAAAACATGGATGATTGATTAACCCCGGAGACAGGTTTGATTGGCAGCTCGTTCAGTGTAGACGGTGAACGAACATTTTGAGCACGAGCAAAATGATCCGCTTCTAGTCGGTACATCAAAGGAAAGCAAGTGCACGTGCTCGCTCTATTTGGACGGCGTTTTTTCGTTCCCTTGCTCGACGTTCAATCAATCACCGGGGTCATCGTTAAGAAACGGGTCGGGGATCGGAACATAGAAATATTTATATTTCTTCGGATTGTAAAGTGATACTATTATTTAAGTAGTCTATTTGTAAGCATTGTGTGTGTTGCTATACATAGTTGACGATTAAAACTTAGTTGTGAAAATGTAATCTGCCCATATTAGTGTCAAAATTGATGTGTCCATCCATGTGTATT
The DNA here is from genome assembly GCA_947359465.1 of Metellina segmentata. Taxonomy (NCBI): domain Eukaryota; kingdom Metazoa; phylum Arthropoda; class Arachnida; order Araneae; family Tetragnathidae; genus Metellina; species Metellina segmentata. Next base: position 129,259,803 of record OX375878.1, read on the forward strand.
TAGATGGTCTATATTAGTGGTATTGGGAAACTTTGCACGTCAAATCTCTGCTATTATAAAATGAAGTGTCCGACCTCCGCAATGTCCGGACGAATCTATTGCACTTACAATAATGAAATTTGGCACACGGGTAGTCCGAAGTTTTTGCAATTTTTGTGTCCAGCCTGAATTTTAAAATTCAATCTAAAACATTTAAAAAATAATTTATTGGAATTTAATTATTATTGTCTTCTTTGGAATAAAAGTTGCATAAAAAGTTAGCAGATTCTAAATGTATTTTTTCCGCTTCCGATTTCATTTTGCGGAGAAAGATTTGTCAGCAGACTAAAGTTTTAACTTTAGTTATGTAGTTCTTTTTTATTATCTCCTTGATCGTAAAAGATAGAGTACAATTTTCAACGGATATGAAATCTGCGGAAAATTTCACATTAGATCTATACCTAAAAATATGATTTTCGATAAATGAATAATTTTAAATTGAAACTTAAATTTTTTTCAACACGAACGCCACTTTCTGTGAAGAATGACTTTCGTTTGATTCGAGATATCACAGTTTTAATTTCCTACTCTCAAACCATTTCACAGCGAAGAAAAGCAAAACAAATAAAAAAAACATATTGACTGGCATTGTTAAGTACTTTTTTGTAAAATCTGGATCGTTAAAGACAGATGAAAATTTCAACAGATTTGAAAAATCTGAATAAAATCTAAACCCCTAAATCTCTACCTTCCATTTGATTTTGCCGACCAACCGGCATAGTGGTTGAGGTGTTAGCCTCTAGATCGGAAGGTTCCTGGTTCGAATCCGGGTCCGGGCATGGATGTTTGTAAACGTATGGTGTAGAGGCGGCTGGTGCGCCTTAAATCTGTCGTGGCCGAAAGTCCTCACGTTAGGTTGGCGTGGAAGTTTGGAGAGTGGGGTGCCAGCTCAGGTGTTGCTTCGTCATCTGACCGTGGTTCAAAATTACGAGGTGTTGTCCTCGGATCTTTCCCTTAAGGGACTGATCCCGGACCGTCGTCAATAGCCCGTTGTGTTGCTCTAGTACGACGGTAACTAAAAAATTACCAATTATCCATTTGATTTTCTTTTAATAAATAATTTTTTCAATTAAATATTTATATTTTCGCAAGAGATTCTGACGTCACGCCGATTGGATCTCTTCGCAATTCGAATTTGGCAATGACGAGGTCATTACGGCGTTGCCCGAGGTGTTTGTTTGCGAAGCAAATCATAGTTCATAATATTCATAATTTAGTTTGCGAAGCAAATCAAATTAGAATTTGCTGGGAATCCATTCCAATAGGCTACGAATTTCCATTTGGTTTGTGAGGCAAACCAATACCATGATTGCTGTTATCCAATAGGCTTCGCAAACCAAATGGGAATTCTTAGCAATCACCACGCAGTGGCTAGTTTAAGATAAATAAGAGGTGGATATTTAAAATGTATTTAAACTTTTTTGCAATTAAAGAAAATTTAAAATTGTTGCACTGCAATATTAATACGTTTTACCGAAAAATGCCGAATTGAAAGAGACATTCAATATGTTGGAACATATGAGTGAAATATTCAGTAAGAAATTTTTATTTTGTAGGGAAATAATCTGCTAATATCAATTTTGCAAGTTCGTATGGATATAAATATATATATATTTATATATCTATATTAATAAAGTGGTTGCCGCAGCCGCCGTCGCAGGATTGAAAACACGGTTTGTTCAAAATTGTACAGGGTTAACGATGAAGTGGATTATTTTCCGAGGCGGCTATTAGTTTAGGGTTTATTAAGTGTCCCAGTAGGAAAAGCGTAATTTCTACGGCGTGTGAGCAAAAGACGTATACATTTTCAGTCTTATGGCTCCTGAGAATATTTTCCATCACCAATGTCGCCTTTTTTGGGAACTTTTCTTCGTATTCCTCTTTAATAAATCTTTAATGATAATATACGCTGCACTCGCGATTATACGCCGGCTTCGTAAAGAACGGGACCTTAAAACAATTTGCTTCAAACAATAAGTTTGCAGTTTAACTTCAACACACAACCAACCAGATTGATCGCGAGCACATGGAACATTTTGTGTCCGAGCTGTCAACCAGAAAAACCCGAGAGATTGATTCACCAAACCTGTCTCCGGGGTTAATCAATCATCCATGTTTTGCTCTGCTTCTCCGGTGTGGACGCGGCTTTATGTTGCCATGTCTCTTCGGTGCATTATTATTGCGTCCATGTTTTCTCTTGCAGGTTTTCTTTGACACCCCCGTTTCCAAGCTCTTATCCATGCCGATTTGGTCTATCCAATTTATTTCTGCTAATAAAAATGTCCTGTGCACTGTTATTTTCCCCTTAGCACCCGGAGATAGAGGGCCTACGGCCCAGAAGCTTCCAAATATCTTCACCCTCCAGATCTCCGAGGTGTTGGAGCCAGTTGTCCTTCCTTACCTTCAGGGCTTGCCCACAGCCATATTTCAACAGGATAATGCGCGATCACACGTGACACGCATTGTCCAAGGGTTCTTCGTCAATCACCAGATTGAATTGCTTCCCTGGCCAGCTCGCTCTCCTGATCTTTCGCCGATTGAAAACACGTGGTCCATGGTTGCTCAACGATTACATCCCCAGCTGCCACACCAGATCAACTTTGGCAACGTGTGGAAGCTGCTTGGTCTGCTGTACCCCAAGAACACATACAAAGTCTCTTTGAATCAATGCCGAGGCGTGTGGCAGCGGTGATCTCCAACAATGGCGACTACTCTGGCTACTGATTTTGGCAGGAACCACACTTCACAGAAGTCTATAAATTTAATCATTTGATACTTGGTTAACATGTTATCTACAAAATAAATTTTGTTGTGATATCTCTTGTCTTTCTTGGTGTTGCAATTTGGGTGGCCAGCAGTGTAGATCGAAAGCTAAAAATATGATTTTCTTTAAACAAATAAAAGTTTTATATTGAATATCTTTCTTTTATTGTAATATCAGAATCGTTTGAGATAGATTGAAAATTTGAACAGATTTGAAATCAGATATATACCTTATACGTTTAAATTTGTTTTAATAAATAATTTTTTAATTAAATATTGTGATGTCATGCTGAATTCCCATTTGGTTCGTTCCCCATTGAATTCCCTGACGTATTTATCAAAGGATCTGTGAGGTTGCCTCATTAAAATTAAAATTGTTGTGTTTTTTTCTTTTTAATGTTTTCAGAATTGGTAAGGACATGACAAGAATGCTGTCGGGTTCTGCTTGTTGAAAATGAACATACTGATGAGGATGTCGAGATGGAACTCAAGCAGGACGTTTCTATTCTTGGGAAACACCGAGCTGTGGTAACCATATCTAAAGTCGAAATTAATTCAAATATCTTCCTCTTTCAGAAAAGTAAATCTTATATATTATTTCCTTGCTTTCTTGTGTTTCAAACTTATACATGGAATGAAAATTACCTTCTGCTTTTCATTTAGTTTTTTGGTATGTACAATTTCACATTTCTTTAAAGTAATTTGGAAGGAATTTTTTTGCGATGTCAGACATCCTCAGACCATTTAGTGTTTGTAGCAAGGTTTTCGAAAGATTTTTACATTGAGAACATACTTGTACTGGCATAGTAAGCCAAAACGAGAGTGGATAACCTTCGAATTGAAGATTTTGTGATATAAAATATCATTAAAAAAATCAGAAACTAACTGTTGCATTCGTTCGTTTTAAAACGGCGGTAGCCAGTAGATAGAGTCGCGAATTAAAAACTGTATGGTTACGGAGGGTGACTTTTTCAAGGCTAACTTATGCGATAAAGAAATTTACGCAAATTTAGAGCCGCTGAGAGAGTCACGGCTGAGAGATACGAGTTCAAAACTAGATCCAACTAAAGACCGTCGTGTACGTAGGGACTGGTGCATGTTAAATCTGTTGTGTTCTCACATTTTTCTCACGATAGCGTGATATGAAGTTTGTAAACATATAGGACATAATATATTACACATGAAAATAAAGAGTAGTTGGTCAAAATTGGTATGCTCTGGATTATAATGAATCATATATACAAAGAAGAAAAGAAAATAAACAATTATATACAAGGATGGAATAAGACTTCCATCCAACAGATCGGCTGAATTCGGAGATTCACCGTTTCTGTTGCCATTGCGTCCTTCTAGATGGCGCTGTCCTCAGTTGAAACAGCTGACAGCAGTCAGCTGTTCATCCGAGGTTTTTCTCTCTGGTTTTTCGTTTCGTTTCGAAGAGGTTCTTCTCCGGAATGGGGTTGCTATTGTTCGTTCGTTGAGTGGCGGTCGCATCTGCATCTTTTGTTCGTTTGTTTGAGTGACAGTTGCCTGTTGCATCTGTTGTTCGGCTGTCGTTTCGTTTTCCTATTGTGCAGTTAGCTATCGTTTAGGATTGTCATGGGTTATGCAAAATGATGGGGGTTATCGCTGTTACGTAGTGTCGGTACATCTGTGGATGATTCCAAGTGGTCTTTTGTTTTTATTATCGTAGGAGTAATTTTCAACATCGTGGAAGGATGGGTTGTTTATATTAATAAGGTTGTTATGGAATCTTTTTTAAAGCTGTAGAGAGAGAGAATATTGTTTTGGATGGTTTTGATTTTAAGTTCTTTATAGATGTCGGAGACCCTAAAGTACCAGGGTGATCTTGATATCATTTTGATCGTACAGTTTTGGGCTTGTTCAAGTTTTTTTAAGTTGGTAATTGCTGCAGCTCCCCAGGCTTGACAGGCATAACTATTTATTGGAAGCAAACAGGTTTTGTATATAAGTACACGATTTTTAAGGTCGAGTTTTGAGTTTCGGGCTATTAGGGGATAAAGTTTACTTTTCGCATTGCGAAATCTTTGGATAATGTATTTAATGTGGTTGGTCCAAGTGAGGTGATGGTCAAGTTTGACTCCTAGATACATTGTTTCGTTTGTCCATTGGACTTCTTGATTGTAAATTTTGAGGCATCTATATTTTTTCCTTTTATATCCAAATATGATGGCGGCAGTTTTTTCGACGTGTATTTTCATTTTCCATTGGATAAGCCAGGATTCCAAGAGTTTTATGTGTTTTGTGAGTGCATGGTGTATTTGAAAGTTGGTTTTGCCTCTGGCAAGGATGTTTGTGTCGTCTGCGTACATTGAAATGATAGTGGAATTGGTTTGAGGAATATCGTTTATGAAGATGTTAAACAAAGTTGGTCCCAGGATAGATCCCTGTGGTACTCCAGAATAAGTTGGTTTGGTGTTAGAATATTTATCATAGACTCTCACACAGTATTGACGGTTTAGATAAGAATAGATAATTTTAATTAAGTATTGGGGGATCTTTGTAGTAATGAGTTTGTAAATGAGGCCTTCCAGCCATACTTTATCGAAGGCCTTGGCAATATCGAGGAAGATGGCTGCAGTCAGTTCTTTGCGTTCGAGTCCAGTAGCTATGTAATCTGTGACTCTGTAAAGTTGGTGCGTAGTGGATAACTGAGTTCGAAACCCATATTGTTGTGGTATAAGAGTATTGTTTTCTTGCAAGTGGTTGTTGAGTCTATTTGCGATGATTCTTTCGGTCATTTTACTTAGCACGGGTAAAAGTGAAATCGGTCTATAAGAATTTGGAAGAGTGGGATCTTTTCCAGGTTTAAGTATCGGGACAACAACTGCTTTCTTCCAGCTAATAGCAAAATATCCTGTTGTAAGAATGGCATTTATAAGATGCGTGATTTTGAAAATGATAATCAGAGGGATGTTTTTAATCATTTTGTTGGTTATCGTATCATGCCCCGGGGATTTTTTAATTTTGGTTTTCTTGATGTATTCCATGATTTCGTTTGGCGTCGCAGGGATAGGAGTGTTGTTTTCGTTTTGAGTATTGTTGATGTATAGTTGAACAGTATTTTTGACAATGATGTCAGTGGGTGGGTGAGAAATATCATTGTCTGTGAATTGTTCTTTAAGGCAATCTGCAATTACCTCAGCTTTTTCCAGGTTTGACGTAGCAATGCCATTGGGACCAGTAATATGTGAGTCTTTTCCTTTGGGTTTTTTGAACCGTTTAGTAAGGATCCAGAGGGAATTAACTTCAGGGTTGAGGGAGGCAATGTAGTCGTTCCATTGTTTTTGCGTGTAGTCTTTAATTTCTTTGTTGATTTGGGCTTGTAGGCGATTAACTTTAGTTTTGTCCTGAGGGTGCCTATAATACTGCCATTTTTTCCTGGTTTTGTTTCTTTCTCTGATAAGTTGTCTAATTTTCGGTGGGATGTAGTTTGGTTTATTTAGTGGTGCAGGTTTGGAGTTTTCAATATGTGCAGAGTGGATAAGATTAGTGATGTTTTGAGTTTCAGAATCGATTTCTTGTGGGGTAGAGAGTTTGGGGAGTTCATAGCTGCTGTTGTTTTGCAGAGTCACCTTGAATTTGTCCCAGTTGGTTATTAAAGTTCTGTGAATCTTTGGAAGAACTACTTTGAGATTAAAGTCCAGAATGACCGGATTATGGTCAGAGCTAAGTTCATCTAGGACCCTAATCTCGTATTTATAGTAGAATTCCCTAATGAGGGTAATATCAAGAACATTTTCAGACGTAGTACCGTATCTGGTAGGTGTTTTAGGGGCAATTAGGTTTAAGTTGGTATTAATTAGCAGGTTATGGAGAATGGTGCCATGATTGTTAATTAGTTTGCAGCCCCAATCAGGGTCCGTTGCATTATAGTCTCCACATAAGATAATGTTGGTATTCAGGGCAATCAAAGTTTCAATATCAAAGCTGAATGTCGGTTTACTTGGTGGGACATAAATTGAAACAATAGTAAGTTTAGGGTGTTTGGGTAAGGTAAGAGTAATGCAGGTTGCTTCGGCAACTTGCAGTTGTGGAGTAATTTCCTGGTAGTGAGGGATATTATTTTTCAGGAAAATGGCTGTACCACCACCTGCTCGATCTTGTCTATCATTTCGATAAATTGTGTAATTTGGAATCCAGGCTTTTTGATATGGTTTGAGGATAAGGAAAATGTCAGGTTTGTACTTATCTACAAAGTATCTAGCTTCGTTAATCTTAGCATAGATCCCGTTTGCATTCCAGTAACAGATTTTCAGACCGGGAAAAGACGAGAGCGTCATTCAATTACTGGGTTTGTAAGTACTCCCAAGTTCTCAAATAGAGTAAAAAGTTTTTGTGCGGGGGATTGATTTTCATTTCTAAGTGCCTGAAGGGCTTCTTTAATTCCGGATAGTCCCCGGAAGATCTTTGCTATTTCTCGAAAGAATTCGAGCATTACTGATATTTCTTCCCCTACTGTTGGAGGGCTCTCGGTTCGATTCCCGGTCTGGTCTTGGAGATTGCGAGCAGCTGAGGGAAGGTTGTACAAATGCGAGCTTGGTGTGTCCCTGTTATTAATATTATTTTCCTCGATTGATTTGTTTTGTGTGACATTAGCATAGCTAAATCCTTTACGGTTTTTTTTTTCGGCATAGTTTATTTTATTCTTCCCAGTTTGAAAGAATTCACAGCCCCTCCACGAGGCAACGTGATTCTTTCCACAATTACAACATCTGGGTTCGGAGCCTTTAGGAGAAGTGCATTGGTCGGTGCGGTGTCCGAGTCCACAGCGGACACATTTTGGCATCATGTGGCAATTATTGGAGGAGTGATGGAGACCTTGGCAGTTGTAACACTGCGTCGGGCCGTTAGTTCTAATAAATTTCTCAATTTTGATGCTAAGATAGAATAATTTTTCTATTTTGTAAATGTTAGCAATGTTGGTGGAATTTTTAAGTTCCACCAAGAAAATGGGTAACGGGTTTTTAGTTTTGAATCCTATTAATTGAGAGACCTTGATAACACAGAAGTCTAATTGGGTAAGTTTCTCTTTGATTTCATTAATTTCTGTGTTGATAGGCAGTCCTTTAATAACAACTTTTATCGGTTTACTGCTTTTGCTATTAAGCAGAACAAATCCACGGTTTTTCTCGTTAAGAAACTTAGCAATATTTCTGTGTTCATCAGGATTTTGGGGGAAAACTTTAATATAATTTCCTGAAAGTGTTGCCTTTATTCCAGGGAAGGATTCATTTATATTTTCTAGCATAGTGCTATAATTATCTGTTATGGCTATTAGAATAGGGGGAATCTTTTCCCTCAGCTGCTCGCTATTGTCATTAATAATATTCATGTCAATAGACAAGCTATTAAATCGATTTACAGTTGTTTCATCAACGATAGATTTGGTTGGTGAAACTAAAATAGGTCTGGCCGTTTTTTTCGGCTGTCTGAATTCAGAGGAAGTTTGGGGCCTCTTTTTGTAATTATTTTTAACATTGTTAGTATTTATATTGGTATCAGTAGTCATATCCATAGAATTTTCATTAGTTTTACAAGATTCATTAATATCGATAGGGTTAACATCCGAAGACACATTATATACAGTAGGGCTTATATCAGAATGCACAGTATTATCAATTGAACTTATATCAGAGTACACATTATCAACATTTACACTAGTAGTAATATCAGAATTATTTACAATACTATTAGTATGATCAGAATTTTTATGTTTATGTATATTACATTTTCCAGAGCATGAACCAAAAAAGACCAACTCACCCCTTTTCTTTTCGATTAGATCGTCTAGCCGGGATATGTCCAGGGTTATCATCTCAGCTAATTTGGTGTTTTGATTGTCTGTGTTTGGCAGATTCGCCAGAGACTTTAGGTGCTCAAGTTGTAGATCCAACATTTTAATGTCAAATTGAGTTTGATATCTAATGTGGCACTTTCGGTTATCTGTCAGCGAGTCAAAGTTTTCAAAAATGTCCGAATCAATTTCCATTTGGCCATAAGGCTCGGATCCGTATAGCGGTTGAGACATTTTGTCTGTCAGTGGAGAATCATTACGATGCAGAAACACAAGCACAAAAATTAGGAGCAGCAGAGAATAAATTCTCTGGTTATCCTACGCCGGAGCAGCACGATTTTCACGTGCAAAGCTCTGGTTATCCGAGTAAGAAACGCGGGCAATCGGGAACGGGTTGAGAGGGAATGATGATGTATGAGAAAATGGGACTGCCCTGGGAGTCAATATTAAAGTTTATTCAGGGTGCCTGGCCCCGTAGGGGCCTCAATCTGTGATGTCGACATGGCGGGTGAACATAAATGGGTATAATCAATCATTTTGATAATTGTCCTGATAGGCTATATAATCTGAATGTAAAAATAATTAAGAGGGGGGGGGGAGAGGAATAGAAAGAGGTGGAATAAAATCCATTTACATAAATTAAACTGGTCGGTAAATAATTTGGATGGGTCTTTTTGTTTTCAAGATTTTTTCATCATAATCTTCATTATCATGGAGAGTGGGGTTATTTATAAGGCATAGATTAATATGGAATTTTAGAGTTAAATGACAAATCTATTTGAAAGTTCGAAGCTTGATTTCTTTATAAATATCCGACAGTCTAAAGCAGAGAGAGAATATGAGAATTTCGCCAGAAGCACCACCCCAAGTCTCCCCTCTGTAAGGTTGCCAGAAATGTCCGCTCAAGACACGGTCGGTCAAGAAACGTCCGCACAGGACACGATACCTTTATGAACATATCTTTACGCACCCCCCCCCCCTAAATATATAGTCCTACTCTTTCTGATGTTACTTTTGTTATCATATTGTTCTTGAATTTTCAGAACACAGATAGAAAGTAACCAACAAACAAATCGAATTTTAAATACATTGCAGTATAAAATTTATATTCCAAATATTTGCTCAGATTTAATTAAAAGATTAGAAAAAGCTTTTTATATCTTTAAATTTAAGGCTCTTGCTTTTTGGTCTTTATGAGTAAGAAGAAAAAGGACTTTATGACCTTTGGTCTTTATGAGTAAAAAGGATAAAACATCTTTTATCTATCTACTTGATAGATAAAATATCAAAACGACTTAAAATAAGATCTGCGAGTAAAGTAAGAGAAATTTGAATTCTATCATTGCTTTTATGAGGGAAGAAATCACACATTTTTCTAACGTCTTAAAATAATGAAACCAATTGTAAATCTGTATTGACGCAGAATACAGTGAAATTGACCAAATATCTTGTCTAAAAAAACTATATTTAGACCAAATTCCCGATATTTTTCGGCCTATTATTTCCGGTGTTATTAAGCCGAAAAATATAAGCTCGTGTTCTTAGGCTTAAAATACGTCAGAATAATATCGTGATGAAAAGCATGAGTAGAAATAAGTGATTTGTACTTTGTTTTGATGGTCTTCAAAATGGGCTGTGCCCATTTAACTTCCATGTCCAACAGAAATATTTATACAAAACGCAGTGGTAGTAGTTGGTAACATTAGTCTCCTTATTAAAACGTTTTTGCCTTTTGCACCGAATAATACGTTATTTTTTTCAATATTTCCAAACATTCTTTAAGGCCTCGAGGATCTTTTCTTCACTAAATTATTTCAAAGCTTAATCGATGATATTTTGACCCCTCAGAGCAAAAGTGTAGTTTTGTCTCGACGATGTATCACGTCATTTAAAAAAGCAGACAAAATGTTGATGGACAAGATATCTCGTCATTGACTAACTTGAATAGATCTTGAAGGACGAGATATCTCGTTGAAATCACTTAAAATGTTAAATATATTTAGCAAAACTTAAAAAAACTAGGCTATTTTGATGGGAGACTAAAGTAGAATGACAGGATTTTTATGTGGTAGCATTATGTGGTAAACATTTTCTATAAAATATAAACTGTTAGATATTTTCTAGCCATCTCTTAGTTTAATATCTAAAAACAGTGATTTTTACATTCATTCTACCACTCCTGTCTCAATTTCTTGTTTTTTCTTCTTAAACCTTGCTCGAGAAATCTAAGAGGGTTTTACCAAGATTGAAATTAAGACACAATTAAAAGTAATTTTAACATATCGCACCCCGGCAAGAAAGTGACACAACTCAAAATTGCAGAATTTGAGAAACACCAACTTAAAGGATACTATAAAACATATTGAAATAGTATAAGCTTCTTTTAATTTTTAGGTAAGTATTTATGGTGGTAACTTCCATTTTATTCTATAGAATAGTAATATAACACGCTGGGGCACCTCATACATATTTTTCATTGATATAACATCAAAATTTTTATTTTTTGATTTGTGTCACTTTTCTTGCAGGGGTGCGATATGTATAAAATTTTGTTCATGGGATACGCAATTTGAAGCGTTTCTCAATTTTGCATGGAATCAGGATAGTTTCCGATATGTCAACTGCTTTGAAGGATAACCTGTTAATACATGCGAATTGGGACTACATACACAGAAATTTTCAGAAACAAGGTTTTAAATATTTGATTAACCCACCAAGTGGTTACGATGAGACAACTCAGTAATTTGCACAATTATCCTAAAAATAAGTCCACGAAAACCGAACCATTAACGGGCTTAACTATGATGTTTGTCATTTCTGTCTGATTTCGGAAATGATCACAAAGGTGGGCCGCTAAGGATTTTCTCTTGTGGTCACTTCTCAATGCCTTAGAACCCGATCTTGATTCATCGTCGTTTGATTGACCGGGTATTGGATTGATGTTTGGGTCGAAACGTTTTTAAAAACACCTTTTATGTGAATTCTTACATCTCTAAGAATTTCTCTGCGTTTGGTTTTCATGTGTTTTGAATCTAACATTGTTCCTCAATGCGTCAAAGTCTCAAAATACCGCACAACAATTCTGTATCTGATTTCTAAATCGGTCTCTTAATCATCATTAGTGGGGTGCCAGCGCAGGTGTTGTTCTTGTGTCATTTGACCATCATTATGAGGTGTCGTCCTCGAGTCTTTCCCTTCAGGATTCATTCCTAACCGTTGTCAATAGCCCGTTGTGTTGCACCAGTCCGAAGTTAATTAACAACCTACCTACCTAGTTAACTATCTAAAAACAATGAATTTTACACCATCCGACCTAATTTGATCTGCCTCTTTCCCCATATATATATATATATATATATATATATATATATATATATATATATATATATATAATTTCCCGGATATATATCTATATTTATCTCCCTCTATATCTATAATTGATATGTAGTACGTTCTTACTGTCTGTTAATATAAACGACCTGTAAATACATACGAAGAGGGACCTTTAAAACAAAGTATCACTATAACAACGGTCCCTTTCTCCTTATATCCCCCCCCTTTCTTTTTTGACGCTTCAACCCTTTCCCCCATTCAGTTGAGAAAAATTTTGCTTATATATATATTATGAGTTTTTCACAAATTAATCCCTTGTTAATAACTACTTAAACTATTCATAACTTAATTTTAATTAATGTTTTACTTGTGTAATAAACATAGCCGTCAGGGTGGGGGTTCAACCCCTCCCCCATTCAGTTGAGAAAAATTTTGCTAATATAGATGTAATGAGTTTTTCACAAATTAATCCCTTGTTAATATTACACAAGCTATTCATAACTTAATTTTAAATTATGTTTTTCTTGTGGAATAAATAAATGTAATCGATGAAACAATGGTACAATAGTTCATAGGCGTAACCAGGGGGAGTTGGGGGTTTTACCCCCCATTCAGTTCGTTATAAAAGGTAGTCAAATATGTTAATGAAGAGCAATCGGAGTATTAAGCATTATGGCTATTTAAAGGTAAGGGGTAAAACTGGTGGAATATTTTCCCATCAAATCGTTGTAAAGTAAAACGCTAGCTTTAACCTGCTAATGATTTTCCAGTGTCCAGACGATCCAGCTCCTGATATCCGACCTCTGGCGGGGTGATTGACAGGTGATGATGTACTGGACATTACGATTCAAATAGGGGAGGGGATTCATTATGGCTCTTAAAAGAAACTCGGGTAGGTTCTAAATGAGATTTAACTCTCCAACTGTTCGCCACGATTTAACTTGTCAGTAAAGATGTGCAATGATGAGCGTTCTGAGCTTTAAGCCGCAGGTTTCACAGCGAGGTTGTCTTTTCGCTCCCTTTCCAAAGGTGACCGCTAATGATCTTAAATTAAACTCCGGTAGGGTCTAAATGACCACTAATGATATTTCCCAGTTTCCCGCACCTGATACGGGACCTCTGACTGGGTGATTGACAGATGATCAGTTCAACAATGGTCAATGGAAGCGGCTGGGGCTTGGGAATTTTTTTTTTATCAGTGCCACTAATCTTCGCCGTGCATCTTAAAACATGTGCGGTACATAAAGTTTCAAAAGGGGGAGCGAGCTCATTGACCCTTGGCAGCGATGTGTACAAAGAACATATAAATTCTAGTACGAAAATGGCATTGGAACTGATGATGATACACATCAAGACATCCCAATGAGTGAAGCCGAATTTTACGAACTATTCGGAAACTCGGATTCAGACACAAATACAAATATTGACGACCAGCTACAGGCTCAAGCCCAACAAGGCTGGTCCTTTGTTTATGAATTCTCCAATTCCCACTAACTATCCAATTGTGTCTTAAATTCGTACACTCCCTTTGAATTAACTATATTTTCTGGCAACGCGTTCCAACTGTCTATTACCCTATTAAAGTAGTAGTTTTTCCTTAAATCCCGATTAAAATGTGTCATTCAATTTATACCCATGACCCCTTGTTCTGTTATCCCTATTGAAATTTAAGCCCTCTGTGTCCCCTTGTTTTACAAACTTGAAAAGCTGAATCAAATCCCCCCTCCTTCTTCTTCTTTCCAGTGTATACATGTTTAGCTTACTTAAACGTTCATTATAGTCGAAATTTGCTAGCCCCTTTATTATTTTTGTAGCTCTGTGCTGAACCCTTTCAATTGATTCTATGTCCTTTCTCATATATGGAGCCCAGAATTGTACAGCATATTCTAGATGTGGTCTTACTAAACCCTTATATAACGGCAAGATTATATTCTTATCCCTTGAAGTTACAGTCTTTTTAATATACCCCAGTAACCTATTAGCCTTTTTACCCGCAGCTGAACATTGATGACCCATTTTAAAATCCCTGTGAATTATCACCCAAGATCCTTGACTGTTTCTCCCTCCTTTACCTTTACTCCCTGCAGCCTGTACTCGGCTCCACTGTTTCTGTAACCCATATGCAGAACTTGACATTTCCCTACATTAAATGACATACCCCATTTTACAGCCCATTCGGATATCTTATCAAAATCCCCTTATAAATTTTCTATCTGTAACTTGGTATCCACTGTCCCCCATATTTTTAAGTCATCTGCAAATATACTGATTCTATTCTTGATCCCCTGACCTATATTATCTATGAAAATTATAAATAAAATTGGTCCCAAAATTGATCCCTGAGGCAATCCACTTATAACTTCTGTCCACTGTGAATAATTTCCTTTTACCTGCACTCTCTGCATTCTACCCAATAACCAATTCTTTATCCATATTAATGTTTTTCCCTGAATCCCCAGCCTTTCCAATTTAAACAGTAATGCCTCATGAGGTACTTTATCAAAAGCCTTTTGAAAATCTATGTACATGATATCCACACTGCTCTTATTATCCAGCTCCTCAGTAATTTTTTCGTAGAACTTCAAAAGGTTTGTAGAGCAGGATCTGCCATTCCTGAACCCATACTGATTCTCTGATAACATTCCCCCCCTCCTCCAAGTATAACATTAGATGCCTTTTTAACAGAGATTCAAATATTTTGCAAATTACTGATGTTAGACTTACTGGTCTATAGTTGCCCGGATCACTTTGTATTCCCTTTTTGAAAATTGGAGTTATGTTGGCCAACTTCCAATCCATTGGTACCCAACCTGCTATATGTTGAATTAAATATCGTGTGAATTACTTCCCCCAGTTCTTCCGCGCATTCCACTAGTACTCTCGGATAAATATCGTCTGGCCCTGGTGCTTTAGATGGCTTAATTCTTTTCAACTGATCTACTATTTCTTCCCTGGTGAATTTGCATTCTTTAATTATACCCCCTGCAAAGGCTCCATCCTTGGGATCCTTTTTTAAATTATAGTTACCATTGAAAACCCCCAGGAAAAAGTCATTTAACACGTTTGCCATTCCCACCTCGTCTTGAATTAATTCACCTCCCTTCCCCTCCAACGGGCCCAGTGTAGTACTAAATTTATTTTTACCACTTGCATATGCAAAAAATTCTTTTGGGTTTATATTTATTTCCCTTGCTAATTTTTCCTCCAAGGACACCTTTTGCTTCCGACTAATATTTTTAAACTCCTTTCTGGCTTTCTGATATGCCTCCTTGTCTCTGTCGTTACCAGTGCTTTTATATACCCTGTATGTTCTTTGTTTTAATTTTAAAACTTTGTGTGTTTCCCCTGAAAACCACATAGGGAGCAATTTTCTAGATTTTCCTTTTTTCCTGAACGTTACGTGTTTTTTTAACACCCTGTCTAACTTATTCTTGAACATTGAAGTGACACGGTATTTGAAGGATTTATATGACTTATTTTTCTTTTTTTGCTTAAAGGCTGCATTTTCAAAACGTAAGTTAAAATACTTTAAAAATTGGAACAGCTGTTGGATTCGGATCCGAGTCCGGATGGCACAAAGTAAAAAAAAAGGTTGCTTTCCCAACACCCGTTAGATTTGCTATAAAAATCGTTAATCGCTCGTAAAGAATTCGAAGTTGCTGCCACCGGAGGGATATCAGAATCCAACAGCTGTATCAAAAAATGTTCCCTTTCCAATTGTTATTTTTATGTGCTAATTAATTAAGGGTATTCAAATATTATTTTGTGTGCCATATTTGGCTATAGTTAGCGATTTATCGCTTGCGCCCGGCTAACGGAAATGTACCTTAGTTTTTTGCGAAATTAGCGGATCCGTATATAAGCCGACCCCCCAATCCCACTTTAGCTTTAGAAAAAGTTCCAAACATTCTCGGCTTACACGGAAATATACGTAAATGCACGACAAAAGTGAAATTTTTATTCACTTGATTTTTTTTTAATGTTTAACTTAGAATATGTTTTTTGAAGAACCAACTAGAAAAATGTTTATATGTATTTATCACAGCAAAAACTAATTAATTTTATCCAAATGTTTACAGTTCATGAAGTTCTAGTGATTATTTTTCGATTCTTTCTATTTTTATGATAATCTAAAAATTTGAATGTATGTGCATTCTTACCAATGATGTTTTTTATTTCAATAATTGTAATATATGTTGTCACTGATTTACTGTATTTTGTTTCACAAATTTTAAAAACAGATGGTTCGGATTAAACGAACTCGGATGAATGGGGGGTTTGAATTAGCAAGGTTTTAGTGTAACTCAAGATTACTAGGGGGCCCGTCCCCTGCTCGCTAACGCTCGCCAACCCCCGGAGGATTGCTTCGCAATCCGCATTGGATCGCTGCGCGAACCTAAGCTCGCATCAGTGAAGACATGTCTCCTAGCAGAAGGAATTGTTTACAAAATATGATTTTCCATAAAAATATTTTTCTAATCTAAATTTTTTGCTGTTTTTCAGAAAAGGGTGGAGGGCGAGAGAAAAAAATCTAAACCAATCAGAGCACGTTTAATTTCACTTCAAAACACGGTTTAATTCCAATCAGATAACGTCTTTAATCCTAATCTTCTTAATAGGGTTGCCATAAAAACAGCCAAAGGAAAGGTTACCACTTTGGCGAGAAAAAAAGACTGTCCCGTTTGCTACCACTCCACCCAGAAAAGATATATACAGTACCTCTGAAATCAGAATTCAAATGAAAACTTTGAGCAAATTTTGACTCGAAATGTGAGCGCTGATTTGGATATTGAATACCCAGCATGTTGTTTGTATGTACATATTTACCTCTGCACTTGAGCCAACCACGCTTTTTCATTGAGTTTGTAGTCGAAAGTTGTAGTGCAAGCGTCTTGTTGAACTATAATTGTTGACCCTGAAAATGACCTTTTTTTAAATGTCCCTGAAAAGATCCTCCGTTTTATTTGATTTCTATTATTAACTGCACAGCTCGACTAAAATTCATTTTTTTTTTCAATAAAATTTCATCCGATAACGCTATAAATTCAATTGAAGCGCGAGGCTTCGTGTTAAGCAAACAATCGTACAATGTTGCCAAAACGCAATAACTAATAACGTCTTTTTTGCGTGCCACGTAAGAGAATTATATATATAGATCCTTAAATAATTTGTTGTTAAACCAAACAATGTGTTTCTTATGTATGATACTATAAAATAACATTGTTTAAAACGACTTTATTTGAAATGAAAGTGACTAACATTTGTTAGACGCAAAATTTTTAATAATTTTATCAATGTTCTATGAAAAAAAATATCAATATATCGTGTGATTTTTAACATAAAAATACGAAAATTTCCCTGAAAAGTCTCCAGATGCTTCACCTTTTTATTGATGTACAGTTCATACTTCTCGGGACTGAACTCCTCGCCCCTCAGTCATCAACCCTAGTCACACCTATGCTTCTGTGATGTTTCTTCCAATACTGATGAATGATTTCCTGTCTTAATCTCATCATAAATATTACAGTTGCATGTAGTTATTCACAAGTATATAATTAATACACTTATTAAAAAATTGTGAGCACTCATAGACGAAAGAATCAGAATCGAGAGAATTTTTACCGATGTACTTCAAACAAATCAAGTTTAAATCTGAGAAATTACAAAAAAATCGACGTTTTAATTTCTAATTTAAATGTATTGTAAAATTTAAAATTCACCATAAAAACATCTGGTAAATATTGTATAAACTAGGGGGCTCCGCCCCCAACTCGCGAACCCCCGGGAATTGCTACGCAATCCTTTTTGGTTTGCTTTGCAAACCAACATTCTTTTTGCAAGTGATTTCTCTTTTATTTTAACACTCAATGTCTCAGTAAAAATCTTCTCCATCTTGTTCTCTCTACAATTTTAAATAGACCATGTTAATCTCTTAATTTTCTGATCTCTACTTTTACGGGGAGCCGTCTAAAAAAACGAGCCTTTTTCCTCGCCAAATTAAAAAAAAAAAAAAATGTTGCTATGATAAATTTGATATCTGGAAAATATATAAGTTAGTCAGAAAATGTAACCTTCATTTCCGTGAAGATAAATGTATGAAGAGAATGAATGCTACACTGTAAAAAAAAATCCCGTAAAATTTACGGTTTTAAACTGGCAGCTGGGTTGGTTGTGCAAAACCGTAAAAATTACGAAGTTAATCCGTAGAAACAACGTTTTTTTCCCATCCGAGAACAAGTTTTTCCCATAAAAGTTACGAATTAAAACCGTATTCACAACGGTTTTTTCCCATATGAGATCCAGTTTTTCCCGTAAAAGTTACGAAGTAAAACCGTATTCACAACGGTATTTTGCCATATGATATCACATTTTTTCCGTAAAAGTTATGAAGTAAATTAGTAGTCGCAACTGTTTTTTACCATGAGATCTAGTTTTCTCTGTATGTTTCAGTTTTCAACTGTTTACATAAAAGTATTTAATCGGTGAAAGTTACAACCAGTTACTATAAAAAATACAGTATTATTTCGCAATCAGAACTATTTTTAACTAGTCAAGAACAAGTTTACTGTAGTTTTTAGTTTAAAACTGTTTACAAAACCATATGGAATTGAAGTTACAACCAGTTACCATAAAAAATATGCTGCAATTATGCAGTGAATATGGTTTTACCACAAAATAATGCAATTACACTTAATACTATAAGGTTTACAAATTGTGTAAAAATGTAAATTTCAGCTATACAGTTGAAACAGTTTTGCGCACAAAATAATGGGTTTTCTCTGAAATTTAGTTTCGAAGTGTGGATAAAATGGTAAAGTCATCTTTTAAAATAGTATAGAACTATTGCAGAGCAAATAAATTAAAGAAAAATACTGTGCCGTACACAGTACCTTTTATTCATAATACTGTCAATATACAGTGAAATCTGTGTGTAACGATACTGTCTATAACAATATTTTATTTAGGTCCCTACAGAATGGTTATAAACAGGTTTCACTGTATAATGTTTATTACTTTTGTTATTTCAATAATGTTCAAACATTTATATTAAATAGTCTAAATAAATTATGCTAGAATATTATTCAATTATACAGAATGATAAAAATTAAAGTAAATCATTTCAATATGTATGTTGAGGATACTTATTAAGTAACAAACTATATAGACATGTAGAAAAAAGTCTGTATAAATGAAAAAATAAATGTTGTTGTCTTTTTATGTCAACAGTGATAAATTTTCAAAATATAGAACTCTGGAGCTTTTCATTTAAGAAACCTTGATAACTTTTATTAAATAGCAAAACACCTTTAAATATGGTTACATTATACACTGCTGTTTTGTGAAGTACATTTGTTTGTTGCATATAATTTAAGCAATAAAAATTAAAGTAATACAAAATGAGCAGGCAAAAATATACAATAAACAGAAATACAAATATAATCAGGGTTCATTGATTAAAATTTTTTTAAATCAAACCATGATTACAATACAATAACTTTGATGCAATTAACAGAATCAAGATACCTAATATTTTCATATCTATTCAATGAAATGTTCAACACCATTCAAAGTCCATTTATTTATTTTATAAGGTCAAAATTTTTTGATTCGTGGATTTCTTTTTTTGGAGGCCTTGGATCCTTTATCAGAATTCATCCTTAGAAAACACCTGTAAAATACAAATTGGACAGAGAAAAATTCTTTAGTGATTTTGCTTTATTCAAAGTTTAACAAGTTTATTTAACCTTTAACTGCTGTCATGGGTCTCACAGACCCTGAGTGACAGGTCGTTTCCACCTCTCAAAGTGAATATTGGTCAATGTCCTATTCAGTACTTTCCTACTATGTCCAAGAGAAGCCACATTCCAACACTGGTTAGGCTGTCCCAACTATTTCGTATTTCACACTATTTGCATTTCCCGCACGGTCTCTTAGACCCTTCACAGCATTTGCATTACTGTTCTTGCTGAATGAAATAGTCTAAGTTTGAGTATGGAATTTCAGCTGAGTCTAAAATGGCAACAAACATTACTAAGAAACTGCCTCTGTATCTAGCACAAAAAGAAATTCAGGATATTGTTGATAATTGGTCGGAAATAGAGTACTGGGACAGTGAAATTTCGGATACTATTGAAAGCAAACATGAAACGGATTCGGAAATTTATGCAGATGAAGACATTTCAAGAGCGTCTTCACAAGAAAATTTCTACGGAAAAAATAACTTCAAATGGGATGCTGGGGGGGGGGGAGGAGGAACCTAATCGTGCCATTAGAACACCAAACCACAACATAGTTTTAGTTTCCAGGGTTGAAATGTCCTGCAAAATTAGTTCCGAAAGCTGAGCCTGAAGAGACATGGAATCTACTTTACTTGTATAGTAATATAAAATATATTTCATGTTAAGAATTGAATTATCTAAATTTAAAATGTATAAATAATAATTATCTAAAGAATCTTTCATTAATATATATTAATTAACTTTATACACACTTTAGTGAGCGAGGTCTGAGAGACCCCTCCACACTAGTTACGAGACGGTTTGTGACACAGCAGTTAAGGGTTAAAGCTAATTTAAAAAATACAATCAAACACTATAGCACCCAACCTTTTTTTTTTTTATAAATATCATGTGAGAAATTAAATGCGACAAATCAGTTAAAGTAATGTTCTCGCATGTACTTAAACTGCAATTTAAAATTGTGCCTTCAATTCTTCACATTTCTTTGACAAATTTATGATCTTGAAAAACATGAATTGTACAGGGTGTCCTAAAAGTTCCTGTACTGACGATTCGTGAATTTACTATACAAAATCAACAAACTTTAAAACAAATATTTTTATGTTAATGGTGAAAAGCACTTATAAACGAAAAAAATTTGGACTTACATTTATAGTAATTGTTTAAAATTTCTGCAATTTTCTTGGGAGGCAAAGCTGAAGTAGTTAACACATATTTTTAGAAACACCTTTCAAAATGCTGGGAGTGACTTCTTGTATCCTTTGCGTAATGTCAATTTTCAGATCACCTATTGTTTGGTGATTATCTTCATAAACTTTGTTCTTTAAATATCCCCACAGAAAAAAAGTCAGGAATGTGCAGATCACGGAACGAGGTGGCCAATGGTTTCTTGAGATGAGTCGATCGCCAAAAAAATCTTGAAGCATGCCCATGGTGTCATAATTTGTATGGCAGGTTACAACGTCTTGTTGGAACCAAGAGTCTTGTTCATGCACTTCTAATATTCCAAAAAATTGTTGAATAAGTTGATATACTGTATCTGGGTCATTCTGAAATTAAGTGGAAATTTGAGTCACATGTATTTTTTTTTAATGAATTTCATGTGTCAATTGATTTTTATACAATAGTAATAGATCTTAATTGAAGTATATTTTCATCAGATATCTTCAAGTGAATAAATACTCGCACATTTATACTTTAAAAAAAAGTGAATTAAACAGTGAAAATATCACCTCCATGGCTGTCCCTAACCCTATTTCTAGGTTAAGAAATATATTTGAAACTTAAAAAGTATAAAAATTCCTTTATTTAATAGTTGTATTTAATATTGATAGTTTCATTCTTAATAGTTTTCATTTCATTGCACCAGAAATTATATTTTTTATTAAATTTAATGTTGAAAAATCAGTAAATTATTTTGTCCCTACTATTTTTGTCAGCTCTGCATAAAAACTAAATAACCTTTAAAAAAGTCTACTAGAAGGCAGTACATGTCTGAAAGTGTAATTAAAAGAAGCTCTAATGAGCCATCTTTACTGTAAGATATCTTGGACTCAATAGTAAGTATTACTTTGTCTGTTTCATATATTTGTACTAAGAAAACTTGTGACTTCTTTTAACAATGTCACTACCATGGCATTTTTTAACTTAATATATTTTCATTTATTGCTGAACTTATTTCAACAGATAGTTAGAAAATGTACAAAATAATCTGGAAATCAAAGCACATGGCTGGGATTGTTTTAGGTTAGGCATAAATGTGGTCCAACCATTGAAATTTCACCTCCATGACTAAGTTCCAACATGGAGGTGACTGTCATCCATGGAGGTGAACAAATATTTCTTATCAGGAATTTGTACAATGATATGGTAAAATAGTGATTATAAATGGTTATTTATTAAAGTAAGAACAATCTTGGGTAAACAAATAAGCAGTCCAATTGTTTTTTCTCTAACCAGTACTGATTTAACCTGCCAATTGGTTCTGATTTGAACCTGTAGAATAAAGCCTACCAGCTTTATTTGATTTACAATGCTTGAACACTTGTAACTTTGGGTCTGATTATGTATGCTGATAAAATCTTTTAATTTTCTTTAAAAATATGGCATTGAGTTGGGAGATAATTTAAATATCCTCATGACTGAAATTCTCTTTGTTGTTTCTGCAATGGTACCAGTTAGTATCATGTCAATCTGGCCTAGTTGGTACCATGTCTAAGAAATCTGATATAATCAAATTTAGGAAAGTCTGGAAGGAGTCTTAGCAAAAAAGAAATAGAATTAAAAATGATCCAGAACTGTATGATGAATTTAAAAGGAAGGAGCAGGAGAAATATAATAGGACAAATAAAAGGTATTTCAGTACTTGCCGACATAAAAGAGGGCTTAGCAAAAAAATGGGTTGAAAAGACAAGAAAATCTTGTTTGAAGAAAAAATAAATTAATATTCCACCAAACAGAGTGAAGTAGTTAACCCAGATGAAGCTGTTGGGTATTGCAACCTGTTGTAAGAAACATGTGCATGTGAAAAGCATGAAAATGTTGTTAACTTTTGAAAAATTAAAAAGCCTCAAAGTTCTTAATTACAATGATTTAGATCAGATGGTTAAATCTCTGCTGTCAGGATGTAGTAAAAAGTGAAGAAGAGTGTCTGGAAAGAAGTGCATTAACAAACACGTTGAGACAAATTATTTGGAAATTGTGATTACATGTGTTGAGCAATGGAAGAGGAAAGAAGTTTACAGTTAAATAAATAAAAAAAAAGTTAGCTAAGAGAGTGGTTGAATCAAAAGTTGAAATAGAAGTCAAAGCGCTAGTTAATAAATTTAATGATAAGCTTCCTTACTTCATGAAGCATGTTTGCAACATAGTCCCATCAAGATAACCTTGGAACAGATGAGACACTGATACATGTTGATTTTGGGAGATACAATGTGTGCATTTCAGAGATTCACATGACCAAATCACATTACATAGATAAATTGAAAATTGTGAAAAACTTAATGTTCTGCCATTCTGCTCATTGTCTGAATCTTTGCTCTCTGAATTTCTTTCAGGAAATAAAAAATTGGCTTTAATTTGCTTAAAATACTTTCTTGACCTGTTTCAGTTGCACAACTTTACTGCACTAACATGACATAAATACATAAAATAAATTCTAAAACTTCAATTTTATTTTTCAAAAAAGTTTTGACTGTCAAATTTCTATTTAATTTCAGAATGATCCATATTTACTCGGTATTGCATCACTTGGATATTTATGTCGCTAAAATTCTTTGCATTCAAAATAAGTTTAAAACAGCGCAATTATCTGAATGCGTGATAAATTCATCTTTCAATGAAGAACAAATTGACGTGGAACTTTATTATCGCACAACTTGAGTGCAAAGAAAATGGGTGACCTTTACTGTACGGTCCATATAGATTTCTCGCCAAATCTGGTAACCTGGCTCTACAAATTCGTTTTTTGGTAACCCTATATTTGAAAACCGTGATATCGTGCCAATTTTGATTTTTGTCGCCAAACATGCGAATATCACCAAATGTATTGAATTTTGGCTATATTTTATTTATTACAACCCTATCTAAGTCCCTTCACCCCGGGGTTTTCAAATACCACCCACTCCTTTTCGACCGTTTTTTTTCAAATACCATTCCTCTTCGACCGTTCCCTTCGTTGGCAAGTGTGTTTTTTGGATCGTTTCCGTTACCATCGCTTTTAAACGTTCCTGCAGCATCGCTTTTCGACGCTCCATTTCTTTCGATTTTATTGCTGTGGGAATTACACTATCGTTAAATAAGTATCGACTGCTCCCTTCGTTAGCACGTGCGTTTTTTGGATCGCTCTTTGATTTCCGTTACCATCGCTTTTCGACGCTCCGTTCCTTTCGATTTTAATTACTGTGCGAATTACACCATCGTTAAATAAGTATGTCTGCATCTGCACTAATTGTAAATATATCTCGTCGTATATGAGTGGCGAAAAAAAAACTTATGGCTTTTGTGGATGCAAAAATGCGTGTTTACCCGCCCTTAACATGCGATGAAGCGAAGGGAGCAAAAAATCATGACAACCGAAACAGCGGAGAAATCGTATGGAGCTAGCGGAAGTGATGGGCAAGTTAGTTTTCTTTATATTTTATTGTTTATTTGTGCATTCCTTATTTTCATTTCCATATTTGCAAAGGTTCACAGTGTGGATTTTGCTTATACAGAATCAGAAAATTGGATGCAAAAGTTTTGTTTACTTGTTCCTATGTATGTTGTGTTGATGACGCCATCTTGCATATGGACGTCATTGACGCAATCTTACATTTGGCGATGTTTTGGAAAAAGTCGCCAATGTGGACCGTACAGTAAACGATAACCAAGAAAATAAAACGATAAAAATTACAGAGCCGATAAAATTCAATAATTAAAAAAACCACGGGTAATAATGATTTTCAAAGTTGGAGTACGGGAACTTTTCGGATACCCTGTAGTTTTTTAAACGGAGATGACAAGATTGAGCACCACAAGGGAATGTTACTCCGTGAACATTTCGATGCAAACTCCAGAGGACAACATAGGGTTTGATTAATTTTGTTTAGAAATTATAGAGTTCACATTTAAACACAGGCATTACGGTAAGAATCTAATTTCTAAAAATTGACAAAAGGAGCATGAAAAGTAAATAAAAGCTCACCTGATAATTAGAGATGAAACTATTTGAGCACTCGTCAGTCAAAAATGGAGCCCAATCAACATTCGACCTAGTTGCCAACTGATGTATAACGAAAAGCTTAAATTAAAGTCGAATCGCACTTTTATTTACACGATGTTCAAAACCATAAAATAATTGCTGAAAAATAAGAGCAAGTGTAGAAAATAATCTTAAAATGATTTAAGAAAAGGGAAAGTTATCGTACGCAAAGCAATACCGCAATGACGAGAACTAGAATTTGAACTGACGGTTTTAAACCGTATATGGCTGGAGTGAAAAACAGTAAAAAACCGTTTTGTCAACAAAACAGCTTTAAAACGTCAAATATACGGGAAAAGTCCGTAAAAAACGGATAATTTTTACAGTGTATCGCTCCGCGATCTAAAAATTACGAAATTTGTATGACCAACTTTTGATTGTATCGAATTTATTTATGAACCAGATTTAAAAGTAATTTTACCGTAAGAAGGAGTGTATTCCAAGCTTTCACGTGGTATTTTCAAATTTTAAAACTAATAGTATTAAGCTACACATATGACAGTTTTAGTTTTGTGTATCGGAACTTACGATCTTAAAGTCCCGAAATTTTTATATGAACAACTTATAATCGCATCAAAAATTTATTTAATGACAAATTTCCAAAATAATTGTACTATACGAAAGAGTCCATTCTAAGGTTTGCAGTGTGATGCTTTCAAATTTAAAAATAACAGTATAAGCTATAGATATGACAGTTAATAAAAATTGACGGAAATTTACCAATATTCCAAAATTTGTATGACCAACTTTTGATCGCATCGAATTTATTTATTAACCCATTTCGAAAATAATTGTACCGTAAGAAAGAGTATATTCTAAGGTTTTGTACGATGTTTTTAAATAAAAAACAAATAGTAATAAGCTATAGATATGACAGTTTACCAAAAAAATAACGAAAATGTACTGATTTTTCCCGAATTTCAAAAACATATTAACATGAACCAAATTGAAATTTCTAAAATAGCTCGACGAACTGCAAAAATTCACGTTTAGAAGCATTCTAAAAAATCACGACTGAAGACTGAAAATTTGTACGTCTTTTGCTCACTCGCGTTTGAAATTTCGCTTTTTCACTTAGACACTTAATAAATACTAAACTAATTGCCGTATCGGAAAAAAATCTTCTTTTTCGTGTTCCTTGTACAATTTTGAACAAACCATGTTAATTTCGTAATTTTCTGATCCGTACTTTCTCGGAAAACAGTCTAAGAATCGAGCAAAAAAGCGAGTTTTCAACCATGCGACGGCGGCTGCGGCAACGTTTTTTTTTTTTTAAATAAAAAGCGATACAATTTATTTTTTATTTTTAAAAATCATGTGTTAATTAAAGAATATGCATCAATTTAATTAATTAATTTTTAATAATTAATATATATTAACCATATTAATATAATTAATTTTTAATAAGTAATATGTATTAACCATATTAATATAATTAATTATAAATAATTAATAGGTGTCAATTATATTAATATAATTACTTTAATCTTCTCCTTTTTACTCCACCAATATTGCTAATATTTATAAAATTGATAAGTTATTTTTCCTTTACATTACAGTTGAGAAATTTGTAAGGAAGAACGGTCCCACACAGGTGTTTCAACTGCCAAGGACTCTACCACTCTTCGAATAATTGCCATATGCGGCCCAAATGTGTCCGCTGCGGACGTGAACACAGTTCTGACAAGGATCCTAGATGCTGTAACTGCGGTAAGAACCACTTTTTTACTATAGCGCTTCGAAACCCGGGAGGGAATTAATTTGCTCCGTTAACGTGCGGAATCAAGAGTTTTCCCGCATTTAATCAGGTAATGTGCACATTAACGGCTTCCGTATTGTTTAAGTTCAAAAGTTTGTATCCCCTCTCCCTCCACTTTAGTCGCCGGTTGTTCTTATTTCTCATAATTTGCGTCGGCTGCCAGTGCGTACCATAGCTAATTCTGTTTTCAGATTCGTCTCTGCCTGTTAGCGCGTGAATTTGTGTCGTGATTTTTTTTAAAGCAGATAAATTTAACTCCTAGTATACAAGCAAGCACCTAATTGGTGAGTAAAATGAAGAAAAGATTCTTAGCAAACCTCTTTAGCGATGATTTAAAATATAATAGTGTTTTAATGACAAAATGAAAGCATGATTCCATAATTAAAGATGTAAAGCGATTAAAAGCTTCCAAGAAAAAATAATCATCTCTAGATTATCGAATAATTCAAAGGTATGATGTGTTGACTGTACGTTCCTATTGTTCCAGCAAAAATATGATTTTCACTTTAACGAGTGTTATTTGTTCATCACAAAAACTAATTTTATAACAATTATTGGTACTTACGTATTTGACTGTTGACCGTTTCACAGATGTCACCAAAGAGTTTGAGAAAATCGTGACATTACTTATAACTATTGGCAAAACAAAATAAAGCAGATGGAAATAAAAAACATAATAATTAGATAATTAATGTAATTACAAGAATGTGATAGTGGGGGAAACGGTCGACGTTCATTTACGTAAATACCCAATAATTTATGTAACTACTTAAAAACTTTTTATAATTTTTAGATACTTTTGAAACTTAGGGGCCCTCTAAATTATGGGGGCCCTAGGCCCATGCCTCACGGGCCTAATGGTAAATCAGGGCCTGTGTATAGGTGAAGTCTGTGGATTAAAAGTATAATGATACTCAAGGCTCTCCAATGACTGCAGTCTCAGAGTTTCACAGAGTCCGAGTTGAGCATTCACTAAAAGCCCAGCGCTTCAGGTAATTTTTTGATAAAGCCTTCTATGAAGCAAAACTGATCGCTGTGATACAATACAAGAGTTCTTGAGTTCAACTATGGAAGACAGGAAAAGTCCAGCTGGGTTCGGGAAGAAAATAAAAGTCAGCTACTAATTCGAATCGTCAAAAGAGACCGCTTTGAAAATCAGAGATGCAGAATTCTTTGTGTGCCTTATTTAGAGATAGGAACAAAATTAGAGAGAATCACATGCAAAAGAAAGTTCTTCGAAACATGAGGACACAGAAAAACTATTATTAAAACTAATTGAACGGGAACTTCAATCTTCTGCCGACTCAATCGAACAACAATGACCTATCATTCAAAAACCTCGGGCTCTTTAGACTACAAGAAAAACCATTAATGCGCGCGACGCACCTGTGCTTCCCGAAGGGAGTGAAAGCGACAAATCTCGTTATGAGATTCTGTTAACGATCTTTCTAACGGCTCGTTCTTACAAAATATCTTGACGAGTCGTTCTTCAGAAAAATTAGCTAGATCTTCTTAGACGAGATATCTCATCGCAACTACTTGGATTGGAGACATAAGCAAATACTTGTATATATAAAATCCCCTTGTTTCTGGAAATTTACTTTTATTTTGTGTTATTGCTGGGGATTAGCACTTTAAGTACATATGTCAGAAGATGACTGAGAGAGAGAGAAATTAAAGCGAATGTCCAAAAAATCATTGCTTTTATACTTCCAGATAAAATTCATTCAATTAATTATTATATCATGTAATGAATAACAGTTCATAAATATAATCTATTTATAAACCATTACTTTTCTTGAAGTTGAATAAAAAAAGGCCTTCA
Organism: Metellina segmentata; assembly: GCA_947359465.1. Lineage (NCBI taxonomy): Eukaryota > Metazoa > Arthropoda > Arachnida > Araneae > Tetragnathidae > Metellina > Metellina segmentata. The sequence continues at coordinate 129,288,321 of OX375878.1, forward strand.
CGCAAGCATCTAGAGTATTTTATGCGAATATTTTAAATACCAGAAAACAATACTTCTGGGGTGAGTTTTTGAGCTCCCAGAGCCATTCACTGGCTTACATGTAACCCTTCCAAAAATGAAAATTTCCAATTTTGGGTTCTAAGTTCTCAGATTCTACAATACAAATGCATAAGGTTAGTCATAAAAAAAAAACTGAGTTTGTAAATCACTTTTCACCATTGCCAGTAGCTAAATATTTCAATTTAGAATTTAACCGGGTATAATAGGAAGTGTGAACAACCTTTCTGCAGATTAATTCAAATGACCCCCCCCCCTGATTACATAATAACTCTAAGTAACTATACATTTATTTTCTCTTTTACTTTTGAATAGACACAAATTTTACTAACTAACTTGGCCAAAATTCATGCGACTAGCTATTTTGAAAGTTGTGTGAAGATAAATTACCGTTTTAGTAAACGAAATTTGTATCTCTACTTTGAAATTATATTAAATACTTTTGTTTTTATATCTATCAATAATTACAGTAATAATAATTAATGATGTGTGTCGGGGTTCCCTCTGGTTGACGCCCCTCGGGACAACCAACATGAAGTGCGTAGTATTACAAAAATCTTATTTTGAACAAATCTAGTTGACTTAAATACGAATTTAGTTTTACTTTTTATACACATGGAAACTGAAAATGTGAATTAAGTTGACAAGAAAATAGTTTTAACTATTACTTACCTTCAAAAATTTACACAATATTAGTCAATATGCTTGGATGCAGAAATTTCTGTCTTGCTCAACTGAATCAGTCTTTTTTACATTCCAAAAAGTTCTTAATGAAGAAGATATATACTAAAGCAGTATGAAATTCTTTTTATTTTCATGTTGGGCCTGAGATATCTGAATTTTTTCCTTTGGTTCATAGATAAATTTGATTTTGAAGATACTTACCCTTGTCTATAGAATTATTTCTACTGCTGTAACTTGGAAAGTGAATTCAGTCATACCAACTGGTCACTGTTACCCACCAGAAGATGAAAAGAAATTTTCAGCATTCATTAAACACCTTTTGGGGTGCAGAAAAGACTGATAAACCTGGGTTAGGCTTTAATCACTCCATCCACTAATTGCCTTATAGTATCTGAAATTTTTGGTTACTCATTTTTATCAATAACTCCCACCCGAGATAATTGATGTATGCATTAATTTAAAAGATAGAAATAATCTTTTATAATCCTTTATTGGTTTTGGTAGCTATTGTTACTACTTGCTCACACTTGTTAGTAACTCTTGTTACTACTTGCCGAAGAACAGAATATGGAAATTTCAGGTAAACAGACCATATCATATAGCGCTATTTGGCAAACTATTAAAAATGCGCAGGAAGACAAGCATGTAATGACAACAGTTGTTTTTGATTTGATGTCAGTTTACGATGTAGTATAGAGGGGAATTTTTAAAACTCTAATCAATTGGTGTAAAATCATACATGTTTAATTGGATTAGAGGTTTTATTAGCCAGTGCTTAAGTAATCAGGTATAATAGTTGGTCCTCGAAGTTTTAGTCTTTTCCAGACTTCTCTACCACAAGATGCAGTTTTGAGCTGTGATCTGTTTAAAATTTTTATAAATGACCTTGTTTTAAAACTAAAGTATGTCCCTTACATTAACTGTCTTTATACCGACTACTGACTTATGTGGACTAAAACCCATAAGTGGAGGGAAGTGCTGAACTTCTGACTGAAAGAAGAACACTACATCAGGCTATCTCATGTTTGTATGAATAGTGTAATATGAATGATAATGCAAGACTTTAAAATTAGGACATACGATTTACGTGAGCTGTCTGCATACCATATGAAACATGTACCCCGCTCTATGACAACCCATCTTGTTAAAAGCATATGTATGTCACTAGTAGGTCCCGGGCTGTTTGTAAGTACATGTATGTTTGTAGTTGTTCCTATTTGGATTAGCAGGGAACTAGGTGCTTCTTCACAAGGAACTATCAGTTCTCCTTAAGTTGTGCCGTAGAAAAAGAGGTGAGTGGTATAGGAGGTGAAAATAGGCATCGTAAGTGATGAATAATATTGTCCACAGTAATAGACAAACGCATAGTAATTTTGCAAATTCCCAGACAAAGTTATGATAGCCTAATTGAATGCAAAAAGGAAACAACTTTATGGATTTGAAAATATTGTATTTCATCGCTACCCTAATTTCACGAAAAGAAATATGTTGCAATATAAAGCATGCACAAAGGTTTTAAGACTATTTGTCCGTGATCAAAGATGAATTGATATGAAACTTCGCTTAAGCGATACACTTATAGGAAAACAATTTGAAGGGGTGAATATAACTTCCATCAAAAGGAAGGCTGATAAAAAAAAGCCTAGAAATTTATTTGCAATTGAACATTTCAAGACCATTTCTGTTCTAATCCATGGTCTAAGTGCATATCGAGCATGAGAAACACGCATCTGACGAACACCTTAGACGAGCGCAATTTTTAAGTTATCCCTCACCAGAAATTCATTGCCCTGAGAGTGGTTCTTCCCATTTCTGAGAATTTCGCCAGAAGCACCACCCCAAGTCTCCCCTCTGTAAGGTTGCCAGAAATGTCCGCTCAAGACACGGTCGGTCAAGAAACGTCCGCACAGGACACGATACCTTGCTTGGTTGTAACTTGCGGGTAGTTGGCGGCCTTTCCTGTGAGGTTCGATTCCTCTTGGCGTGCATTTCTCTTTTCTGTGTCAATAAATCTTTGCCGTAGCATGGCCAAATATGGCCCTTGCGCCATAAAACCCCGAATCCAACCAATCTTATACCCAGTTTTGAACTAAAAATGTGTTGCCTAAAAATATGCTATAACACAAACAAAAAAGTCTCAAAAAAGTAATTGCAACTTTTTTTCTAATGTCTGACAATGAAAAGTCTACGTAGTTAACAAAATATACCCAAATTAGAAAATAAAATTATTTTTTAATATAATCCGGAATTACATTTTATCCATAATTTAATTAGGATGTCTAAATATGCAACACAACTTCTAAAAAATAACAAACTAGCTTTAAATGATAGAAAACCTGAAAAATTCCCCATAATTTAAAAGTTATGTAAAATCCTCAACTTTGTACCGAAATTAACTTGTATTTCTTAAAGCGTTTGCTTTCAATTAAACAATGCTTATTCTTGCTAAAAAATATGTTAAAGTCGTAAAAATCCTATTCACTCTCATTTGCAAATTCTTCAGAATAAAAAAAAATTCAATCCTTGAAAAGATCAGCATAACATATTCAGGCCTAAGTTATACTATTCTTCAAATGGAATTTTTATTTGTATATACATATACTAATTTATTTATTCAGTAAAGTGATCATTTTAAATATATATTTTTCAGAAAATTTGATTTTCATCTTACAGTGGCTACCACTCTGGCCCTTCATTCAACAGCCTTGCGTTCGAATCCTGATCTCTATGAATGTTCAAAGTGGTTTGGAATCCACTTTGAAGTCGTAAGTTGTGGTCTAATCGGGCGCATCCATTATTTTTATATCGAGAGGCTAAATTTGTTTCATAAGATCTCTATTTTTAGGTGGTAATTTGAAATGTTGAGCATGAAGCACACATAAATGCAATGAGTGGTAATTTTTAAAGTAAAAATTATTTCTAGAGTATTTTAAGAGCTTGTTCTACTAGAAACATGTTTTAGATGAACAGATCAAAGTTAGACAAAAAGAGGCCAAACCTTTCATATGAATTGCGAATGCAAATATTTCCTCTTAATATTATTTTATTCTTGGATCATTTGGATTTTCATATTTTTGAAACGATACTAGAACGCATTTTAAAATATATTTTTAATTGAACGAGATTCTCTTAAAATACCAATTTTGTTTTTCAATTTTTGTTGTGAATGGAAATGTTACATATCATAAAAAAATTGAATTCATTTGATTGAAATTAAAATATATTTCGAGCTTTTGATAGTCTTACTAATACTTTGATAGCCTTTAATACTATCAATTAGAATTGAAATTTTGATTACCAAATGCTCATAAGAAAAAAGAAAATTTAATACTCAGTTTTCCAAATGAAAAGCAAATAAAAGGAATTTAATATCACTTGGTTTCACACTTAATTTATCAATTGACGCAGGAAAGAATTCGTATCATTAATTCGTCGGTTAATAATCACCAAAGTCGGTGTGTTCAGGTGAAACACTGCTTGTGCTTCATTTTAACTTATACTCGTGGAATTCCATTATTCGTATTTTTTTAGCACATATGCTAGGTTTTTAAAATATTTATTTAAATTTCCAAGTTTATTTACAAGAACATTGATCTGATTTTTTAATACTATCAACTCATTAGACGTCAAAATGTTGGATTCATAAATTAAAAAAAAAACTGTGCCCAATTGGCTGTTTATTGTTAGTATCATTTCAAGCTCTCAACTTAAGAAAATTAGTATTTGTTAGTAATTTCAATACTTTTCATGCAATTTTTCAGTTTTATTGTATGATAATTTAAAAAAAATCACAGTGGCACTTCCATAATTTTTATGGTATTTTTAATGAACGTTACACTGAAGCAACACAACGGGCTACTGATGACGGTCGAAGATCAACACCCGAAGGGAAAGATAAGAGGATCAACACCCGAAGAGAAAAATAAGAGAACAACACCAAGTAAGTTTGTACTATAGTTAGATGACGAGGTCACATCTGAGCTGGAATTTTATCCTCTGCGAATGAAAAATAAATTAAAAGTGTCCGAAGATGTATACTAAGAGAGTTGGAATTTAAAAATATCTTCAGGGCTCCTAACACGTCACTTTTTGTCACCTTTTTATTTTTTGTCACCTTTTTGACATTTTGTCACCTTTTCAGGGGTTTTAAGTTCTTAAATTATATTTGAAGAAAAATTTTTGGTAAGCAATTAAAAAAATTCATTTCCTTAAAAAAAACAGGGTTCGCACGCATTCAATTTTGAAATACGTGCTACATTCCACCGCAAGAATGGATTCAAAAGCGTTCCGTTTCAATTGTAAAAGGATACTCCATGTTGCCCGGGGTGTATTAGCAGCATGTTCTGGAAATTTCCCCGCAGGAAAAGGCTATCAGTAAAACGAAGCGGTGAAGTTTAAAGGAAGCAGGGCCATCTACATATCCGACCCCCTCTACAGTTTCGAACAAAAGGAGGAACCCTCTAGGAGGTCAGACGCTGACAGCTCGTAAATGGTGATCGATGCCAGTGGTCACTTAAAAGTGAGGGATAACATCCTCCATACACAGATCTGAGGGCGGTCTCAACAGACACATTTTATTTTCGGATTCTGGAATAAGACGATAATGGAGAGGTCAAGAGACCGGACGGATCAAGCTGATATTAACTCAACGTTAACCCAGCAGGAGAGGTAATGCGTTTAGTACTTTTGTCATCACATGTTGCAGTTTCTATTGTGGGTCTGATATGTCCAGAAGGTATAGATACGTCAGGGCAAACTCTGAAAGGACGGTGGAATCTTCAACATGTATGATAATTTACACTCAAAGGTGTCTTCGGCTAAGTTTTTAAGGGAATAAATCATCAACCTCTCACACATTCTAAGCGCTCGAAGCTCCCCATCGAGAACCCTGTCATTCCTGTCTACAGACCAGAGGCTATTCACGCGCTGCTCTCTATGTGGCACAGAAATGAGGGCATGGAAATCTTAATAGACTTCAGCCGTTTCTTCAGGAGTTTGAGATCTGAAAGATTCCAAAGCCTTCCGTAACCAGAGAATGCAAAAATTTTGTCCGTCTCTGTATCCAGAGGGTTAAATATTGAAGGAGTGTTGCGAACATATTGAAAATCATTCTCTGTTATCATCGAAGTTGATTATTACAAATTCTTGAGGTTTTATTAGTGAAAGTCAGTTTTTAAAAAGATTAATGACTCATTACTTTCTACCTGAAAAAAAAAAGAACAAATTAACATTGGGACATGTAAGATTCACACAGTACATAATGCTTTTCTTAAAGGTCTAAAAGAGTTAGGGGAAGATGTGTCTGAACTAAATTTTACTATTCACAGGTTAATCAGTGTTTTCACTATTCAGCTATTCACAATTTAATCAGTGGCCTAAGCATTGGTCAACATACAAACAAATTCAAGAAGACTTGAAACTTCCCACTCACTATTTCATCAAGCATTGTTCAAGCAGGTGGCTAAGCCTAAAGCCAGCTGCTGAAAGGTTGCTTGAACAGTGGATTGCAGTGTGAAAGTATTTCCTTGACAACATTCTAATAAAGAAGCCAAAACATGATACAAAGACCAGGCTACAAAAAAAATTGTTCATTTCCTTGGAAGAGAAACTATGAAGGCTAAGGTGATATTTGTTGTATCAAGAGCAAGTATATTTAATCGTGTGATCGAATTTCTTCAGAAAAAGGAACCTCTAATACAAAACCTTCATTCTCAACTTGAATTGTTGACAAGAACAATTTTGGGTAGGATCTATGAAGGGGAACTTATTTGAGATTTGAAAATGGATAAATCGGAAGATATATGTCCTCAGAAATTGTTGCCTCTAGCTGATATTGTGATTGGAGATAAAATTTCTAGAGCGCTACAGAATGTGAAAGAGAAGGAAATTAATTTCTTTTTTCTAAGGGCTCAGAAGCATTACATTGCCAGTGTTAAATATCTTTTGAAGAAATCCTCCTTCAGTTCATCTCTCCTTAAAAGTTTATCCTGTCTTGGTCCTCTTGAGAGACTCAGTGGCGAGAGTGTTCGACAAGTATTAGAATTTGCAAGAGTAATGCTATGGGATGTCCCGACAGACTTACTACTGGATGAGTGGAAATTACTCAAAAGAGAATTTGAGGAAGAAGGATTTAGAATGAAGCCTATTGATGTTTACTGGAACCAGTTCTTCAGACTGCGAGACTAGCAGAGACAGAGAGACTAGCCAAGTGCTCCGGAACTTTCGGAATTTCTATGCTAAAGAATCGAAAATCCGCAACTCCACGTAATCTTTGGTTCACTCCTGAAATCGCGTCAATGCAGGGAAAAGGGAAATTTCCTATATGAAAAGGAAAATTTTTTTCCATTTTCGGAGAAATTGTGTATAAGAATTTTGTTTCTATAATTTAGGGATAAAACCTTTCATGTATACATGTAATTTTTTATCCTTAAAACAATACAAAGTCCAAAATCCGAAATCCTCTGGTCCTCGGCCATTCCGAATTTCGGAAAAGTAGAAAGAATATAGGAATTTTTTTTTTTTTTTAAACAATGCAAGAAATGTTACTTGCCATTCTTCTAATTTTTCTGTGTGGTATTTACTCTGAACATGTCCGTTATTTTGCGTTGTTAGGTCCAGGTTTACCTCCTTGTACTATAAAAATTGTCAAAAAGATGGAAAAAAGTGAGGAAAAAAAACCAAAAACCTCGCGTTAGCAAAACGTCCAATATTTTTTATTCTTCGAAATTTTTGACAATTCCGAATATTGGACATCCACATTTGGGACTTAAAAGAAATTATTTGTGCTAATAGGGAATTTTATGACTGTTTTTAAAGAAATATCTGTAGACATTTATTTTTGTCCTTATTTCCACGTTGCTCCGGAAGAAAAAAACAAAATTAATTTCAGACTTTTTCTACAAAAAAAATAAGACATAAGTTTTCAAAGAAAAAGAAGAAATTCTTTAAGCTGTGTCAAAAATAAACGAATTAAAAAATCATAATTCCGATTTTTTTTTAAATTTTTATGTTATTATTTTAAAATTATATACTTTTTAAAAGAAGAAAATAAAAATATCCTTCCAAAGAAAGAAAAGATATAGGTAGCTGGGGAGGATCTTTTTATTTTCTATATTTATACTTGAATATATTTAGTATTATTGGTATTTGTTACTTTTTTTTCTCGATTAGTCACCTTTTTGGTTCAATTTGTCACTTTTGTCACCTTTTTAGACCTTGAAACCTGTTAGGAGCCCTGTGTCTTTATCTAACTATTGAAAATCACTCATTAGAAATTCCAACATTTGATCTCATTTTATCATTGCAAAAATTTATTTCAGTAGTCAATATAAGGGTAAACTGAAGTTCCATGAAATAGTTTTTCATTTGTTCCAAAAACAATTCATGAATATGTAATGGTCTTCTGATGTAAACTTTTTAAAACTAAATTAGCGTCATATTTTTTTTCATCTCGATTTTTTTGGTTGATTCTTGACCAGCTCCCCGGGGAAGACCCTTTGACAGTATTCTAAGAGATGATAAAGTTGTTCAACTAACAAATCGATTTAATTGAGACACGTTTTTACAAAAGGGAACAATGCTAAATTTTAAATTACATTTTTTGATTGATTCTTATATAATATTTCAAACGGAATCGAATGGCGAGGCGACATTGAATTTGTTAAAACACGACCATAGTCACAAAATATGTATAGGAAAATAGATATTTTTCATTAGATGAGTGACAGAACCTAAACGTGTTCATTGCTCTCTATTCTTAAAAAAATAAAAATAAAAAAAATTGTCAGCTAAAGCTGTTTTTTAATAGTCTTTAATTTTATTTTGTAAGAAATCGTCATGCTTCCTTCACTTTACCACCGCTTAAGGAAGGAAAAAAAAGAAGAGAAAGGAAGTTTGTACGTTTTACTAGAGCTACAAAATGGGCTACTGACGACGGTCCAGAATCAATGCCGTAGAAGAGATCTGAGGACACTACCTAATAATTTTCGAACCCCAGTCTTCAAACTTCCACACCACACCAACGTGAGGACATTTGGGCCACGGTGGTTTTAACGTGCACCAGTCCCCTCTACACGGCGGTCTTTGGTTGGATCGAGTGTCGAAGTTGCAACCTTCGGGCCGCAAATGAAACAAAAATGTTGAACAACCCAGGTAACTAATTGGAGCTTTTGAATTACTCCGCCCAATATGATCCACTTGCCAACCAACCGGTCTAGTGGTTAAGGTGTTGGCCTCTGGATCGGGAGCTTCTTGGTTCGAATCAGGGGTCAGGACATATAACAATTTACACTTGTATACTGCTTTGAAGGAGGAAGAGTAGTATAAAATTTTTTTTACAAGAATAAAGTGAATACAAGGCAGCAACAACACATTCAAATCTTATTTTGAGGCACAATAAAGACTTTACGAATTGCGGTAAAAAAAAATCGTCTCACAGAGACACAACAGAAGTGCGGTGGCCTTTTCATTGTAAAGTACAAGCCAATATTAAGGCGTCTTTTACGCAAGCACCTAATGTTCACTGCTATGAACACTGCTTAAATCTAACCATTGTCCCATAGTGATTCATCGTAAGGTTATTTCAATTAACGTCGTACTAGAGCAACACAATGGGCTATTAACGACGGTCCGAGATCAATTCCGTAAAGGAAAAATCCGAGGACAACACCACGTAGGTTTGAACCACGGTCAAATGACGAGGCAACACCTGAGCTGGCACCCCACTCTCCAAACTTCCACACCAACCCAACGTGAGGACTTTCGATCAAGACAGATTTAAGGTGCACCAGCCGCCTGTACACCATACGCTTACAAACATCCATGCACTGACCCTAATTGGAAGCAGGAACCTTTCGATCTAGAGGCTAACTTCTTAACCACCAGACCGGTTGGTCGGTCATACTGATTCAAACATACCCGAATGTCACAGCTTTTTTGCTTCTATGGATTGTCTTGTAGCTTTTTTTCTCCAAATTGCAAAGCGTGGAAAATTTCACTATAAATTTCGTGGAAGACGATTACCACATATTATATTTGTAAAACAAGATGGAATTATTCGTCCAGAATCGTTAGTACTGTTTACGAAAAAAGTCTGAACTTCGCCTAGTTTTTTAGCCATGTTAAAATACCAGAAATGAAGCATGCTAATCTTTTTGTTATTCAAGCGAACTATATTGAAAGGATCTATCCTACTGAAGTCAGAAAATTTTATCAATAATTTCAGAGAAGTTGAAAAAGAGGCAACTGATTTATCAGGGCTGTCATTTAATGTAGAAGATGGACAAACTCGCAGACAACATATGGAAAAAAAAAAAAGAAAACAAAGGAGTTGGACATGAATTTACAATGAGAGAAAATTTCACAGCAATCCATTCATTTCATGTCATATCTGATAACCACAAGGCAGAATTACCTCAAAGAACTCAGATGTATGAAGTTGTTGTGGAGCCTTTTCGAATATTTTTCACTGGGATTTATCAATCGAAAAAAAAGAACGATAAAAAAGTTGAAGGATATTTACAAAAATGACATTGGTGTTCGTACTTTTGAAAACGAATTTTACCATTTTTTACCATTTCTAAAAGAAAACGAGGGCACCATAAAAACCACACCAGACTATCGAGCCGCCAAAGAAATGTCTCGCACATTTTCGAATGTTGAAATGTTACTGGAATTTTTTTTTAACAATTCCTTTATCTAATGCGTCAGAAGAAAGGTCGTTTCTTGTTTTAAAGCGTATAAAAAAGTATTTAAGAAGTTCTATGGGAGAAGAGAAAGAATTATTAATATCGCTATTATGTATATAGAGCAAGAAATCGTAAGCCGAATTGACAATTCCAGAATAATTGACCAATTTACAAGAAATAAAGCAAGACGGAAATTTATATAATAAATGTTTATTTACTAAATTTTAAAATGTGCTGCGAGTGTTGATTCGAGAAGCAAACCAAATGGGATTGCGTGCGTATGCGAGCAGTTTGTGGAGGTTTCGCCATAGCAGGAGATTGTTTCAGAGAAAGGAGTTTTGGTTTGCGAAGCAAACCAAATGGGATTGCGTGCAATCTCCGGGGGTTGGCGAGCAGGGGGCGGAGCCCCCTAGTACTATGAAAGAAAATAGTAATTGCGCGCATGTGGGATTTTTTCCTCCATGTGATGACATTTCTTATGCTATAGGTGGGGTGTGTATAATGACAATGACTTTGAATATGACGTGTTCGTGCGCTAGATTTGCCGACCCCTCTGGACTTGATCCGCCACTGTATACGAAGAAACAATTTCAAATTTTGGAGAGACCCAGAAACTTGCCAACTAAAACAACGCCGTTTAGAGGGGGCTGATGCATGTCAAATCCGTCGTGGCTCAAATGTCCTGGTGGTGTGGAAGTTTGAAGGGTGGGGTGCCAGCTCAGGTGTTGCCTCGTTATCTGACCGTGGTTTTGAATTACGTGGTCTGTTCTCGGATCTTTCCTTCGGAATTGATTCCGGTCCGTCGTCAATGGTCCGTTGTGTAGCTATAGTACGACGTAAATTGAATGCTCCCCTTAAATTTGCCGACCAACCGGTATAGTGGTTAAGGTGTTAGCCTCTAGATCGAAAGGTTCCTGGTTCGGGTCCGGGCATGGATATTTGTAAGCGTATGGTGTAGAGGCGGCTGGTGCACCTTAAATCTGTCGTGGCCGAAAGTCCTCACGTTGGGTTGGCGTGGAAGTTTGGAGAGTGGGGTACAAGCTCAGGTGTTGCTTCGTCATCTGACTGTGGTTCAAAATTAGGTGTTGTCCTCGGATCTTTCCCTTAAGGGACTGATCCCAGACCGTCGTCAATAGCCCGTTGTGTTACTCTGGTACGACGTTAACTAAAATTACCATTACCTTCCCCCTTAAATTTATTTGATTTGTTTCCGAAAACACTATTTCTTATTTTGTAGTACTTTTTAGTATTGGATAGTTACAGTGATCTTTACGATTTTGAGAGTGTTTTGAAAAAGAAAAGGTAGTAAAAACTAAAAACTTGACTACTTGGGAAGTAAGTTGAGCCACCGCACGTCCCTAGGGCTGCACCCTAGTTTAGATCCTGGGTATGCCCTTGTAGTATAACATGAATATTAGCACTGTAGTCAGAGTTTTGAATCCTCAAAGAACTAGTGAAAAAGCCTAGTGATTCCAACATTCAGGCCTGGAGTGTGACTGTTCTTTTGTGGACGACCTCTTCTATAACCGCCCCCCCCCCCTTAAAAGAAGTCTGTATACGCCACTTGGCTTCCAGGTTAACTACAATTATATATGGCATACTAATCATTACTTTGATGTAATTTCCTTACTTTTTCTTATTTTGCAAGAACTGAAAAAATTCTGTTGTTTTTACAAGGGGAAAATTTATTAAGTTCATAATTTATTTAACTATGCTTTGCATCATCGTATCATTAGATATCCGTACAAAATGGGAAGTCTAATACAAAATTCGATTTGTTCGTAAATCCATCGCAGTGTTCAATGATAAATTCGGTATAATTTTTAGTTTTCTAACCCTCTTAGAGTATAGTGGTTAGTTCTATGCCTTCTTTCTAAACCATCATGCCAATTCCAGGATTCGAACTTAGAACCAGTGGTTCAATAGGTTCTGGGTTAGAATCCTGGTAAGGGCGTTCTGTTTCAGAATCCACTTTAAACCGCAGCTCTTGGTCTAATTTGCTTTCACGAAGCAAAAAGCGACGAGACGAAATTAAAAAAAAAAGCTACACGTAAGGCGCGCACGGTGTAAATTCTGAGTTTGGAAGAAAAAAAAGCGTGCTGTGTTTTTTGAAGCAAATGAATTAAACTGACCCTAAAACTGTTTTTTAGTGCTGATCCTGTCTATTAACTACATTAACTATGATTTAAAAAGGACCTAATGAATTTCCATGGGAGCAGTATACAACTTGAACCATTCTGTAAAGTCAGAGAAGCTACATAAAATTGTTTGGAAAATCATTTGAAGAAACCCACAAGATTTGAAATAAATATTTCTAAACTGTCGTCCTATTTCTAAAGTTCGTCCTAACCCCTCTGATCTGCCATCTCTTAGCCCTATCAAGTATCATCAGTAATTCTTCCCCTTCAAGCACTTCTTCGCCCAATCAATCTTCATTCGCACTGTGATTGATCGAAAGAGCCGCTTTGACCATACTACGACCCCAGGCACTGCTGACTCTAGACGGCAGTGCCCCAGGCGTCCCCATCTGTGGAGAGCCCCTGAAGAGTTTGGGAAGTCAAGCTAAACGTGGGAAAGTTCCCCCGAAATACTAGGATGAATTCTTCATCTCACCAATGCGACGCCGATGTAACTCGAAGGGTCCAGTTCCTAATCCCAGACCAGTTTAGATGATTTATAAATTTGTTCTAGTTTTTTCACGGGAGATGGAAGCTTCTGGGCCCTCTAATAACTCTCAACTCACCTCCTTCCAACTCGGTTTACCACCTTGTTGCATGAGTAGCAGCCGACGAGTTTTGCAACCGGATAGAAAACTCCTCTTGGTACTCGAAATCCGGAATTAAAGGTAAGCGTTTAATAAATTCATATTAGCCCTTAATTAACTTTTATTTCGTGACTGTCATGTTTTTTAATGTTTCTCATTATGACGCGATTATTGTTAACCAGTCAGAACTTAACCTTGCGTAAATTACTGTACATTTTCAACTACGTACGTTTGATGTGTTTAACTTATAAGTTATAGACTATGATAGTAAATAAAAAGGATAAAGGGTACTAATAATTTTTTGATAAGTTAAAATTGTAGTAAAACTGAAGAAATCTAGAATTTTGTTAACTACATTTTTTATTTAAACCTAAAATAACCAAAAATTAATCGCATATTTTTGGGAATGGTAGAAAGGTTTACTACTTTAATTAACTTCATTTCATTTGCCACAATTTTTTTAAGGTTGAGAAAAAATTATTTCAGGAGATTGGTTCCATCTTACAAGAACATACCCAAATCAATTTTTAAACACTTCTAGGGACAGTGGACCACACAGATTAACATTTAATACATGACATATTTATTTAATTACACTAAACAAGAGAAAAACATCTCAAATCGGCACATTACTTGAAAAACCAAAAAATCATAGTGCATACAGTTTATGAGCTACTGTCTCTAAAAAATTAAACTCTGCTGTAAAAAATGGATTAAGTTTTTCTTTAACACACAGACGAGGATATTATTCCTTAAAGTGAAGGAAACTTATAAATTGAAAATACCTTTTGCTAAATTAAAATATAAAATGAACTTCGATATTTTTTTAAACTTTCCCAGGACTGCATTTCAGAAACCTGAAATACAACTAAAAAATTGTTTTAAAAAAATCATGGATTTAAAACTCTTTTTCCAAGATTAAAAAAAAAAATTTTTACACATTTTTATCCATCCACATTATTATGGATTCAAAACACCCCTTTTCAAGATTAAAAATAAAATTGTTATGCATTACTTTTTATTCATTCTGAACTCATTTAAAAAAAACTTACACGCAACAAACATATTATAGAATGATTTTATTAATTAATTTATAACAACACACAATAATTATACACAATTTCTAAAGTTTCACAGTAATACATAGTTCAAACTATATACATCTGGACCTGCTCTTATCTCTGCATAAAGAAAAGAATACTTTAGTATTAGCATATTTTTTTTAACATTTTAGATGGGAGCTAATATATTTAGGTTCAGTGGCAGATCAAGTCAAGTGGGGGCACCAAGCAGTAAAAATTTTGGGGGCCACAAACTCAAGTTAGAAAAAAAATTTCAAGAAAACTCTCATAAAGCTATTAACATAAAAGAAAAGTAATCAAAATGTCATACCATAAATAAATTCACTAAATAAACATTATACATAAAAAATTCATTAAAAAACATTGAACATTATTTTCCGTCTTGCTTTATTTCTTGCAAATTCGTCAATTATTTTGGCAGTGTCAATTCGGTTTAAAATTTCCTACACTATATATAGAATGGCCATATTATTTAATCTTCTCCCATAGTACTGAAATATCTAAAACAGAAACGATATTTTTTCTTGATATTAATAATTCTTTCTTCTCCCATAGAACTTCTTAAGTAATTTTTTATATACTTTAAAATAGGAAACGACCTTTCTTCTGACGCATTAGATAAGGGAATTGTTAAAAAAAATTCCAGTAACATTTCAACATTCGAAAATGTGCAAGACATTTCTTTGGCGGCTCGATAGATGTCTAGTGTGGCTTTTATGGTGTGCTCGTTTTCTTATAGAAAGATTAAAAAATCGTCAAATTCATCTTCAAAAGAACAAACATCAATGTCATTTTTGAAAATATCCTTCAACTTTTTTTATCGTGTTCTTTTTTTCAATTGATAAATCTCAATAAAAAGATATTGGAAAAGGATCCACAACTTCATACGTCTGAGTTCTTTGAGATAATCTGCCTTGATGTTATCATATACCAGCCACTGCGTGGCTAGCCAGGCAACACCACAGGGAACGCTGTGATGTAAGGTATTAATCTGGTGTAAAATTTTCCGCAGATTTCGAATCCGGGTGATGATATATTCAATTTAAAAATTATTTATTTCAAGAAAATCATATTTTTAGGTATTAATGTAAAATGAATTAATTGACTGTAGCTAAGAAATTGTTTGGTTTTATTAATTTGGCGGAAAAATTATTCCTCCGATAAAAATCAAAACGGAAATGAATGCCATAAATTATGAATATGTGATCTCTTCTATGCTGTAGCATTCAATAATGATAAAATTTAATTAAATTCTTTTAATAAACTTCTAGATTGAATTTTAAAATTCGCTGTGACCCAAAAATTGCAAAAAAATTCGGACTATCTGTGTGCCAAATCTCATTCTTGTAAGTGCCATAGAATCGTCAGGATTTTGCGACAAACAGACAGACAAAACACTTCATTTTATAATAGTAGAGATGACATAAAATGAATTGACAATAATGTCTTCAGTGGAATAGATCCTTTTAATAGTTTATGCAGTGAAATTTCCAATTAAATTTAAGGAATGATTAGCACATGGAATAAGAAACGCACTTGGGCTATGTTCTTTAATGACATTCTTGCAAACCCGAGTACCTCCCTGACATATTGGAAGCATTATTAAATGATTGTCCTCGCCGGTTTTCAATATCCACTCCTAATTTTATTAAAATTTGCAAAACTTCTTGTTCCAAATATGTTTATTGAAGGTAATAAATTCCACAAATCTTTCCTTTATATAACCACAGAATGAAACATCTTATCACAAAAGTTAGACATCATTGACATGCGAAACATCGAGAGTGTAGTCAACGATTCTACTATGATATAAGTCGTAGATTTGATTTTCTTCAATTATTTCTTATCTTACTTTATTACAAGGAAGACCTACAAATTCCTTGTTCTTTATTGGAATTTTTTTGTAGATGTAACTTCAAGAACTCTTCGCATTCGCTTCAGCCATGTGTGTATGTGTACTATCAACAGAATTCAAAAGAATTGATACTCAACTATTACAGGAAAAATAAGTATGCTACTGTGGAGATGTGTTGAAAAGAATTGCATTAACAATAAAATTATTGGGTCTCTTAGGTTTATGATTTAAGGGTTCACGATGAAGGCAAAGATTCCAATAGGAATGGAAATTATAACCTGCTTAGAATACCTTTAGGTAATAATACATTTAGGCTTTAATAACTTTAGGCTTTAATAACTTTAGGCTTTAATAACTTTAGGCTTTAATACCTTTAGGCTTTAATACCTTTAGGTATTCTAAGCAGGTTATAATTTCCATTCCTATTGGAATCTTTGCCTTCTTCGTGAACCCTTAAATCATAATCCTAAAGCAGCGTCCACATCGGAGAAGCAGAGCAAAACATGGATGATTAATTAACCCGGAGACAGGTTTGGTGAATCAATCTCTCTGGTTTTTCTGGTTTGACAGCTCGAACACAAAATGTTCCATGTGCTCGCGATCAATCTGGCTGGTTGTGTGTTGAAGTTAAACTGCAAACTTATTGTTTGAAGCAAATTGTTTTAAGGTCTCGTTCTTTACGAAGTCGGCGCATAATCGCGAGTGCAGCGTATATTATCATTACAAATTTATTAAAGAGAAAATAGGAAGAAAAGTTCCCAAAGAAGGCGACATTGGGTGACACCCGTGATGGAAAATATTCTCAGGAGCCAAAAGACTGAAAATGTATACGTCTTTTGCTCACACGCTGTAGAAATTACGCTTTTCCTACTGGGAAACATAATAAACCCTAAACTAATAGCCGCCTTGGAAAATAATCCACTTCATCGTTAACCCTGTACAATTTTGAACAAACCGTGTTTTCAATCCTGCGACGGCGGCTGCGGCAACCACTTTATTAATGTATATATATGTATATCCATACGTACTTGCAAAATTGAAATAACAGATTATTTCCCTACAAAATAAAAATTTTTTACTGAATTTTTCACTCATATGTTCCAACATATTGAATGTCTCTTTCAATTCGGCATTTTTCAGTAAAACGTATTAATATTGCAGTGCAACAATTTTAAATTTTCTTTAAATTGCAAAATAGTTTAAATACATTTTAAATATCCACCTCTTATTTATCTTAAACTAGCCACTGCGTGGTGATTACTAAGAATTCCCATTTGGTTTGCGAAGGCTATTGGATAACAGCAATCATGGCGTTGGTTTGCCTCATAAACCAAATGGAAATTCGTAGCCAATTGGAATGGATTCCCAGCAAATTCTAATTTGATTTGCATCGCAAACCAAATTATGAATATTATGAACTATGATTTGCTTCGCGGTGGAGTGGTCGTTCACGGTAAGACGTTTGTCGCCAGCTAATTTTTGTCGCCAAATCAAGATGGCGGCCGAATTCCGTAACAGCAGATAGGGTTACCATAACAAAAACGGCAGATGTGAAGAAAATCAGCAAAAGGTGAAGGTTACCATATTTGGCGACAAATCGCCTTCTTACCGTGAACGACCACTCCACTTGCTTTGCAAACAAGCACCTCGGGCAACGCCGTAATGAACTCGTCATTGCCAAATTCGGTCAAATTCGAATTGCGAAGAGATCCAATCGGCGTGACGTCACAATCTCTTGCGAAAATATAAATATTTAATTGAAAAATTATTTATTAGAAGAAAATCAAATGGAAGGTAGAGATTTAGGGGGTTAGATTTTATTCAGATTTCAAATCTGTTGAAATTTTCATCTGTCTTTAACGATCCCGATTTTACAAAAAAGTACTTAACAATGCCAGTCAATATGTTTTTTTTATTTGTTTTGCTTTTCTTCGCTGTAAAATGGTTTGAGCGTAGGAAATGAAATCTGTGATATCTCGAATCAAACGAAAGTCGTTCTTCACAGAAAGTGGCGTTCGTGTTGGAAAAAATATAAGTTTCAATTTTACATTATTCATTTATCGAAAATCATATTTTTAGGTATAGATCTAATGTGAAATTTTCCTCAGATTTCAAATCCGTTGATAATTGTATCTTTTACGATCAAGGAGATAAAAAAATGAACAATGTAACTAAAGTTTAAACTTTATTTGTTTTTTTAGTTTGCTGACAAATCTTTCTCCGCAAAATGAAAACGAAAGCGGAAAAAATACATTTAGAATCTGCTAACTTTTTACGCAACTGTTATTCCAAAGAAAACAATAATAATTAAATTCCAATAAGTTATTTAAAAAATGTTTTAGATTGAATTTTAAAATTCAGGCTGGACACAAAAATTGCAAAAACTTCGGACTACCCGTGTGCCAAATTTCATTATTGTAAGTGCAATAGATTCGTCCGGACATTTCGTAGTGGAGGCCGGACACTTCATTTTATAATAGCAGAGATTTAGACGTGCAAAGTTCCCCAAGACCACTAATATAGACCATCTAAATACACATGGATGGACACATCAATTTTGACACTAATATGGGCAGATTACATTTTCACAACTAAGTTTTAATCGTCAACTATGAATAGCAAAACACACAATGCTTACAAATAGACTACTTAAATAATAGTATCACTTTAAAATCCAAAGAAATATAAATATGTCTGTGTTCCGATCGCCGACCCGTTTCTTAATGATGACCCCGGTGATTGATTGAGCGTCGAGCAAGAGAACGAAAAAACGCCTTCCAAATAGACTCTGCCCTCAAACTCAAGTTGGAAAAAAAAAGTTTCAAGAAAACTCTCAAAAGTTATTAACAAAAAAGAAAAGTAATAAAACATTAAAAAAAAACAACATTTTTACGTCAATTTCCGTTTTGCAAATTCGTCAATTATTTTGGCAGTGTCATTTCGGTTTAAAATTTCTTACTCTATATACGGAATGGCCATATTATTAAATCTTCTCCCATAGTACTGAAATAATTAAAACGATCTTTTTCATGACGCAATATGTAAAAGAATGTAAAGTTTAATAAAATTTCAACAAGATTTCAATAGTTGGAAATGTACAAGACATTTCTTTGGCGACTCGATAGATGTCTAGTGTGGTTTTTATGGTGTCCTCGTTTTCTTATAGAAAGATCAAACAATCGTCAAATTCATCTTCAAAAGTACAAACATCAATGTCCTTTTTGAAAATATCCTTAAACTTTTTTATAGTGTTCTTTTTTCAGTTGATAAATCCCAATAAAAAGATATTCGAAAAGGCTCCCCAACAACTTCATACGTCTGAGTTCTTTGTGATAATCTGCCTTGGTGCTATCATATGACATAAAATTAATTGACAATAAAATTTTCTCTTATGTAAATTCATGTTCAACTTCTCTGTTTTCATCAAAAAACTTTTTTTTTCTTTTGTTGTCTGCGAGTTTGTCCATCTTCCACTTTAAATGATAGCCCTGATGAATCAGTCGCATCTTTTTCAACTTTTTCAAATTCTTCTATGAAATTAATGACTTCAGTAGAATAGATCCTTTATAGTTCGCATTCCACTGATTGCAGTGATTTACTAGTAACATTTATTTTTTTGTAAAATAGTATTCCAAAAATAACTTTCATATTTGTCCATTTTCTTCAAATGTGAAGTTGCCTTCGCTATGGTAACTATTTTCTTCTTCTGAATTATAAATTTCACTTAAAGCCTCTTTTATATGAGTGAAACTAAGTTTTACAGCTAATACAGCATCTACTCTTTTGTGCTGACCATATTGCATCAGAAATCTTCCACTGAGACGGAATGTTTGTACACTTCTAAATTTCTGGTTAAAATTTTCCAGCGATGGGTAGACGCAGAAAAAAATGTAAATAAATTCTGCACAAACATAAAATACTGAATTACAGCGCTACAAGTTTATGCATTGAAATTTCCAATTAAATTTAAGGAATGATTAGTACACGGAATTCAAACCGCACTTGGGCTATGTTCTTTAATACATTCTTGCAAACCTGAGTACTTCCCTGGCATTTTCGAAGCATTATTAAATTATTGTCCTCGACAGTTTTCAATATCCACTCCTAATTTAATTAAAAATTGCAAAACTTCTTGTTCCAAATATGTTTATTGATGGGAATAAATTCCACAAATCTTTCCTTTATATTTCCACAGGATGAAGCATATCTTATCACAAAAGTTAGTTGATCGACATGCGAAACATCGGGAGTGAAGTCAACAGTTATACTATAGTATATAAGTCGCAAATTTGATTTTCTTCAATTATTTCCAATCTTACTTTATTACAAGGAAGACCTACAAATTCGTCACAAATGTGAGATAAATTGTTTACACTTCCTCGTTCTTTGTTGGGACTTTTTTGTAGATGTAACTTCAAGAACTCATCGTATTTCGTCCCTTAGGTATTCCAAGCAGGTTAAATAATTTCCTCTCCTATTAGAGTTTTTGCTTCCATCATGAACCCTTAAATACTAATCCTAAGCAACCCAATAATTTTATTGTTGATGCAATTCTTTTTAACACGTCTCTACACTAGTATAGTTATTTCCCCTTTTAATGTGATAGTTAAGTATCAATTCTAATGAATTTTCTTGATCTTTTATCACAGCACACATGGTTGACCTGTTTTTTTTAAAACTTCGTGGTTCGATAAAATAACAGAAATTTATGTTCAATTTTGCCAACTTGTTATTAATTTATACTTTGATATTGAGAAAAGTTTGCACGGGTAGCAGTGAACACACTTTTGCATGTTTCTGAAAATATCATCCAATTTCACTTTTCCATGATTCCATTTAATTTCTTTCTGTAAAAACGATCATAAGAAAGTCCTCTGTAGTATACTTAATCTCTGTCTTTATACACGGATTTCAAATTCTCTATATTCCCGATATATTTTGGTTTATTATTATGAATATGGTCAATAATAGCATCTGTTAATATTGTTGGTCATAAAGTTATATTATTTATTAGTTCGATGTCTATATGGAGGAGTCTTTCTAAACTATCTCTATCTTCTTCGTTTTCTCAATCCCTTTTTTCAAGTCACAACTTTCCTCGAACCCTAATGAAAATATATTTATAGACTTTGGGGCCCTTTGGTATTCCGGGGCCCTACGCGGCCGCTTAGTCCGCTTACCGCTTAATCCGCCTCTGTTTAGGTTATCAACTGAATTTGGAAATCCTCTTAAAACTAACAAACAAAGTTTAAACAACCATGCAGTTGGCAATTTTGATTTGAGCTCTCACAAAAGAATTTTTTAATGACCATGGCACTTTTGAAGACAAAATATTTTTTAAGCAGGAAGAATAATAAATTTATTCTGAATTAATTGCTTAAATCTTACAATACAGTATGTATAACTGAATAAGGTAACAAATAAGATCTTTAAAAATTTTACGTTTCGAACCCCGGCAAGAAAAGTGACACAAGTCAAAAAATAAAACTTTTGATGTAAAGGCATTGAAAAATATGTATGAGGTGCCCCAGCTACTATTCTATAGACTATAATAGAAGTTACCATTTTCTTGCCAGGGCGCGATATCATTACATAAGGGTAAGGGGTGGTGGAGTAATGTAAGGAATGGGACTTAATTAAAAATTCAATTTTTACATAAAGGCAAGTTGTGTTCATTCTGTTTTATTATTTACTTGCCAACTTTTGAAAACTGTGCATCAGTAAAACTTTTGTGCGAACACCCCTTGCCATTAAATGGATTAATGTGTATTAGAAATATCCATGTCACAATAACTAGTATCTATATATTTGTATTTAAAAATGCATAGGTAAAAGTTCACATTTTTATCAACTGCAGAAACCCTGCAAAGCAGTATTTTTTTAATACTGAATACATCCATTGTAAATGAACATATTTCCTTTATGAGTACCTACATATCGCATTCAAAACTGTGTTACATAATTTAAACATGATTACAGATCATTGATGTTCATCCGTAAATCAGAAAATTAAGTGGAAATCCATAAAAATTACAGATAATCCGTAAAAGTTGGCAAAAATGTTATTAATACCACATGATCTTCCAAAATTTTGCTTGCATGAGCCAGTCACTATGCTTCACACATAACGTTCACTTTGACGTCTTTGAAATTTCTTAAAATATGTAAATATATATAACACAATATAAAGATATTTAAAAACAAATACTTTTGACAACACTAAGAACCTGATCATTACTATAGGACTACAGAAGATGGAAATTAGTATTAAAAGTGGTAGAAAAGAACATATAACATTGAAAATCCAACATTTAATGAAAAAAGAAATGTTTTTTATCAAGCCAAAGAGAAAAAAATCAAATTTGTAGTTAACATCAACATTAATCAATAATTTTTTTTTTATTAAAACCATCAATATACATTTGAAGTACATTTCAGAGTTGTACCCTATTTAGAATGTCAGCTCCAGCTGTTTTTACAAGCACTTGTTATGTTTCCCCTCTAAATGCTACACCTTTAAGTGTGTTTATCTCAGTTTGGGTTTTATAAAACTTGTTACCTTTGAAATGCCAAGGCTATTTATATTCAATGTGATTTAAGAACTCACCCGAGACTAATTTATAGGCCTCTGATTTTACAAATGGCTGTTTTGCGAATCCGCTTTTTGTCGATTCTCCTGACTTCAACCAATAGTATCTTTCTCATTATATTGCAGACAACAATCTTGAGATCTCCAATGGTCGTACGAATAATTGTCTGAAACACAGTATATTAAAATTAATCACAAACTAATAATCCTAACCTAAAAAGTGTTATTTTACACAAGGAACAAAATTTTAAATATACTCGGTTCTCTTGGTAGGCAAGGGAAGGTGTCGTACCTTGGAACAGTTATAAACAAATATTTTCCCCTGAGGCTATAATGTAGCTGCAGTTTGTTTTTTCCATCAACTATTTACATTCATTACTTTTCGAAGAATTTGCCATTTTTTATTTATTTGTTCCTCGAACACTAACTGTTTAATAAATTGTTTTGTTAATCTATTCAAATGCCCCAAGGTACAACACCATGTTGAACCTTGGGATACATATTGTTGTACCTTGGGGTACATATTGTTGTACAAAGGGATACATGTTGTAACTTGGGATATATGTTGTTGTGCCTTGGGATACATGTTGTTGTGCCTTGGAATACATGTTGTACCTTGGGATACATGTTGTACCTTGGGGAGCTTTTAAGCTTTATGGCTATTTTAACTAGATTATATAAAAATAAAAATTATGTTTACACTCATAATATAAATGCCGTATATAAGCCGATCCGTGTATAAGCCGAGGGTGCGTGTTTTCTTCAAAAATTTACCCAAAATTCAAACCCTGTATATAAGCCGAAATAAAAATTATAATTTTTTTTTCGTGACGTTTAAACCATACGTTCTAAAGGCATGAGGGCGTAATGTCGCCAAGAAGGTAAAACGGGTTTAATATTTTCCCATCAAATCGCTCTAAAGTAAAACGCTACTTGCCAACGATGATAGCTTTAACCTGCTAATGATTTTCCACAGTGTCCAGGTGGTCCATCCGACTTCTGACGGGGTGATTGACAGGTGATGACTTCTTCTTCTGAATGGAAACAATCCCCTCCGCACCCAGTTACTGAAAACCCACAACGGATTAGAAGTGAAGGTCTCTATTGATAAAACGAAAGAAGACCGGGGCATATGGGATATACTGGACATTAGGATTCAAAAGGGGGGAGGGGATTCATTATGGCTCTTTAAAGAAACTCCGGAAACTCGGATTCAGACATGGAATTTGAAGGATTTATATGACTTATTTTTCTCTTTTTGCTGAACCCTCTATATATAACGGCCACACGGGTCTCAAGACGATGTCTTTTAACCCTCTGCATACGAAGCCTCGAAATATCAATTCAACCTTTCGTTACGAGAGGCGCCCAAAGCGCCCGGACAAGCAGAATACGGAGAGCGCCTGAGATTAGTGCTTTCCCCTAGGAGGCTTATCACCTTGTCACTTTACTTGATCATCTCCTTTGTATGCACCGTAGGGGGTCAAAAACTACTCAAGAAGTTGTCCTTTATCTTTCCGAAGCATGGTATTTTGTGACACAGAACCAATTCATACGGGCTCCCTTGGGAATGTTTATGTGCGCCGTTGTATGTGCCATTGTGTTCTTGAATTATTTTCTCACGTGTACTTTACCTTCACTCTGCTTCGAGGTGCCGACCAACCGGAATGGTGGTTAAGGTGTTAGCCTCTAGATCGGAAGGTTCCTGGTTCGAATCCGGGTCCGGGCATGGATGTTTGTAAACGTATGGTGTAGAGGCGGCTGGTGCACCTTAAATCTGTCGTGGCCGAAAGTCCTCACGTTGGGTTGGCGTGGAAGTTTGGAGAGTGGGGTGCCAGCTCAGGTGTTGCTTCGTCATCTGACCGTGGTTCAAAATTACGAGGTGTCGTACTCGGATCTTTCCCTTAAGGGACTGATCCCGGACCGTCGTCAATAGCCCGCTGTGTTGCTCTAGTACGACGTTAACTAAATATTACTATTACTGCTTCGAGGTTGTGCTTTGTAATTCTGTAAAAAAGTCTTTTTCAAGACTCTTCCTATTTCGGCAGATATTATTAGCCTTAAATCTATTTGCTTTATAGGCTTGAAATAAATACGGATTTGATTCGTGATTATTATGTCACGCAAAACCAAATCGCTGAACCGAGCGGAAATTAAAGCAATTTTGTTTCAAGATACTCACGAATCATATTTTTTTTAATCGGATGATGATGATTCTCTAAAAGTACTAAGAAAGTAAACTGTGTTTTAGATAGCATTTTATGTCAAGAAGATAAGGGGGAATTTAAAATGAATTTTGGTGAAAGCCTTGATGAGTCGACGCTTAATTTTAATGTTGACTGATCAAATGACGTTCAGAGTGAATGCATACAGGAAACAAAATTTGTGCATCACACAGTATCTGTACATAATTTGCTAACAGGCTCAACCGCATTGGATTTTTTCAAATTGTTAATTTCGGATGAATTACTCGGATGATTGAAGTTATTCAAGTAAACACGAATAAATATGCAATTCTCTGTGCAAAGAAAAGAGAATTAGAGGATAAACATTGGCAAGATATCGAAAGGATTGATGAACTATGGATATATTTTGGAATCGTTCTTGTTATGAGTGTTAGATCTGAAGGTTCCTGGTTCGAATCCGGGCATAGATGTTTGTAAGCGTATGGTGTAGAGGCGGCTGGTGCACCTTAAATCCGTCCTGGCCGAAAGTCCTCACGTTGGGTTGGTGTGGAAATTTAGAGAGTGGTGTGCCAGCTCAGGTGTTGTTTCGTCATCTGACCGTGGTTCAAAATTACGAGGTGTTGTCCTCGGATCTTTCCCTGAAGGGACTGATCCCGGGCCGTCGTCAATAGCCCGTTGTGTTGCTCTAGTACGACGTTAACTATAATTGCCTTATTATGATTGTAGCTCATTTGCCTAGGCTTGTTAACTATTGGTCGCAGAATCCGATGTTAAGTAACATGATGGTAAAAAAACTTATGACCAGGGATAGATTTTTATAAATTTTGCATTAGTTTCACATCTCAGATAGAGAAAAGGAATTTAAAAGAAAGAATGTCGAGTTTTCTTACGTACAGAAGCCTCTGTACGTAAGAACCTCTGTATTTTATAGTGAAAAACAAATGTTCTCAGAATCTCAATGCTCCTAGAAAAGTTTGCATTGACGAAACAATAATAAAATATAAGGGCCGAGTGGGCCAAACAAGGTCAGAAAATAGGGATCCTTTGTTCATCGAAATCCGGCTATGTTTTAAATTTTGAACTATATGCTGGAAAGATGAGTAATATACCAACGTCCCTGAAAGGACTTGGATACGATGTGGTCACGTATTTGATAAGTACTCTGAAGAATAAAAGCCACAATATATATTTTGACCGGTTTTCTTCAGTTTTCCTGTAGATTTATTAAAAATGGGACATTATGGTTGCGAGATGCTGAACGTAAACAGAAAATATTTGCCCAATAACATCAAGGCCTTAAAACTTTCCGAGGATAAAAACGGATTTGAAATTTGCGGAAAATTTCACATTCGATCGATACCTAAAAATATGATTTTCTCTAAATAAATAATTTTAAAATTGTAACTTTTATTTTTTTCCCATGCGAATTTGACCTTCGCTGTCGAGAAATTAGCGGTCGTGAAATCAGATTCCATTTTCTGCGCTGAAACATTTCTGGCGAATGAAAGCAAAACAAATAAAAAATATTTTGACTGGCATTGTTTAGTTATTTTTCGTAAAGTCGAGATCGTTGAAGATAGATTGAAAACTTCAACGGATTTGAAATCTGCGGAAAATTTTAAACAAGATAGATACCTTATATGTTTGATTTTCTTTTAATAAATATTTTTTTAATTATTTATATTTTTGCAACAGATATGCGTCACCACAAAAAGAACTCACGGGCAACGTAGTGCTGGCCACACCCCACTAAAAGAACTGTCACGTACTGACCATCCATTGGTCGTGGTGTTGGTTTGCGAAGCAAACCAAATGGGAATTCGTATTAAGAACTTTTTATAAGGGGCCAAAAATAATTATTTTATGTTTCATAAATGTACTCATTTTATAAAATATTCTCAGTTCATCAAGAGGAATTATTAATTTGACTGAGAAACCTATGCTTAAAAGAATAGCATTAACATAATTATGTTCCTAAAATGCTTCAGTTTTTCTGTAAAATTATTTACATGCTATACAACAAAATGACATTTCCAGATTGTAGGTTTGAAAATAACTCTGTGATATTAATTACCGTGAGAATATGTGATTGCTCACGTCCAGCCTCTGTGATCAAAAGCAAATGTGCCAGTACGGAATTCCTTTCCAAATTCAGGTGTTCATTCCAATGTGGGTCTGGAATGAGCGGCACATTATTCATTACCAGTTGAAGGTGTGGTTTCTCACACCAGATCCCCTTAATCACAATTACATTTCTTGGAATTGCAAAGTGAACTACATAAAAGATTGGGAGGGGTAGAGCACATCTGTAGTCTCTAAATACTGTTACAAAGAAAGCTGAAGGTCTGTTTAGATACAACTAAGCGTGAAACTTAACAAAAACTTTTTCTTAAGTTTGGTTTATTATTTAGCGTGAGAAAAATGTTCGAAGCACGAACCTGTCCTCTTGCGGTATACATTCCTGAAAGGATGGATAAAGGGGCGTCGAACAAAAGCAAGGGGTCTTCTAACGATCTAACGCCGGTATCGAATGGGGAGAAATGCCCGTGGCTATTTAGTGAATCCATTAATAAGATCAGCCCTATGCAAAGAAGTAACCCTATCACCTCCAAAAGAGGGAAGATGAATCCACAAAATATCTCGGACATCTCCACACCTTAGGGATTAAGATTTAAGTATTTAAAATTGAAAAAGTATTAAAAGAAAACTGTATTTGTTAGTTTAATTCAGGCACATTTGTGCGTTAAATAGTCGATAAAGAAACCACAATAGTTGAACTACTGTAATTGTATATTTCTTGCCAGTATGTTACGATTTGACTTGGTTCAACATTTTCAAGAGCAATCTCTCTTGATAGTTTTCAATCACTAATTAACTGTACGACAATTACTTAACACAAATTAGCATTACATATTTAATACTAAACACAACAAAGAAATCAAAATTTTCCTCAATAAAGCATAAGCACGTCAAAGATATTTATTTGTTTGTACTTAAATTACTTCAACACCTCCCATATGTTTGTTATAGTCAACAAAAGCTGCAGGAGACTGAACTAATTTTCTTTCCTTCTACTAACTAAGCATGAATCATTTCTAGTATGTGTGGAAAGCATGTGTGGTGAAGGCTTCCCCACATGTTATAATTATTTTCCATTCCACCCCGGATTTTTTTGGAAAAGGAACGAGAGCAAGAATTAGATTCCCTGTAAAGTTGTTTTTTCAATTCCATTCCCGGCTTCCTAACAACGAAAATCTTGAAAGCAGACATTGATTTTCTCAGGCTTTTTCCCTTCTTGGAATTCTGGTTTGAGTGCTTCCTTGATTAGGGCACAGCGACCCCTTAACATTCTCACGGTCTCATCTATACCTTGTCCACCCTGATTGGACAATTGGTGACCTTCCAAGGTCAAATCCACCCCACTTAACCTTCAACGCGACACTTCTTTATTACCGGAAGATGTTGGCGTGATTTGGCCCTCTTCTTCCTGAAGTTTTTTAAGATTCCGTTGGGATAAAGGAATAACCCCGGTTGTCTTTCTCCCGCGTGCTATATGGAAATTATTGGCGTTAATTTCCCCCTCGCATTGGGGTGACCTTCGTTTTTGGCGATCCCGGAAAGAAGATGTAGAGACTGGTTTTCTCTGCTAAGGAACCCCCCTTTTTTACAGTTACAGAGATAGGACTCCTTTGCATTGCAGCGGTTTTTTTCACTCCAAAAACTGAGGAATGACGGATCTTTTTGTCTCCTTTTTTTGAGATTGAGTGAACCTACTCCTCGGATTCGCAGCGGTTCCTTGACCCCAACAACTATGATCTTTTTGTCCAGCTTTAAGTTAAACGTTGAATAACGAATTTAGTTGACTCTCCAATATTTGCGTCGCGACTTTTCTTCGCGGTTGATTTCTCCATGTCCAGGTTTTCCCACAGCATCAACTTCGAGGAGGGGAAAGAACATCTGGTGAGTCCATCTCTTTTATTCTATACGACAGGCGTCTTACCGATTTTTCCTTAGCCTTTCACCAGCCATTTTCTTTTAACCACTTACGGCCAATATATTATATCCAGTGAACCTATATAGGAATTTTGATCACGAACCTGTTTTATTCATTCAACTAACCACTTTTTCAACCCGAATTACACCATAGCATGTGGATTTGTTTTTTATCTACCGAAGTTGTAGTTAGTAGGTTTGGAAGTTGTTTACATTGAAAACACTTAGTTTCATAAGATAAGGAAAATTTAGTTTTAAAGATTTTAGTTCATTAGGTAAATATTTTCTATTCGCCATCACCGTACCACATGCATAAATTTTTAATTTCAACAAATCCCTCAGTAGAAGTACACTATTAAGAAAACGGTCAAAATAAATTACATGATTCTTATAGCACAAATCTTTCTCAAGGTGCATAACGACATCATATCCTAAGCCCTGATTAGATCATGGAGTATTGTCTCGTTTTCCCCCATGTAAATCAAAGGAAAGCGTGTAGCCTAATTTTTAGCCCTCTTTTCGCCGGTTTCAAAGGCATGCATTGGATAATTCCCAAGTGACCTTTAAATTTTATCATTGCCTCGTCAACTGACAACTGTTGGTATGGCAGAAAATGTTTCGCAAACTTTTTCTTCAAGTAAGTTTGAAATGGCTCTACTTTTTGGGTGTACTTGAAATATTCGTTATCTTTTCTTACTTCATTCTCCCGGTCCGATACATGTAGGTAGTGCTTAATTAATTTAAATCTATTCTTTGTCATCAAGCTTTTTACTCTAGAGTTTCATTCCGAGACCAAGCTTGGAAGAAGTATGTGAAAGGGCGCAGTTAAAAGCCGATCCCTAACTTGCTTGTAATTGAGGGAAACTACCCTACTGCTTCAGGCGAAAGGAGGGAGCATTGCAGTGAGGGAATGACGGATTGCCCTTCTCTGGGTTAGGGGGAATAGCCAGTAGCTTTAAGGACTTCAGCTGGTTCGGGCGGTTGCTGGGCTTTTGCATGTCAAGCCGTTTCGGCGTTTGTGGACGTCAGAGGGTGGGCTGCATTCAAAACGTAAGTTAAAATACTTTGAAAATTGGAACAGCTGTTGGATTCGGATCCGAGTTCAGATGGCACGAAGTAAAAAAAAAGGTTGCTTTCACAACACCCGTTGGGGTTGCTATAAAAATCGTTAATCGCTCCTAAGGAATTCGAAGTTGCTGCCACCGGAGGGATATCCGAATCCAACAGCTGTATAAAAAAATGTTCCCTTTCCAATTGTTATTTTTATGTGCTAACTAATTACGGTGTTCAATTATTATTTTGTGTGCTACATTTGTCGATAGTTAGCGATTTATCGCTTGCACCCGGCTAACGGAAATGTACCTGAGTTTTTTTGCGAAATTAGCGGATCCGTATATAAGTCTTAAATTCCTTAAGGGTGAGAGGACATATTCTCTTTACAGGGATGTTGTGGCGAACCTTATCCACAGCACATCTTCTGTACTTCTGCTTTAAAATATTGCATACTTCCTTTAAGTTTTTATATTATGAGTGCTGTTAATCACAAATGTTTATACATTACTCTTCCCTGCATTTAGATTTACGATGTCATGTGTTAAACATTACTGTTTCTAGTAAATATATATTCTAATCAGTTACAACAGGCTGATGTAATCTTTTATAATACGCAGTTATTGACCCAATTTTCCTCCGAGTCATTACGCTGCACGTTTCGTACTTATCCCTGTGAATTGTGATGGATGTCCCTTTATAATTATTAAATATCTTGTTGGACTTGGAAGTACACTCTTTTTCCTTTATTACAAGACATAACAAAAAATAACAGTGCGAAAGAATTATAGCACTTTTAAGGTAAGACATATTTGATGTAATTATGTTAGAATTTAAATAATACTTTTGGGAGATAACTTTTTTACTAAAAAAAAATTCAATAGAAACGTTAATGTGATAAGTATAAGTTATTTTTCCTCTTGTTCCCCAGTAAAAAGGGGAAGATTAAATTAATTATTTTAATATAATTAACACCTATTAATTAGTTATAATTAATTATACTAATATGGTTAATATATATTAATTATTTAAAAAATAATTAATTAGTTATATTGATGCATATTTATATTAATTAACAATTATTTTTAAAAAATCACAATTTTTTTTTGTCGCTTTATATTTAAAAAAAAACGTTGCCACAGCAGCCGTCGCAGGGTTGAAAACTCGCTTTTTTTGCTTGATTCCTAGACAGTTTGCCGAGAAAGTACGGATCAGAAAATTACAAAATTAACATGGTTTGTTCAAAATTGTACAGGGAACACGAAAAAGAAGATTTTTTTTTCTCCCGATGCGGCTATTAGTTTAGTATTTATTAAGTGAAAAAGCGAAATTTCAAACGCGAGTGAGCAAAAGACGTACAAATTTTCAGTCGTGATTTTTTACAGTGGTTCTAAACGTGAATTTTTGCAGCTCGTCGAGCTATTTTAGAAATTTCAATATGGTTCCTGGTAATATTTCTTTGAAATTCGGGAAAACCCGGTACATTTTCGTTATTTTTTGGTAAACTATCATATCTATAGCTTATTACTATTAGTTTTTTAATTTAAAAACATCGCACAAAACCTTAGAATAAACTCTTTCTCACGGTATAATTATTTTGAAATTTGTTAATAAATAAATTCGATGCTATCAAAAGTTGCTCATACAAATTTTGGAACAGTGGGAAATTTTCGTAAATTTTTGTTAAAACAGTCATATCTATAGCTTGTACTATTATTTTTTAAATTTGAAAGCATCACGGAAATGAAGGTTACATTTTCTGACTAACTTATATATTTGCCAGATACCAAATTTATCATAGCAACAATTTTTTTTAATTTGGCGAGGAAAAAGGCTCGCTTTTTTCACTCTATTCTTAGACGGCTTCCTGAGAAAGTAGAGATCAGAAAATTAAGAGATTAACATAAGTCTATTTAAAATTGTAGCGGAAACAATATGGAGAAGGTTTTTACTGGTACATTAAACGTTAAAATAAAGAAAAGAGAAATCACTTGCCAAAAGAATGTTGGTTTGCAAAGCAAACCAAAAAGAATTGCGTAGCTATTCCCGGGGGTTAGCGAGCAGGAGGCGGAGCCCCCTAGTTAAAACAATATTTACCAAATGTTTTTATGGTGAATTTTAAAATACATTTAAATTAGAAATTAAAACGTCGAATTTTCGTAACTTCTCAGAATTAAACTTGATTTGCTTGAAACACGTCGGTAAAAATTCTCTCGATTCTGATTTTGTCGTCTATGAGTGCTCACAATTTTTTAATAAGTGTATTAATTATATACTTGTGAATAACTATATGCAACTGTAATATTTATGATGAGATTAAGACATGAAATCATTCATCAGTATTGGATCCCCCCCCCCACACACACACACACACCATTCAACAACCCTAGTTATGCCTATGACCACTTGGATAAGTTTGGGAACCTCTGATAAATTTGTTGACATGATGATGTAATTTATTCAAGAAAAACTATGTAGGATGTCAACTTGTGTTTTAAAGTTAAATAAATGTTAAGTAAATATTGATTTACCATGTCACAAATTCCGATTGTTTACTTAAAATAAATATTGGTTTACATGTCATGTCACAAACTCAATTTTTTATTTAACAAATTTATATAAATTTATTTTGTGAACAGTGTTTAGGACCTGCAGAAATTTAAATAGAAAAATCTTATATAAATTAAATTAAATCCGATTTAAATCAAATAAAATCCGATTTAAATCAAATAAAATCCGATTTAAATCAAATAAAATCCGACTTAAATCAAATAAATCCGATTTAAATCAAATAAATCCGATTTAAATCAAATAAATCTGATTAATTGATTTTAAAAAAAATAACATGACAAAAATATCTTGTCCCAAGGTACAACATTTATTTTGTCCCAAGGTACAACTGGTTGCCTTTACAAATAAAACAGTCTAGAAAGTAGTATCAGGTTTATGTTTACATTGAAATTGTATGATCATCGAGTAGAACAGATTTTTAACCTTCTTTACCAACCAACCTTAAAAAAATGTAATTATTATCCAGGGTTCCCACGGTCCTTGAAAAGTCCTTGAATTTTGTTTTCCTAACTAGGGGCCCTTGAAAATTACGAAACTTGGTAAAAAGTCCTTAAAAGTACTTGATTTTTTTTTATTAGTACATAATTGCGTTGGAACTTGTGTCCAAACTAGTTTCTTTCACGGCAGGTGTGCAATTTGAGCGTCATTCTGAAGTGTTACGTGTTTTGACACTATACTTTTTATATATATGAACAACCATAATGAGTGATGTATACATGAACAATGTGATATGTATATATGAACACACAAGGTCATACACCATGTTTCATTGACACGTTGTCCCATCGCTTTTTTGCATAAACTATACAAACATGAAAGAGTTCCGCCTCTTTGAACATTTCTTAAAATTGTCTCGGGGATTGATGAAGAAATAAATACAAAGAAAATATTACGGTTTTTGAAGGGGATCTCTGTTTTTTTTTCCTTCCATTTTTATATTATTAAAGAAATTATACAGCCGTACGTTCAAGCATGAAAACTTTACAGTTTAGGATACTGAATTATCCGTTTTTGTAAAACGAAGAAGTTTCTTCAGGCACGCTCACAATTCGGGCTTTGCATAAAATTCGGACTACCTGAGGTATCAATCTGGTGTAAAAATTTCTGCAGATTTCAAATCCGTTAAAATGCTTGCTCTGTTTTTAACGATCGTGAAGATAAAAAACCTCTAATAGACATTTTTTGTGTTTGTAATGAATATCTTTGTCAAATGTGGCCGAATTCGTATCGCGAAAACATAAAAGTTACAGTTGAAATATTATTTATTTACAGAAAAGCACATTTAAAGTATCCTTGAAAAAATTCTACAGATTTCAAATCCGTTAAAATGTTTACTGACTTTAACGATCGTGAAGATAGAAACTTGGAACAGCGAACAAAAAATCTGTAAAACCGCAGTCACAACTTTGGATTTGTTTTGTTTCTCAAACAAAATAAACCACGACAGCCGTCTGCTGTAGTAGCAAACGAGAGCAAAACGAAAACGAAGATTGTGTTACCGCACGACCAAAATTGATATGTGTGCAAATAGCCTGATAGTTGGCATTGAGACAAGAAGCCCACTTTGCAAAAAAATTCACAGGTTCTGTGATAAAAGAAAATCGAAACTATAACCAAAATTGATGACAACCTGCTGTCCTCTTTTCTTTGACTGTCAGTAGTTTAAAAAAGAGTAAAAAAATTGGTGTTTTTTTTTAAATACATTTTTTACATTTTTCTTTTTAATTGACAACTTTTGCACATGCTTTGTTTTAGGTCCTTGAAAAAAATATTTTTGGTTTTGAAAAGTCCTTGAAATTTTTTTTGGACAAAGGCGTGGGAACCATGTTATCAGTGAAAATACAAGAATCAAAATTGAAAAATCCAAAATATTTACTTTCTAGAGGGTGTATTTCAATTAGTTGTTTAGCAAACACAACAAACACCTTTGGAGTGCAAATCTTTGTGAGAAGGTTCTCTGGTGGCAAATGGTAAACTACAATATGTTATTTTGCTACTTACGCAAAAGGAGGCAGCACAATATAAACTGTTTCAAGGTACAACAACTTCCCCTACTTAAATATACATACAAGTCTTTTTTTGAAATTACAATTTTCCTGAATTTTTCCTTTTAATTTCTTAAAATCTTCAACCCTTAAGGGAAGTAAGGATATTCATTTTAACTCCTCACTGTCCTCCTCGGTAATAGGGGGACTTCGCAGCCTGGAGATTAAAATTTGTTATTATGCTATCCATTTTATGCTCCATACGTTTAGATGTTTTCACTAACGCTTCCATGACAAACCACATAAATCTCTGGTTGTTCATGAGTTAATCAATTAAAATTTTAAAATTTAATTATTTTTATTTTAAATTAAAATTTTATGTGTCGTCATAAAAATGTGTATGGATTAAAATTGGCATTATTTGTTAATTTTATTTTTTAATGGCTATTTCACATAGCTGTATAATAAATGAAAATGAGGATTAACAGTATCAAAATGTAATATATAAGTGTTATCCCTTTAATAAAAGGTATTGCTTGAAATCTGAAAATGTAATACAATTTTATTTACTACACTGCAATTATTTTTCATTGAAGTTTTCAATAAATATACTACCTTGACTGTAAGAAGAGGCATTGGAAGCAGCATGAGTGGGGGATGGAGCTATGTTATTAAAATTGTTAATGTTATTTGGTAAGTTAAATGGCCATTCTTTAAGTTTAAAGAGAAGTAGAATTGGAGGAGGTAAGAGATATGTATAACTTGAATTCAGTGAGGAGGTGGTAGCAGCAGCAGGACAAGGAGAATGAGTTTTTGTTAGTTTACTGTTAAGGATGCATTAAACTAGAATTTAAAGGTGAAGAAGAGGTGGAGGGTATAATGCGTTTTCACTTGAGCAGTGCAATTTTGGGCTCACATCTTCACTAGAGCTCTCATCAGGAAAGTGAATGTCCTTTCTTGTGCGTTTGCGAGTCCTCATACATTCAGACTCAAGCTTTGACGTTTCTTCAGCTTTCCAAAGGCGACTTCTAGCAAAATGGTAGTTAGCTGGAAAATGTTTTTTATACATAAATAATAAATTTCTCTCAAGATAAACGCATTTTAGAACCAAATCAATTAAATTTCTCAGTTTTGTATACAAAATGCAGAAACAAATTATAATTTTTCTTCACAGAATTTTAAAATTTTTGCATTTCTTTAATGTTTATTAGCTAGAAATACCATATTTTTTGAGTAAAAAATTGCTGGATTTTTACTTTTCAAATAATAGCTAATAAACTGCTACAAATCTAATTCTAAACACCTTTCCTGAAAATGAAAAGTCTCCAAAAAATTTTAAATATTCATTAATAATCAAATTCAGTGCTATTAGTTATATTATAATATTAGTACAAATACAAATACCAATATTGACGACCAGCTACAGGCTCAAGCCCAACAAGGCTGGTCCTTTGTTTAGGAATTCCCCAATTCCCACTTCATAAGCAAAAATTAAATATAGTATAAGTGAAACAATTAAAATTTCATTAATTGGAATACAAATTATCTGTGATGCCGTTTAGCCCTTTTTCTTTTTTTTCGGTTTGACAAATATTTTGCTATTTTTACATTCACTGTGATAAGTTTTCACCTTTTTTGTTCCAACAACATATTGTATTCCAGTAATTGACCACCTGTTGAAATACTGAATACAAGTTCATTCTTTTATATTTAATTTAATGCAGCTGATCAGATATCAGTGTATTAACCACAATGTTTAAAATTTACTTATTGTATTTTTTATTTATAATTAACTATTTATTTAGTATTTTAGTGTGTCCTTGAAAAAAATACGAAAAGACACATACAACAAAAAGGTTTTCTGCAGTACACAAAATCATTCTATTTTTCATGTAATCATGTGATTTACTTTTCTAATTCTTATGTCAAATTTTTATCTTTCAAAACATTACCCAGCTATATTTCCTAATACATTAATGTTATACATATGGATTAGGTTTAAAATAAATAAAAGAAACCCATCTATAAAAACTGCACTTATTTGCACGTATCTTGTTCCAAAAATTTAAACTTGTATAAGCAAGAAATTAATTAAACAATCATAAAAATCCATTTTTTTATAATAAAAAAAACATGCTTTTTCATACCCTACCTCTGAGCCAAACTGTATAGTAATAAATAGAATTGAGATGAATGAAGATTGTTTGTGTCACTTCTTAGAACAAGTTCACTATCTTGTTGCAAGTCCACACTTAATACTGATGATTGACTTTTGCTTTTTATCAATAAAAAGTCAAATTAGTAAACATAAGATCGGTTGCCATTTATTCTAGTTGTTTGTGGACTGTAGGAATATAGAATTAGTTTATTGTCAGGTAGACTGATTTGCTTGTTTAAAATGAGGAACTTGACGGAATGGTCAATTACTGGTTGGCGGCATGGAGGAACCTTAATAACGTCGTTTTATATACTGATTAGCTTAATAATCTGGCATTGCTCAGATTAAAATGGTTAAATTTTGATTGAAAAGTGAATTAGAATAATCTAGGGCATGACAAATCCCGGGCACCAGGTCGCCATGTCAACTAAAAAATTTGGTCTGGCGCCTAGATTTTCTGTTTTTGTAAAAAACGTTTATTTTTAATGAAAAAAAATTTGATTTTTGGCCATAAAAGGTCAAACATGTAGCAAAATATCTAATGTAGATCCTAAAAATGTTATTTTTTATTGCTCAGTTACACTATAAATAGCATATTATTTACTGTGCATGTGTGTGTGGAGAATCGGGGAAAGTTAACAAGTCACCTGTCAAAAAATGGGATGGAATGTACTCTAAAATTTCAGGGTTAGTATCAGATACTGAATTGAGTGGACGTGAATTCAGTATAGCTTTGATTTGTTTTAATAAAGTACTGAGCTCTTCAAATGTCGATAATGCTCAGCGTCCTTCTTTGGTGAAATTTGGCAGCTTTAATTCCAGATTTCCAAATCCTGCCAAAATGTGGGGAATAAGTTGGTATCACATTCCATTCAGTGGAAGTAGAGTTCAAGTGGTTTGACACAATTTCGTTGTTGGGAAATGCAGAGGTAAACTTCTCAAATTTAAACAGTTTGCACTTAGCACCGATAAAGTTAGTAGCATTATCACAATAGATGCGTTTTGGAGCATTTCTCCTGGAGCTGAAGTGCCGCAATAAGAGTTTTGTGTCCAATGAATCTAGTCCTTCAACGCATTCCAAGTGTATTATTTTGGTTGCAAGACAAATAAAAAATGCTATGTATCCTTTTCTAGTTCTAGCACCGCAACCTTTATTAAATTTAATAGGTCCAGCAAAGTCGATACAACAGTTTGTAAAAATCACCCATAGATAGCTGTGTTTTTGCTCTAAATCGGCAAAACTAGGCATCTGTGGATGTATTTGCGATATTGCTGGATCATTAAGTAACTGATTTTATGTTCATCCATAAGAATTATAGGGTGTTTGGTTGGTATTGATGTTTGAGCATTTCGTAGACGGCCTCCCACCTGTAACACATTTTTGCATTTTGATATGAATATTTGCACGTATGCCAATATGCGTACAATTTTGGATAAAGATGAATAATGTTCAAAGAGTTTACTAAAAGTATCGTTGGTAGATACTACTAGTGTACAGTGACTTATACATTTTTCTTTACCAAGGAATTCAAGAGTCCAATTTAGATACTGGACAGTTAATTTGATCTTGAACTAACCAGTTAGTACCTAGAAACCAGTGCTCATAATTAGGTAAATTTTTAGGATTTATTCCACGACTTCAATATCAGATGGTTATTTTTTAATGAAATATAATTCCATACTTTTTGTTTGGCAGTGTCTCTAAAATAATTGAAGTACAGTTTGCAATGAAACTTTTACACTTTTATGGGTGTTTTATCCTGCATGCGAGTATAAAACAACTTTTGAATCAGACATAGGAAATCTCTAATATTATAAAAGGAAGTGTTTTTTTTTTCGCGGGGGGCAAAATCCTGACGATTCTATGGCGCTTACACAATGAGATTTGACACACAGATAGTCCAAATTTTTTCCAATTTTTGGATCGCAGCGAAATTTTAAAGTTTAATCTAGAAGAGTTTTAAATGGACTTAATAGTTTTATTCTCTGCCTGGTTCTTCGTCCGGACAAAAAAAAGAATAGCCCCAATCTTGACTTCTCTAACCACGTGACCTTGGAATCATGGTTTCTTCCATCGCTTCGGAGAACGCTAAAAAAATTGGGATTTTTTCCGTTTCCGCTTTGATTTTGCGCGGATAAATGTTTAACCCTCTGGTTACGGCAGCCGGCCCAAACGGCCGAGATTTCCATGTCCTTTCGTTACGGAGCAGACGGCCGAAATCCATTAGTTTCCTTCCCCCTTTTTCTAAGCAACAAAGAGACCTCCTCGTAAATAACCTCTTCACCGATGACAGGGGGATAACGGGGGACCGCTTTACCTCGAGCTATTACGATTCGTGAAAGGCAACTTCCCGCGCGCATTTAAGAAAGAATATTAAAGAATCTACGAAAGAAATATACTCTGTAATTTGTCTTATTAACTATCAAAATATGTTCATGCAAACTTTTTTTAAATCATGGTATTCTTACAAGTTTAGAAAGCAATGGTTTTTGCCCAACAATGAAATAGTGAATGTCGTGTAGTACTGCACCGCGTAAATGTTAAGTAAATAAACGAAAATCATAAAAAAAAACTTATTTTATGTATGGCATCAACACAACCTCTAGAAAAATTGTCAATAACCAAAAATAGTTAACATTGCAAGTATCTCAAATAATGAACATAATTTGAAATATATAATTTACAATGAACAAGTGGAATTTTTTAAAGGTCGTAAACATATAGAAATGTAATTAAAATAATTATCGTTAACTTTACCCGCTCTTAAGAGTTATAAATCTAAAAAATTTGCATGTGCTTTTTTTTTTTTTTAAGTGCAAATAAAATTGGAAGCCTTCTAAGTTTGTTAAAATTATGTGTGTACTCTTAAAATCCATAAGTATTTCACGCATAAGTTTTCAACTAGAAAAACTCCATAAAATTAGTGCGGTATTTTCAATTAAATTCTATTTTTCAAATAATTTTCTCATTTGGTACGAACAAATCTCAAAAAGATTTTTCATTTCCTATCATTTTCATAATTTTTGTGATCATTAAAAAAAAAAAACTGATAAAATGGCGGTATTTCCAATGCATCATAATATTCTTTGTTCTTAAGAATGAAGTAATTAGAATTTTATTTCCGTTAACAACTTGGGAAAATAGAATATTTGCGCCTTGCCGTAGCTCAGAGAGTTGATGGAAGAGGTAAGGGTCACAGAGGTAGCATGATTTATGCAACCTGATATAAAGCTTGAGTTTTTCATAGAATTAGATAAATTCTATACAGCCAGAATATTTAGTCATTAATTTCAATGGTAATTGGTAATTTTTAATTAACGTCGTACTAGAGCAACACAACGGGTTATTGACGATGGTCCAAGATCAATCACCTAGGGGAAAGATCCGAGGACAACACCACGTAATTATGAACCACGGTCAGATGACGAGGCAACACCTGAGCTGGCACCCCACTCTCTAAACTTCCACACCAACCCAACGTCAGGACTTTCAGTCATGACAGATTTTAGGTGCACCAGCCGCCTCTCCACTATACTCTTACAAACATCCATGCCCGAACCGGGATTCGAACCAGGAACCTTCCGATCTAGAGGCTAACACCTTAATTTCAATGGATTATCATCTTAATAATGCACATTATAAAATAATATTCGCTCAGCGCTATTTTATTTGAGGATATTTGATTAATGATGAATGGAATACGAAAAATGCATGTCTAGAAATACTTGCGTGTATTTTGAACTTGTACTACTATTATGATGTACCAATAATATAGCGTTGTATCAATGTACACATTTCAAAGATAAAACAATTAATATTACATTTAAAAATTTATTTCATCATCTATGATTTTGTTTGACAAATTTTGTTTAATCATTATGCTATATTTATATTGGAAAAAAGTGTATCAAACCAATTTCCCCATCAACCAAGGGGATGGTTTATTGATGAATTTCACCTTTTGCAATTCGCTAGGCGGTTTCCCCAAGAGGCATTTTTTATTTCCTTTAATTCAATTCTGCATTGGACAGAGAAGGAGGGTGGGATATATTTATGATTCTTGGAAGCAGGTCTTGCAAAAGCACATTCCACACTACCACGAACTCTACTATCCGATTCATTCACGGCATTTGACACAAGATCTTTTCCTACCATCTAATTTTCTTTTTTTATGTCTATGTGGAGAGGTGAATGGTCTCAAAAATACTCTCCCTCTTGTTATTCGAATATTTTCTCTCGATATCTGTATTGAAGCAGCACCACCTGAAGTCAGGGAGTAGTCAAGTGCTGAATCCAGCTATTGATAAGCAATCTTTATTTTTGTGTCGCTTTTTCATACAAAGGATCAGTGCTTGAAGGTACAAGAGAGGAATAACCAAAGAAAAATTATCACTTTCTGCAACTCTTATAAAGATTTCCCACGGTATAAACGACGCCGAGGACAACTCCAGAATCCTTTGAGTTCAAGTAACCATGTCTTAGTTGTTGCCGCCTTTTCAGTGACTCCGGGAAATAATTGCGCCTTACAGGCATACCCCGACCCAACAAAAGAGATCCCCAACACTAAGTGATAAGAATTGGCTTGCTCTCCACGCCTCCTGGGGGAAGGCACTACGTCGGCCGGTTCGGCCCAAGGCTAGTAAAAAGTACCTTTAGTAGCCTTGGGTTCGGCCGTCTTCCCGTAACCAAGTGCGAATACGATATTTCGACCTTCCGTATGTAGAGGGTTAACCAGTCAGACATTAAATCTTTCAACTATTTTCATTTATTTTTTCTATCTCCTAGACCGTTAAATATAGAGTAAACATTTCAACGGATTTGAAATCTGCGGAAAATTTCAGTTTAGATTGATACCTAAAAATATAATTTTCTTAAAATAAATAATTTTTAAATTGAACATATTTTCAACGGATTTGAAATCTGCGAATGATTTTACATCAGATTAATACCTTACATCTCACGGCGTTGCCCGTGGTGTTGGTTTTGGAAGCACCACGGGAACGCCGGGCTAGCCACGCAGTGGCTAGTATATTTATATTTTTGACAGAAATTGAAGGCAAAACAGATTTGAACAAGTAGATAAGCACCGCAGAGTTCAAGTCGAGGTACAGACCACTTTAATTGGGGCAACCTTTGTCTTAACTAAAAGATTTTTTCAATCTTATTCGATTAAACTTGTCTGACGTAAATTACTGCTGAAAAGGCTAATGTAGTAGCGCCGGAAAAGCTGTGTAGTTGTATATCCTTTGAGGAGTTTATAATTTCTTTTCAAATTCCTAGATGCGTGATTACAGAGTGAAATTGTTCTTGAAATTTAATCTATTCTTTTATTGAGTCGTCTGGAAGAGTCCCAATCAGAGTTTTTGGTAAAAGATTTTTTATGAAAACCGTGCAAGGGGATAAAATGTCTAGGGGATCAAACACATGAGCTGATTCAGATTGAGACAGTATTTTTTGTTAAGTCAATGGGTGTTCGAGCAGCAAGATTGCTTTGAAGAAAAAGTTATTAGCTCTAATATCCCAATGTAAACCTAATACCTTCGAGCATTCAGAGGATTATATCTCAATAGTTGACTTGTTAACTTCAGAATTTAAAGTTCTTCAGAATTGGATGACCACTTCCTTAAGTTGAATAATTCATGTTCATTTAAAATGAAAGAAAATAACTTACAGTTTGTTATAGGTTCGTCTAGGCTATCACTACCAGTTAACAAATCGTCCATGTAAAATTTTCTCGACTCGCACGATCTATAGAAGGATATTTTATCGCACAGTCTTGGGATATCGGTTGTAGACATCTAGTTGCTATAAATAAAGACGAGGAAAGACCATAAGTCACTGTGTTCAACTTATATTCGCCAATTGGCTCATTTTCATTAAATCGCCATAAGATGCATTGAAATGTGTGATTTTTTGGCGAGACTAAAATCTTGTGTACATTTTCTCAATGTCAGATGTAACTGCAATTTCACGACGTCTAAAGTTCAAAAGTATAGAAAATAAATCACGGTGCAATTTAGATCCGATTCGTAAACAAGATAGTTGAAAGAATACATGTTCAAACTCTTACAAGAGCCATCGAATACAACTCTTAAACTATTGTTTGACTGTTTCGTTATACCATGACAAGGGAAGTAGAATTTAGATGCATTTTCAATTAATTTATAATCATCATTGGATAAAGACATATCCAAGATCAATGTATTCCTGTAAAAAAATCTTAGTATTTTTATCTCTAAATCACAATTTTAGTCGCACTTAGTAGTCGCGGAACAGCAGCCGGCTTCCAATTTCCCAACTCTATTTTCGGAGTGAAAAAACGGCAATTTAACGACATATCTTCCAGAAGGGTCAATGAAATGAGTTTCGGTGCAAAATGTTTCTCCCAAAAATCTTCCTCATTCAGTAATTTATAAGTTATCGGAAATTAGTCCGTTTGCGAAAATCTTTTAATTCATCATCTTTTTTTAAATTATGAAGAATAGATAAACTTCCTGGGGAAGTTCAAGGATAGCTTCTTGATTCAATCGTAACAGACAGTATCCAACCCAACTTACTATTCTGAGCAAGTGGTGTTTTTTCCTCAAGTGAAATGATTTGTCCTAGTGTAGCAGCAGTGGAAAAATATAATCTGCTCCTAAAATGAGGTTGGGTTGGTGTGGAAGTTTGGAGAGTGGGGTGCCAGCTCAGGTGTTGCTTCGTCATCTGACCGTGGTTAAAAATTACGAGGTGTTGTCCTCGGATCTTTCCCTTAAGGGACTGATCCCGGACCGTCGTCAATAGCCCGTTGTGTAGCTCTAGTACGACGTAAACTAAAATTACCATTACCTCAAATATCCTCACGTTGGCGTGGAAGTTTGGAAGGTATGTATTTTAATTAACATCTCACTGGAGCAACGCCGACCAACCGGTATAGTGGTTAAGGTGTTAGCCTCTAGATCGGAAGGTTCCTGGTTCGAATCCGGGCCCGGGCATGGATGTTTGTAAACGTATGGTGTAGAGGCGGCTGGTGCACCTTAAATCTGTCGTGGCCGAAAGTCCTCACGTTGGGTTGGCGTGGAAGTTTGGAGAGTGGGGTGCCAGCTCAGGTGTTGCTTCGTCATCTGACCGTG
The DNA here is from genome assembly GCA_947359465.1 of Metellina segmentata. Lineage (NCBI taxonomy): Eukaryota > Metazoa > Arthropoda > Arachnida > Araneae > Tetragnathidae > Metellina > Metellina segmentata. The sequence continues at coordinate 129,332,094 of OX375878.1, forward strand.
GTTCAAAATTACGAGGTGTTGTCCTCGGATCTTTCCCTTAAGGGACTGATCCCGGACCGTCGTCAATAGCCCGTTGTGTTGCTCTAGTACGACGTTAACTAAAATTACCAATTACCACTGGAGCAACACAGCAGGCTATTGACGACGGTCCGGGATCCATCCCGACTGGAAAGATCCGATTACAACACCACGTAAATCTGAACCACGGTCAGATGACAATGTGGAAATTTAGAATGTCTGGTGCCAGCTGAGGTATATCCTCGTCATCTGACCGTCGTTCTAAATAACAAGATGCTGTCATCAGACCTCTCTTTCTTTCAGAGTTGATACCGGACCGCCACCAATAGCCCGTTGTGTGGCTCCAATGTGACGTTAATTAAAAAATACCATCATAATTTTGTGTGTTGAAAGTTTTCGGCCGACCAATCGTAAATGGCCGACTTTGGAAAGGGCATGCCTACCTTTTCAGAGACTGGTATCATGCGGTGCCTCAGTGTGCTTGAGGCGTGAAAAAAACGTTTCGTTAAGAATTTCAGGATGTCGATCGAATGAGCCAATTTAAATTTCATTTTCAATCGCAGACCCCTTTATCGTAATATTTAGTGGGTCGAATTCGAGGCCGGTATATTTTCCATTCCCGTCTATCAACGCTTTGAACACATTCTGATACACTCATTGAGTAAATTAAAATATAAAATCTCTCATCTGAATCGTCTAAATGAGACATCTTCACACTGTTTGAAAAGAACACATGGGAATGGCTGCAAAGGGTTACTGATGCAGTGAAACTCTAGTTTTCGAAAAAAGGGATGCTGATGAAAACGTAGTCAGTCTTTGTGTGAAGAACGTTATGTTAACCTTTTCAATCGCAGAATCTGAACACCGTCTGTAGGATTAATTGGTTGGGTCGGAAATTGAATTCGAGGACACTGGCTTCATCAAAATGGGTAGGTATCTTTCCCATTCAATTGACACCTACAGATTTAACGTGCTCCAACCCCGATGCATCTCTACTTTTCTTTTTCCCCATGTCAAGCGATTGGTGACTCAGATGGTCCGTGTCCAGATTCATGTCAAGCTTGACCTTTTATATCGGGAAAATATAAAACCTTTTTTGACCTTTGATATCCGATCAGACAAGACCAAAATTTGTCAAAGAATTTGTCTTACCTTTTTGCCCGACGGACTAAAAAAGGTCTCGGGTCCAGGAAAAGTTTTCATACCCTTTTATGTTTTTTGCTGATGGCTATATATTGTAGTTTTCCATAACTATTGTTTTCCCACAAACCCTGTTTCGCGGTTTTACCAGGGCATCTGTCTATCCTCAAGGGATTTGCTTCGTGAAAGGCGATTGTTCGCTATTCAACAGTGTAGTATTCGGTTTTTTTTTTTTGTGATAAAATTTAAAAAGATTTGAAAATAAGAATCGTTGGAAAACATAGCATGCCTTTTTTATTTGATTTTATTGCTGTATTTAATAAAAAATAGAACATCTTTTGGGCATCATATAAATAGATTACAATTCCTATGCGCTAAGTTCTTGGGTTTATTTAGCCTAGCACAAAAATGTAATTTAGTTATGTTTACACATATTTGAGTATGCATTGAATTTATTGAACGCGATGAACACTCTATTAAGGACATCTTATTTTATTTTAAAATAATTGGTTTGCAACTACAGATTACGTAGAGGATTTATTCTTTAAAAAAAATCAGGGTCATCGTAGTTGTTAACCTTTACTCACCATGTGCAGATCCCGTGTGAAATATAAGAGGACAACTATACAAAATTGGAAATAATTAACTACAGTATTGTTTGAAAAGTGCATGAGTACGAGTACTAAGGAACATAACTAGAGTTTTTATGGAAAACTACAAATTAGATCAACCAAACCTCAGGAAGAGTTCTTAGACGTGAATGGAAATGTTCTACAATTAACTTTAAGTTTAAAAGGGTTTATAACAATTTCAAGAGATGAATAGATATGAAGCACAGGTTGTATCTATTGTTTCGAAAGTATCGCCAAGTCATATTGCGAGGAGTACTAGAGTTTCGAGAGGTTTCCATTGAAGTGTGTGTGTGTTGAATTCTTCAATTATTGGAGTCTTGTTTAGCGATTCATAGAAAATATACGCGTCAATAATCCAGAAATAAAATTTTAAAACAATAAATATCAAAACTATATATATTTTTTTTTGTGGAGAAGTCAGAGGCGGAATAAGCGGACGCGTACGGCCCCGGATTACGAAGTGACCCCGAGGTCTTAGAATGTCTTTTCATTAGTGTTCGAGGAAAGATGTGACAGCGTCTTTACAATGCCTTCAAAGAAGTGTTTTGCACATTTGCGAATGTTGAAACATTATTAAATTTTTTAAAAACAGTTCCCTTAGTTTGGGACGTCAGAAGAAAAGTCGTTTTGTGTTTTAAAGCGTGTAAAAAATTAATAAAGGAATACTATGGGAAAAGAAAGATTAATTAATATGGCCGTTCTGTAGATAGAGCAAAACATTTAAAACCGAATTTATAATGCCAAAATAATTGACGAATTCGCAAAAAAAAAAAAAAAAACGAGACAGAAATTCATGTAAAATTTATATATATATATATATATATATATATATATATATATATATATATATATATATATATATATATATATATATATATATATATATATATATATATATATATATATATATATATATATATTAAATTTTAATTTAGTGTGTTATGGTATGGAATTTTTTTTCTGTTCTTTTTGCTAATAACTCAATGAGAGTTTTCTTGAAACTCTTTTCTTCCTTGAGTTTGAAGCTCCCAAATTTTTTTTTCTGATTTCTCTCATTTGAATTGGTATCACTAAGAACATGATGAACATATATAATGTTCAAAATATATTCTTTAATCATTAGATTCATGTTATACCATTTGTAAAAAGTGTGTGCATTGGTAATAGGCAATCTAAATTTTGAGAAAGAGCTTTATTTTAAACATCAGACAACAACAACTCCAAAATATCCCTAAAAGAATGTGCTAATAGAAATAAGCAAAAAGCATTTGCAAACCATTTTTAGATGAATTCGAACATTACACATATGTCTTATTTTTCAAATCAAAAGGAAATTTTATCATGGAGCAAGAATTAGTACTTTTTACTATTAACACCAGAAGTAGGGAAGTGATCAGTATGACCGCAAATTAATTTTAACGACGTATAAACATATTATTTTCCCAACAATGTCCGTGGTAGCCTGTTCGCTAGAGGAGCGGATTAGCAAGACAAATAAAATAAGTCTTGCTAATTCCTTTTTGAAAAGAATCCTTTGTGAGAAGCTTATTAGTTTAATGGTAAACCTGGAGAACTTGGATTTTGAACTAGTGAGCGTACGTTGTTGCATATTTCGTAGGTAAAGCTACGGTTTCCTAAAAAAGCGGAGCTGTTATCTAAAGGCCGTGAAACGTCATGATGCGGCGGAAAAGGTATAAATGAAATATTTTAAGTTGATCAGCTTTTAATGTGATTTTTCTTTCAACTAGAAAATAAGATGCTTTGTTATTTCGTCTTTCATGGCAACCTCGGAAAGTTTAAATTTTTATTTTGAATATTCTAGAAATTACTTTCAAAATCCGTTAAAACTTCTTTCTTTGGCGACTTTAGAAGTACGCCAAGGCGGTGGCCATCTTTTTAAACATAGACTGCAACTATTTTCAAAATGATGCTTCTTTTAAGGGCAATATTTATGATTGTTTTAATAAGTTAAATTTTTTTTTGTTTCTTGGATAATAAGAGTAATTAATTTTAAGTTTATTTGATTCAAATAGAAAATAAGAATAGTTACGGAAAAATATAGAGATTTTGAAAAAAAAAGTTATTTTATATTCGAAAATAGGTTGTAAATTTAAATTGAACTAAGAAATATTTTTCCTACCACATGGTTTCAGCTTCAGTCTACGTTTATAGCTGTGCCAACGACCTGCCCTTGGCGCGCTTAGGCCCGGTGCACACATCCGGTTTTTCAACATGCGGCGCCGCTGCCGCAACGCAAGTGCGGTCTGAGATTCATTAAATCCAATGCACCAGTGCGTACATGCCTCCAGCGCCGCTGGGGCGACGCACGTCCAACTTGCGTGCAATTTGTACCGCAGGGCGCCGTTCGGAAGTACCTTGTTTTCATAAACAAATAGATTATAAATAATAATTAATAAATGGTTGTATCCAGTAACGTCTATTTTGTTTCAAAATATACTTTTTTTTTACGCCAAGTAAGCGAAATAAACACGTTTTCTTCGATAGAATATTTATCGCAAATGGCGCGAAATGAGTTCGTGTGTCATTTCACGGTTATGTGTGCATAGTTGGGCTTCGGTGCCGCAATGTCGCCGCACGTTGAAAAACTGGATGTGTACCGGGCCTTAAGTCGCCAAGGAAAGAATTATTTCGAATGAACCAATGAAATCAAACGACAGTTTAACGGAATTTGAAAGATTTTTCTGGAATATTCGAAATGAAATTTTAAAAATTTTCCACTTGACCTGGTTGTATTAAAATCCGCAATAACCGTTATACATATGGGTTACCTTAACCTGTAATTACTCGCTACTAGAAGTGCGGCAAAAAGCGCCAAGTCCGTTGCCATTTCTATAAACCAAGACTGAAGCTGTACCATTTTTATTTTTGGTGTCTAATTATTTTTTTTTAAATAAAATTTATGCTATTTAATAAAAATAGTATATATTTGATTTATTCTTTTGTAACAGCATTTTGATTTCCTGTTCATTTCATTTTTGGTATCAAGGTTTTTGAAAAATTGCAACTCTTAAGAAAATCTTACCATTGCTGAGGTGTTCAAAAATATTCATAAAAATAACATTTTCAACTTCATCCAACTTATTTATACTGTTTCTAGTTGCCTAGATATTTTTTCTCTTTTACAAAATTTGAGTTTGCACGTAAGGTGCCCACTCCTACTTTTCCAAAGACAAATTTCATTGTTTATAGTGGACTTAATAGGGTTTTTATCAGACTAAAAATTTGCCTATCCCCTCAGAAAAAAATTTCTGGCTGCACCACTGTTCTGTACACACATTAGTACACAAATATAGTAATCTTATTCAGCTATTTTTGTACTTCAAAATAACGCTGCATATATTTTCCTCTTTTTTACATTTTGACTGTTTTCACCCCTGATAGACATGGGTACGTATCTTCAAAATCAAATTTATCTATGAACCAAAGGAAAAAATTCAGATATCTCAGGCCCAACATGAAAATAAAAAGAATTTCATACTGCTTTAGTATATATCTTCTTCATGAAGAACTTTTTGGAATGTAAAAAAAACCGATTCAGTTGAGCAAGAGAGAAATTCCTGCATCCAAGCATATTGACTAATATTGTGTAAATTTTTGAAGGTAAGTAATAGTTAAAACTATTTTCTTGTCAACTTAATTCACATTTTCAGTTTCCATGTGTTTAAAAAGTAAAACTAAATTCGTATTTACGTCAACTAGATTTGTTCAAAATAAGATTTTTGTGAATACTACGCACTTCATGTTGGTTGTCCCGAGGGGCGTCAACCAGAGGGAACCCCGACACACATCATTAAATATTATTACTGTAATTATTGATTAGATATAAAAACAAAAGTATTTAATATAATTTCAAAGTAGAGATACAAATTTCGTTTACTAAAGCGGTAATTTATCTTCACACAACTTTCAAAATAGCTAGTCGCACGAATTGTGGCCAAGTTAGTTAATAAAATTTGTGTCTATTCAAAAGTAAAAGAGAAATTAAATGTATAGTTACTTAGAGTTATTATGTAAACGGGGGGGGGGGGAGGGGCGGTACATTTGAATTAATCTGCTGAAAGATTGTTCACTCTTCCTATTATACCCGGTTAAATTCTAAATTTAAATATTTAGCTACTGTCAATGGTGAAAAGTGATTTACAAACTCAGTTTTTTTAATGACTAACCTTACGCATTTGTATTGCAGAATCTGAGAACTTAGAACCCAAAATTGGAAATTTTCTTTTTTGGAGGGGTTACATGTAAGCCAGTGAATGGCTCTGGGAGCTCAAAAACTCACCCCAGAAGTATTGTTTTCTGGTATTTAAAATATTCGCATAAAATACTCTAGATGCTTGCGTGAAGGCCTTTTTTTATTCAACTTCAAGAAAAGTAATGGTTTATAAATAGATTATATTTATGAACTGTTATTCATTACATGATATAATAATTAATTGAATGAATTTTATCTGGAAGTATAAAAGGCAATGATTTTTTGGACATTCGTTTTAATTTCTCTCTCTCTCAGCCATCTTCTGACATATGTACTTAAAGTGCTAATCCCCAGCAATGACACAAAATAAAAGTAAATTTCCAGAAACAAGGGGATTGTATTTGCTTATGTCTCCAAGTAGTTACGATGAGATATCTCGTCTGACAAGATCTGGCTAATTTTTTTGAAGAACAACTCGTCAAGATCTTTTGTTAAGAACGAGCCGTTTAAAAAAATCGTTAACAGATTTCACCACGAGGTTTGTCGTTTTCAATCCCTTTAGGAAGCACAGGTGCGTCGCGCGCGTTAATGGTTTTTCTTGTAGTCTATAGTGAGTTGCCTGATGTTATTGAATGATATTGGTCATTGTTGTTCGATTGAATCGGCAGAAGATTGATGTTTCCGATCAATTGGTTTTAAGAACAGTTTTTCTGTGTCCTTATGTTTCGAAGAATTTTCTTTTGAATGTGATTCTCTTTCTAATGTTGTTCCTATCTCTAAATAAAGCACACAAAGAATTTTGCATCTCTGATTTTCAAAGGTGTCTCTTTAAACGATTCGCATTAGTAGCTGACTTTTATGTGCTTCCCACCTAAAAGATCTGTTTAGACCCCTCAGTCTTTTAGAATGGGCGTACTCACGCCTTTCTAACAAAGTGTTTAGGGGTTCTCTGTTGGATTTTTCCTGTTTTCCATAGTTGAACTCAAAAACTCTTATATAGTTTCACAATGTTGTCGTCAGGTAATGGGCATCTTCAGTTTACAGTTTTGCTTCATAAAAGGCTTTGTCAAGAAATTACCTGAAGCACTGGGCTTTTAGTGAATGCACAACTCGGACTCTGTGAGACTCGGAGACCGCAGTCACTGTTAGGAGAGCCTTGAGAACATCTGATATTACCCGAGTGCCTAAAATTCAGAAATGGGAAATTCCGTCATATTACCTCGAAAGGTAAAAACACACTTAAGTGAAACTAAACACAGTCTAGTTTATACTGTTTTTAATAATTACATTTTTCGCATAATTCGTCGTGAATTTATCTTAGCTCTGATGAAGCAATCACGTACTTCACGTAGTCCAATTACATTTATTCGTGTCATTTCAATTTGTCCATCAGCTTTTTTGATACCTTGTTACGGATTTCAACTGTTTTTCTTGGATGTGTTCTTGAGACAAACAAGAAACATTGTATCAAGAAATTGTAAATTTAATTAATTTCAAACCAAAAGTTTAAATTACCTAATAGGTAATTTACGATGGATATTATATAATAAAAAAAAAAGATTTCCGATTGCAAAATTAAATTTCATTTCATTTTAATGTAACCCAGAGCAAAGAAAAAATTATGCAAAAATTTTAAATATACAATAACAAAATTTGAAGTAATATATTTGAATAATAATGAACAAAAAAAAAATACACAAAAATATTAATAGGAATGTATCACAACATTTATTACTTCCTTAACCATTTAACCAGACCTCAAATTATATCTTGAGTTTCACTTCATATTATAACATAAATTTAGAGTTTCAATAAATGCTGGTGCAATCGTGCTTGGCCATACGCAGTGGCTAGTAAGACATAAAATGAATTGAATTCTCTTATTATATATTCATGTCTCCGACTTCTTCGTTTTCATAAAAAAAAAGTTTTTCTCTTTTGTTGTTTGCGAGTTTGTCCATCTTCCACATTAAATGAGAGCCATGACAAATTAATTGCTTCTTTTTTAACTTTTTCTCTGAAATTATTGATACAATTTTGTAATGAATTCAGTAGGGGACAAATCCTATATACTAGGATCCTTCCCATAATTCGCATTCCACTGATTATAGGGATTTACTAGTAGCATTTATTCTTTGTAAATTAGTATTTCAAATAACACTTTCATGAGGGCGGTTTCATAAATGTCTATTTTCTTCAGTAGTGAAGTCGCCTCCACTATGGTAACTTTTTTATTCTTCTAAATGACAAATTTCAGTTTAAGCCTCTTTATATGGGTGAAACCAAGTTTTAAAGCTAATACAGCATCTGCTCTTGCTGACCATCTTGTATTAGAAACTCTTTTCACTGCACTTAAAGACGCACATTGAAAAGACGCTGTCACAACTTTCCTCCAACCCTAGTGGAAAAACATGTTAAGACCTCGAGGCCCTTCGGTATTCTGGGCCCAACGCGGCCGCTTACCGCTTAATCCGCCACTGTACCGACTCATTAGTGTTTATCTTCATGTAAGGGATGGTTCATGTGGTTTCACTTGAATATTATTTCGTAATATTCAAGTGAATATTTCAATATTATATAATAATATTGAAATATTCAGTCTGTCTAGCGTGTCTAGTGTTACTATACCTAGATTTTATCCGATAGCAGAATAGGTAGCGCTGAGTCTCTCGGTCCAACAGGCTCTTGGTCCGAATCTTGGCCAAGATATGAATATTCATAGTAGTTCTGAATTCCTGTAATTCATGGGTCCCTTTTTAAATAACTCTTGAGTAGAAAAAGATAATTGTTGTGACAATCCAAGCAAATATTTACTAACTATATCGAAAATAAATAAATCCAATGAGCAATTCAACAGAGCATTGCCATAACACCTACAATAATCGAAGAAAAGTTATTTCCAAATACAGTGATTACTGATTATGCGGATTTAAAAACTACAAGTAGATTCACTATTTCTGAATGGATACTTTAAAAATATATAGATATTCTCAATTAAAATGCTAGCGCGTCCCAACGAAATTTTATGAAATTCTTACGAATAAAGAGAAGGTTAAAAATGTATCTGATGACTGAAAAGACTATAAAAGTTATAACCCCAGTAGGTAATTTGGTAATTTTAATTAACGTCGTACTAGAGCAAAACAACGGGCTATTGACGATGGTTCGGGATCAATTTCCTAAGGGAGAGAGTCGAGGACAACAGCACGAGGCAACACCTGAGCTGGCACTCCACTCTTCTTACTTCCACACCAACCCAACGTGAGGATTTTCGGCCAAGACCGATTTAAGGTGCACCAGCCGCCTCTACACCCTACGCTTACAAATATCCATGCACTGCCCCCGGATTCGAACCAGGAACCTACCTACATGGCTCCTAACACGTCACTTTTTGTCACCTTTTTATTTTTTGTCACCTCTTTGACATTTTGTCACCTTTTCAGGGGTTTTAAGTTCTTAAATCTTACTTAGAGAAGAAACATTTTTGGTGCACAGTTAAAAAAAAACGTTTCCTCTAAAAAAAACAGGGTTCGTACCAATTCAATTTTGAAATGCGCGCTACATTCCACCGCAAGAATGAATTCAAAAGCGTACCGTTTCAGTTGTAAAAGGCTAACTTCACGTTGCTCGCGGTGTATTAGCAGCAAGTTCTGGAAATTTTCCCACAGAAAAAGGCTATCAGTAAAATGAAGCGGCAAAGTTTAAGGGAAGTGGGGCCATCTGCATGTCCGACCCTTCTTACCTAATTACCTAACTTGAGTGATAGAACATGAGTGGCATTTACGACTAATGTTTTCCTTTCATAGAATTCTATGGCGTACAATTTAGCGCAAGATAGATACCACCAGTCGACAGGGTCGAACAATAGGAGTAACCCTCCAGGTGGTCAGACGCTGACAGCTCGTAAATGATGATCGATGCCAGTGGTCACTTAAAAGGGGATATAACATCCTCCATACACAGATCTGAGGGCGGTCTCAATAATAATAAGACGAGAATAGAGGTGGAATAAAACGAGAATGGAGAGGTGAAGAGACCGGACGGATCAAGCTGATATTAACGCAACGTTAACCCAGGAGGATCCCAGGTATATTGTGGATCTGATTATGTCTAGAAGGTATAGATACGTTAGGGTAAACTCTGAAAGAACGGTGGAATCTTCAATATGTATGATAATTTACACTCGAAGGTATCTTCGGCACAGTTTTTAAAGTGATAGATCATCAACCTCTCACACATTCTAAGCGCTCGAAGCTCCCCATCGAGAACCCCGACGTTCCTGTCTACGGAACGGAGGCTATTCACGCGCTGCTCTCTTTGTGGCACAGAAATCTTGTAACCAGAGATTGCAAAAATTTCGTTCGTCTCTGTATCCAGAGGGTTAAATATTAAAAGAGCGTTGCGAACGTATTGAAAATCATTCTCTGTTATCATTGGAAGTTGATTATTACAAATTTTGAGTTTTTTTTTAGTGAAAGGTTTTAAAACTATTAATGACTCATTACTTCCTACCAAAAAAACAGAACTAATTAACATTGGGACATGTAATATTCACACGAGACATAATGCTTTTCTTAAAGGTCTAAAAGAGTTTGGGGAAGATGTGTCTGAACTAGTTTTAACTATTCACAGATTTTTTAATCAGTGGCCTAAGCGTTGGTCAGCATACAAATTCATGAAGACTTGAAACTTCCCACTCACCATTTCATCAAGCATTGTCCAAGCAGGTGGCTAAGCCTAAAGCCAGCTGCTGAAAGGTTGCTTGAACAGTGAATTGCAGTGCGAAAGTATTTCCTTGATTACATTCCAATAAAGAAGCTAAACATGATACAAAAACCAGGTTACAAAAAAATTGTTCATTTTCTTAGAAGAAAAACTATGAAGGCTGAGGTGATATTTGTCGTATCAAGTGCAAGTATATTTAATCGTGTGACCGAATTTCTTCAGAAAAAGGAACCTGTAATCCATATCCTTCATTCTCAACTTGAATTGTTGACAAGAACAATTTTGGGTAGGATCTACAAAGAGGAATTTATTCGAGGTTTGAAAACGGCTCAGTTGGAAGATATATGTCCTCAGAAACTGTTGCCTCTGGCAGATATTGTGATTGTGGAGATCAAATTTCTAGAGCGCTACAGAATGTGAAAGAGAAGGAAAGGAATTTATTTTTTCAATGGCTCAGAATCATTACATTGCCAGTGTTAAATATCTTTCGAAGAAGTCCTTCAGTTCATCTCTCCTTAAAAGTTTATCATGTCTTGGTCCTCTTGAGAGACTCAGTAGCGAGAGTGTTCGGCAAATATTAGAATTTTCAAGATCAATGCTATGGGATGTTCCGACAGACATACTACTGGATGAGTGGAAATTACTCCAAAGAGAATTTGGACAACCCACACCTGACTGCAGAACCTTCTCCGCGAACTAAAAACTTCGAAATTTGTGTGACTAACTTTTGATTGCAACAAATTTATTTATGAACCAATTTTAAAAATAATTGTACCGTAAGAAAGAGTACATTCTGAGATATACTGCGATATTTTCAAAATTAAAAACTAATAGTAATAAGATATAGATATGACAGTTAAAAAAAAGTAACGAAAATGTCCCGATTTTTCCCGAATTAATAAAAAAATATTATCAAGCACCAAACTTAAATTTCTAAAAATACTCAACAAGCTGCAAAAATTTGCGTTGAGATGTACTCTTAAAAAAAAACGCACGGCTTTAGACTGAAAATTTGTATGTGTTTTGCTCACTCGCGGAAGAAATTTCGCTTTTCAAACTTTGACACTTAATAAACCCTAAACTTATAACCGCATCGGAAAAAGATCTTTGCAGTTCTCCAGGGAACACGATGAAGAACAAACAATGTTCATTTCATATTTTTCTGATCCGAACTTTCTAGGGAAACCGTCTAAGAATCGAGCTAAACTGCACAGTTTTCAATCCTGCGGCGGCGGTAAATTTTTTTTAATATAGAGAGATATAAAACGTAAGGCATAAGAAAAATTAGAAGAACTGAATGATTACACCGGAAAACACGTTTTTCAATTTCAGGACGGCCCCTTTTTTCAGGGTATGGAAAAGTTCAAATTTCAATCGCGAATATCTCCACCAGTTTTACAGATAACTCCATGAAATTTTCTTCTGTGGCTTTGTTATTGTATTGCCTACATTTTTCTAATTGAACTTTTTGGCCTATCTTTTGGCGCCGACCAACCGGTATAGTGGTTAAGGGGTTAGCCTCTAGATCGGAAGGTTCCTGGTTCGAATCCAGGCTCGGGCGTGGATGTTTGTAAACGTATGGTGTAGAGGTGGCCGGTGCACCTTAAATCTGTCGTGGCCGAAAGTCCTCTCGTTGGGTTGGCGTGGAAGTTTGGAGAGTGGGGTGCCAGCTCAGGTGTTGCTTCGTCATCTGACCGTGGTTCAAAATTACGAGGTGTTGTCCTCGGATCTTTCCCTTAAGGGACTGATCCCGGACCGTCGTCAATAGCCCATTGTGTTGCTCTAGTACGACGTTAACTAAAAAATTACCAATTAATTAAAATAAAAAAAATTACCTTTAGTTTTCTAGTTGTTTTTCTTTAATTACCTTATTTCACCGCTAGGGGTGCTGTAAGCTGTCTCAATAAAATCAGCATGGTCACTTTACTGTAGGTGCACGTCACGACCTTGACTCTGCGAGACGCGGTTTCAAAATTAAAGGACTTTACAGGTCACCCTGTATATGTATTTTGTAAGGTGATACTGAATTATCCGTTTTTGTAAAACGAAGAAGTTTCTTCAAGCACGCTCACAATTCGGGCTTTGCATAAAATTTGGACTACCTGAGGTATCAATCTGGTGTAAAATTTTCCGCAGATTTCAAATCCGTTAAAATGTTTGCTCTATTTTTAACGATCGCGAAGATAGGAAACCTCTTATAGACATTTTTTGTGTTCGTAATGAATATCTTCGTCAAATGTGGCCGAATTCGTATTGCGAAAATATAAAAGTTACAGTGGAAAAGTTATTGATTTAGAGAAAAGCACATTTAAGGTATCCTTGTAAAATTTTCTACAGATTTCAAATGTGTTGAAATTTTTACTATCTTTAACGATCGTGAAGATAGAAACTTGGACCAGAGAACAAAAAATCCGTAACACCGCAGTCAAAACTTTGGATTTGTTTTGTTTCTCAAACAAAATAAACCACAACAGCCATCTTCTGTAGTGGCCATGGACGAGAGCAAAACGAAAACGGAGATTGTGTCGATCGAACCATGTGTCAAGCTCCCATACTCTTCCTCGTGCCACCAAAGAATTTATCGTACGATATTTTACCGCACGACCGAAATTGATATGTGTGCAAATAGCCTGATAGTTAACATTGAGACGAAAAGCCTACTTTGCAAAGAAATTCACAGGTTCTGTGATAAAAGAAAATCCAAGTTATAACCAAAACTGATGACAATCTTTCCTTTTTTTTTGACTGTCAAGAGTAAAAAAGAGTTAAAAAAAATTGGTGTTTTTTTTTTAAATATATTTTTCACATTTTTTTGTTTAATTGACAACTTTTGCACATGCTTTGTTTTAGGTCGCTATAAAAAATTTTAGGTCCTTGAAAAAAATATTTTTGGTTTTGAAAAGTCCTTAAAAGTCCTTGAATTTTTTTTGGACAAAGGCGTGGGAACTATGGCTATGTAGAAAGTGTGGCCACTGAATATGACACATGTCTATTATTGCAGTAAGGCCTGGCACCTGCTGAAATGTTTGAGGGGGTCCTATAGATTTTACATTTGGACATTTAGCTTTTAATTTTGGCAGGAAAGTTACACAGACGAAAGAGAAGCATACATGAAATGATACGCTCTTGCTCTACTCACAATACTATTTCATTGCAAACATCCTATAGTGCCTCATCCTGAGGGCAACCCCATGAACAAGCATGGGATTCAAATTTTATCAATGACAAATTTGAACAAGTAACAGTGCAAATAAAGGATCTGGGAGTGTGTACAATATGACATTTTAAGAAACTACTGGGACAATAGTAGCTAGTCCAATATGAACTTAGAAGATTTAGTTAACGTCGTACTAAAGCAACACAACGGGCTATTGACGACTGTCCGGGATCAATCCCTTGAGGGAAAGAATCGAGGACAACACCTCGTAATTTTGAACCACGGTCAGATGACGAAGCAACACCTGAGCTGGCACCACTCTCTCCAAATTTCCACGCCAACCCAACGTGAGGACTTATTATTTTTTTTTACAAATCTCCAAGCTAGCGACAGCTAGACAAATTCCATCAGGTTGAAAACACGAAAAAAGTCAAAAACTCTCAAGGGCTCCTTGGCCAGATCTTCCCAGGAAAGTTGAAGGCAGTCCATAATGTGGTCTGGGGAAGCCATTTCTGTACCACATTTTCCGCAAATTGGAAAAATCTTAAGTTTCCCATGAAAAGTAAGGGTCTTCAGATGACCGCTGGCGAATCTGGACAAAGCCGTCTGATCCCTTCGGTCACAGGTGAGGCCTAGAGAACCTCCAGGGCTCTTTCTCCTGTACGAATCATTTGCTGGAGGGATTACCCATTTCAATTTAGCTCTGTTTTTCTTGATCGAGTAGGCTTCCGAGAAAGTCCAGAGCGGGAATGGTGCTGGGGCCTCGGAGCCTTCTTTGCTAGGCAATCGGCTACCTCATTGCCGTGGATATTTACATGTGAGGGGATCCATTGCAGGTGAATTGTTCGGGATATGGATATCTGTTTCAGCATGTTAAGAATAGAAACACCAGTCCTGTCTCCCACAGTACTCTAGTCACTTATATGTTGGATTGAGCTCTTACTGTCCGATAGTATCCAGACCTCACCTGAGCTCTTTTCCGCTATTATAGCCCTCAGTCCTGCTTCAATGGCAATCAGTTCGCTTCTGAAGACAGAACAATGGTCTGGATTTCTAATTGCAATCTTTTGCTCTCCATTCGGGGTCCTGATAAATACACCACTTCCGGATTGGTTATTCTCGCCTTTGCTTTCATCTGTGTAAATCTTGGTTGCGTCTTGTGGGATCCCATTAATAACTTCAAGTGCGAGTTGTTTAAGATGTTCGGGTACACTTGGAATTCTTGGACACCGTTGAAAGCATTTCAGTGTGAAAAAAGACATCTGTTAGTCCTACAGAGGGATACTAAGTGAGTGGCTCTCCACATTTTTATCAATTAATTCCATGGATGTCGCCAGACTTAACGTTCTTCTTTAGCCTTTGGTTACTATGCCATTTCAGAATGAGCTCCGCCGTACGATTTTGGGTGCCGTAACTAATAAGTTTGCTATAATATTTTGCTAGCTTTGCCTCATGCTCAAAGGTTGAAGATCCGATTCATAAAGCACTACATCGTTCGGGCAACTGTTTTTCAATCCACTTATGATGCGGGTAGCACTCAATTGTACTGTTTCCAATTTCTGAAGATTTGACTGTGAGGCACTAGAGTATATAGGAAATCCGTACTCTAAAATAGGTTTTATAAGTGATATGTACGTAATTCTAATGGTGTCAGCGCTGGCACCCCAGTCTCGCCCAGAGATGTATTTTAATAAATTCAATCTTTTCCTACTTTTAAGAACAAGGCTCTCTATATGCTTATTACACGTGAATTCAGGGTCGAGAACGAAGCCTAAGTATTTTCGGTGCTTCTCATAAGAGAGGAGCTGACCTACGAAACTAACCTGTAACAATCATCCATACCCGGATTCGAGCCAGGAACCTTCCGATCTAGAGGCTAACACCTTAACCACTATACAGGTTGGTGGGCGGCTCATATATCGGACGAAAGTTTGGAATATAATGGTTCAGGTAGCCAGTTTATTAGATTTATTCTTGCCTAACATTTATCAAAAATTAGTTTTAATTTTCACTGCTTAGCGAACGCAAATTTTGTTCAAACTACTTATATGAAAATAAGAATGTTTTTGTTAACTACTATTTGGAATAGGTATTTTTATTTGAAACCCATTTTTCAATAATTGGGTATTACTATTGTTTTAAGTTAGAAATATTTAAGAATCTCTCTATGTTAAAAAAAAGTTACCACCTCCGCTATCGCAGGATTGAAAACTGGGGTTTTTGCACTCGATTCTCAAGATCCGCAAAAAACGCGTAGAAAATTATTATTATTTTATTCCGCTTTGATTTTGCGCGATTGATTTCCCAAGTTCTTTTTTTTCTATCTCCTAGACTAGGGATAGGCAAACTTTTTCGGTCGCAAGCCAAAAATCGGGGGAGGGGGGGGGATTTGGCGGGCCAAGATAAATTTTTCTAAAATTTTAAAAACAATACACAAGTACCACAATTTAAATATGTTAATGAGATGAATGAAATTGCGATTTCATTCTTAAAAGTTCCTTATATTGAGGTTCGAAGTGAGATTTACTGATTCTAAGGAACGAGGCTAAATGCTCATCTGTCAGTCTACTTCTGAAATAATTCTTTCTAAGGTTCATAGTTGAAAACACTTGTTCACATATAAAAGACTAGCAGAAATACCCGTGTTTGCTCGGGTTGAATTAATAATATGTTGATTGAATAGTCTTCAATTATTTTTCATAAAAGAATGTTAGCATCATTTAAGTGTACGGGGAAAACATTTATTAACAATTTAACTTCTCCGTCGCTTCTACAGTTTACTTCGGGCGCAAATATGCATATATATGTTGTATCCAACCATATAATCCATTTCATATTCTTCACACTTCTGCTGAATTTGATTTTAAGTTTTCGAGTTCCCGTGCATATTCCCGTGCATTCAATTTCAGTAAAAATGACGAATTTTCGGTGGATTGTCTTGCACTTAGTTTTCCTATGAATATGTTTTCATTGTGCCATTCTTTCATCTAGTAAGCGATATTTTCGAATTTCATCATCAATCTGAGAAGATAGTAAATTAAATTTTTACAGCATTCGTTACTAATTTAATTTGAAGCAAATGCACTTTTCCAGAAAATTCCATTCAGTGACATGTGGAATAAGAAAGATTTTGTTTGAAATACATGTCATCAGAGTAGACAAATGAAACCCAATCGATAACAATTTTTTAATAACCAGAAGGTTGATTTTACAGCGCTTTTACAAAAAAAAAATAACTTTCAACGAACGATTCACATGCATCTAAGTTGTGTAAGAACAGCTTCAATAAATAGAACAATCAACCTCGACTTTCTGTCTCTTAAGACATAAAATTTCAATTTTTCAAAAATACTTAGTGTGATATTATTCTAAGATCAACTAAGTCTTGTTTAAAATTCTCGTTTCTCCAACACACATACAGTTTTAAATTGAACCCTTATGGTACTTTTTAAGATCAGAAATTTGGTTCCTAAATGGAAAGCACGTATCTATTTAGAATGATAGATGTAGTTACTTGACTAAGGCGTAAGCTTTCAATAACACCCATGAAACACGAAAAACAAATGAAATTTGGTTTATTTAATATCGTCTTTCAATGAAAAGCTATATCAAACTTTTTAAATATATTTTGAACTTCAAAGTACGACTACCAGTTTTAAATTAACGTAACCCATCTTATTTTAAAGTTATTTTTGAAAATTTTCATGTTATTTTAAAATAATAAATGCACACTTAAAAATATTTCGATTTGTAATTTTTTTCCCCTACACACTATTACGTATTTAAGGGGGGCCGGGACACAATTTTCTATTTTTTTTGCTAATAAAGATATTGCTTTGGAATTTTTAATGAAGACATAGCACCTAATTTACAAATAGAAAATTATAAAAAATTAACTTGATATCAGTTCAAAAAATTTTAAAAATTTCAAAATAGTGACTGTTCTTACTTTTGTTATAACTTGAGAAATTATTAAGGAAAAGACACAATATTTACATTTTCTAGAAGCAGATATTATATTTAAAAATTTGTCTTCACAGTTTTTTAATACATGCATATAAAAAAATATTAAAAATTTTTTAATTAAAAATGAGCATTTTTTTGTTTTGTAATTTTTAAAAACACTTATATTTTATAACCTATCAATAATTTTTTAAATTGCTGAAGACAAATCACTTAAATATGTATGAAGAATATACATACCAAATTTCATGCAATTATCTTGAATAGATTTTGAGTTATATCATTTTAAAGTTGGGAAAAGTGTGAAAAATCCATCATGGAGAAAAATCGCCATAAAGTTACATTAATGAAAATCAGTTACAAAATGTGAAATTTTAGTACCTGATGGATTTTTCACTCCGAGTACGTAAGTAAATCCGTTAATGTCTTCAGACCTTTGTTTAAGATTTTTTTTGGCTAATAGTACCTTTCTACGGCACAATTTGTATGCAATTGTACTTTTGTTATCAGTTTTTCGGATAAGTCGACATATTTTTCGTTTTAAAACTTTGACAGCTATCAAAACGTTCTTTTGTTTATAACTTCGGTTCTACTCAAGATATCATCATAAAATTGGTGTCAAACAAAAGAGAATGAAATTTCAAAACTTTTTGAGACTATAAAACAAAAAAAGGACTTTTTGAAGGTTTTTTGTGTCCCAGCCCCCCTTAACCAAAGATTTAAAGAAAGTTGGTGGAAATATACATATACCACCATGAAATTACCCATGTCTAGTGATATTTTGCAGGAAATAAATAAATAAAATCCAACTCTTAAATAATATGTCTGGAATATGTAATATACCGGAACACATAAGCAAACAGAAACAAAATTCCAATACTTAAAAAAGGCAGAATTCTGAAGAAAAAAAATCTGTTCTAGTATGTTGAAGTCTGATTTCCTGAATATATTCTGAAGTAAAACAATTCGACAAAAAGCTTGAACAATATTGATAAAGACAATGATTTATAAGCAAAAAGAACACATATTTATAATGGTAATCCCCAAATGTGACCGCAACCATCTCGTTTTCAACTCAAATACCCAAAAAAGCAATTATAAATCAAATTAAAAAATTAAACGTTAATTCTGAGGTTGCCAGATACCGAGTAGCAAAATTACGCTTTCATGATCAATGAGTTGATCGTTCGGGCTTTTCGTGCACCATTATAAAATTTAAAAGTAAATATAAAATTAAATGTTCTAAATATTCTTTCTTCATCAATCAAATATTTATAAATATTATTTTCATCAGGGAAAGAAGTAAAAATTCAGTTCAAATATGAATATTATAATTTAATTTATTTTAAGGAAATTGTTTTTCGATCAACACTGGTAAAGCAATCTGAGATGCGTACAGCAATCGTTTTGTACTCAATGTTATTTCTACGGCGATTTCAAATTGATTTTGGCTTAGGCCTTAAGTCAATTTTAGGCCTCTTAGGATTCGAATTTTTCAAAATCCTTTCTTAGTGCACCCCTACGGTATAAGAAGAATCAATCTGCAAAATTTCAGCTTCCTAGGACTTGTAGTTCTTGAGATACAGTGATGAATCAGTCAGTGAGTGAGTGGTATTTGAATTTTATATATATAGATGAAGCAAACATAGCACTGATTTTCTGGGCGTGAGGTATTAAATTTGGGAAACTTACTTTCGATAATGATTTGTAAAACTTTAACTTTGGCATATTAAGAAACTACTGCTTGAGATGATTATTAGATTGCAACTCAATTAATTCAAGCTGCAAATCTGACCTCACTGCTTCACAATTTACGTTGAAAGGCATGGTAAATATATCCAATTCTGTTTGAATGGCACTGAAATCTTGAAATCTGCGTTCGAACTCAAAATGCAATTTTTTTCAAGCCATCTTCATAATTCTTAAGCTTCTCTTCATTTACTGAGGATATTGAATTTAACCTCGAGAAATGAGACAAATCGTTCTTAGCTAGCTGTCCAGCAAACAGATTAAGTTTTAGTTTAAAAGCTTTGAGATGGGCCCAGATATCGTCGATAAATTGATTTTTCCCTTGCATCTTGACATTCAAGTTGCTCATATGACAAAGAAGATCTGTGAAAAATGTAAAGTCCGAAAGCCATTCTGTATCTTCTAACATTTCGCACTCCGCAGAACACTGTTTCTCACATAGGACCCCACTCATGGAAGAACGACACAATGTCGTCTTTCAGCTGCCAAACTCGCTCGAAAACACATCCTGCGCTAAGCCACCTTACTTTCGTGTAATACAGTACATCAGAGTATTCAGATTGCAACGACTGAAGAAAATCTCGAAATTGCCTGTGAGTAATCACACGAGATCGAATAGTATTTACAAGCTTCACGACTGCATCAAGCACGGGTTTCATATTCAATGCAGATTTACACAGAGCATCTTGATGTATAACACAATGTAGAGAAACAACATTGTTCCCGGGATAGTTTTGATAAAGAGTCCAAGAAATCCAGATTTTTTTCCTGTCATATTTGGTGCTCCATCGGTCGTAATATTACATACTAGGGGGCTCGCCCCCTGCTCGCAAACGCATCAATGAAGACATGTGTCCTAGCAGAAGGAATTGTTTACAAAATATGATATTCCAAAAAAAAAACATTTTTCAAACCTAAATTTTTTTTTGCTATTTTTCAGAAAAGATATATACAGTACCGATAAAATCTGAATTCAAGTGAAAACTTTGAGAAAATTTTGACTCGAAATGTGAGGGCGGATTTGGAAATTGGGTGGAGTGGTCGTTCACGGTAAGAAGGCGATTTGTCGCCAAATATGGTAACCTACGCCTTTTGAGGATTTTCTTCACATCTGGCGTTTTTGTTATGGCAACCCTATCTGCTGTTACGGAATTCGGCCACCATCTTGATTTGGCGACAAACGTCTTACCGTGAACGACCACTCCACCGGAAATTGAATACCCAGCATGTTGTTTGAGTGTATATTTACCCCTGCACTCGAGCCACCCACGCATTTTCATTGAGTTTGCTGTCGAAAGTTGTAGTGCAAGCGTCTTGTTGAACTATAATTGTTGGCCCTGAAAAGAACCTTTTTCAAATGGCCCTGAAAAGATCCTCCGCTTTCTTTGATTTCTATTATTAACTGCAACAGCTCGATGAAAATTCATTTTTTTTTTCAATAAAATTTTATCCGATAACGCTATAAATTCAATTCAAGCGCGAGGCTTCGGGAAAAACAAATAATCGTACAATGTTGCCAAAACGCGATAGCTAATAACGTCTTTTTTGCGTGCCACGTAAGAGAATTATATATATAGATATTTGTTATAGACACTTTCAAAATAAAAAGCCCCTTCCTGAAATTCACGAAAAATATCACATCCCGTTGTAGTTCCCTTTAAAGAACGCATGCACGCCAGTTCCTCGGTAATTTCAAAGTTCTCGTCTACACCTATTATAAATAATACTAATTGAGCAGTATCATTTATATCAGTGCTTTCATCCATAGCTATGGAGCAAAATTTAAACTGGCCAATCTTTGACTCTAATTGTGATGTCAAATTTTTATCGATGGCTTCGATTCTAGAAGTCACCGTTTTTCGATATGAGCTTACAGTCTCAAAATTATTTTTCTTCTCTGGACATAAAACATCACAAACTTGGAGCATGTATTGTTCAACGAACTCCCCATCACTGAGAGCTTTATTATTTTTAGCAATATTGTATGCTACAATGTAACTTGCATGTGTAGCTGCTTCTTGGATAGTGTTTACCTTCTTGAAAATTTTTTGTCGGCCTGATAATTTTTTACAGATTTTCTACATTTTGTTTTCTTTCATATTGGGACATTGCTACGTAATTGGAATTCTTATGCTTAGATGTGAATTGACGGGAAATGTTATATTCTTTGAAGACTGCTACAGCTTCATTGCAGATGAGACACACTGGTTTATCTTTAACAACTGTAAAAAAAAAATATTTCCAGATCCATTGATCATTAAAAGCACGGCACTCTGAATCAACTTTACGTTTTTTAGTAGCCATTTCGTGGTTGAACTGCCACATGTGAGGTCTAATTCACCTATATTGGATCCCCATACGTCTGCTCTCCGAGAAAGAGATAACGCTTGTTTACGCCAGTCTACAGCTATAACTAACAAAGAACTTCCACTTTTAACACTTTACCGATTGAAAGCTGTCTGTGCTTGCTATATCCGTCGATTTATGTTTTGTAGAACAAAAATAGAGAAAGTAAAATGATCATCAGTCCTTTGAAAAAAAGGAAGAAAAAAAAAATAATATTTAAACAAAATAGAAAAGAGATGGATATATAATATATAAATCATATTTTCTTTTAATTTCCGTCGGACCGGCAAATTAAAATCCGCGGGCCGGATGAAACCTTCCGCCGGGCCGGAGTTGCCCATCCCTGTCCTAGACGGTTAAAGATAGAGTAAAAATTTCAACGGATTTGAAATATGCGGAAAATTTCAGTTTAGATTGATACTAAAAAATATGATTTTCTGTAAATAAATAAGAATTTTTTAATTGAATATATCTTCAACGGATTTGAAATCTGCGGAAAATTTTACACTAGCTTAATTACCTTACACCACGGGCACGCTAGCCACGCAGTGGCTATTCGACGATAAAACTGCTTACAAGTACGGCATGAAATACGAATTAAATACGATCGATTAAATAAAACATAGGAGGAAAAGATAGTGAAACGAAATTTTTTTCTTCTGTGCTTTATAATTTTTTTCCTTTTGTATCCGGGTGACATACTCAACGGCCGATTGTGCTTAAATTTCACTTTGATTTTGTTATGCCATGCGCAATCTGTTTCCATCGTCAGCTTAGATGATTGTTTTCAAATTTATTTTGTTTTATTAAAATACTCTATATATACATTCAAAAAAAATTTATTTTATTTTTATGACCGTATCATCAATTTTATAAATTTTCCATAGTATGACCCCTTTCAGTTTCGAAACTCGTTCGGTCTCCGATCCAATCAAATTTAACTCTGACGTATGCAACTTACAATCCTTTTCCATCCTTATAGTAAAATTAATTCTTATTTTTATTATGAATTTATGAAAGTGTATCTATGAAATAATTATTGGGATGAGTAATTTAAATTTTATAAGTGGGCTGAAGCTGCCGACATAACAAGGTTCGCAATATAATTTCAAAAAGATATTTAAAAAAAATAGGAAATTTTCGAAAATGAAAGTGTTGGTTGATTGGGTTGTCATCAGGGAGGAACCTGACCCAGACAACACAAAGTAGTGTTTCCTACGAGCAGCAATCTCTATACTATTATAAAAGAAAGTGTTTGTTTGTTTGGGGCCGCAAAATCCTGACGATTCTATGGCACTTACACCAATGAGATTTGGCACTCAGGTAGTCCGAATTATTTGCAATTTTTGGGTCGCGGCGAATTTTAAAATTCAGTCTAGAAGATTTTTAAATGAATTTCATAGTTTTATTCACCATCGGTTTCTGAAACGCGTATAACTTTTTCTACTCATGCGACCTTGCAGTCAGGGTTTGGAATCATGCCAAGTTTCTTTCAACCGCAAAACGCGGATATTTTTTATTATTACTAGGGGGCTCCGCCCCCTGATCGCTTACGCTCGCCAACCCCCGGGGATTGCTGCACAATCCCATTTGGTTTGCTTCGCAAACCAACACTCCTTTCACAGATGCCATTTGGTTTGCTTCGCAAACCAACATTTTTTTCACTATCTGAATAATTCGTATTATGCTGATTTCACTTTCCGGTACATGACGTCACAGCTAGGGCTTTGCGCCCTGCTCGCTTACGCTCGCCGACCCCGGGGATTGCCATGCAATCCCGTTTGGTTTGCTTTCTCAAACCAATACTTCTTTCACAAGTGATTTCATTTTTTTTTTGCTTTAACACTTAATGCACCCTAAACTAATAGCCGCATCAGAAAAAAAATCTTCTGCATCTTGTTCCCTGTACAATTTTAAGTAAACAGTGTTAATATCCAAACTTTACGATCTGTACTTTGTACTTTGTCGGTAAACTGTCTTGAGAACAGAGGGGAAAAAGCGAGCCCTTTTCCTCGCCAAATAAAAAGAAATCGTTTTTATGGCAATTGTTGCTACGATAAATTTGATATCTGGCAAACCCGATAGTCGAAAATACAACCCACACCTGACTGCGAAACCTTCTCCGCGAAATAAAAAAAACGAAATTCGTGTCACCAACTTTTGATTGCATCGAATTTATTTATGAACCAATTTTAAAAATAACTGTACCGTAAGAAAGAGTACATTCTGAGGTATTCTGCGATATTTTTTAAATTAAAAACTAACAGTAATACGATATAGATATGACCGTTTTAGTTTTGTATAGGAAGTTACGATCTGTGAAAGTTGCAAAAATTGTATGACCAACTTTTAATTGCATCGATTTTATTTATTAACCAATTTGAAAAATAATTGTACCATAAGAAAGAGTGTAATGTAATGTATTCAGTGATGTTCTCAAATTTAAAAAATAATGGTTTTTGCCGTAGACATAACCGTTTTAACAAAAAGTAGCGAAAATATCCAAAGATTCCGAATTTTGTATGTATGTAGAACAAACCATGTTTTGTTTTTTTCCGATCAGTACTTTCTCGGGAAACCGTCTAAGAATCGAGCTAAACAACACAGTTTTCAATCCTGCGGCGGTAACATTTTTTTAATATAGAGAGATTATTATTTTTATTTTGCGCGATTGATTTTCCAGCCAGTCGATAAATCTTTTAACGGAAGTCAAAGTTCTTTTTTCTATCTCCTAGACGGTAAAAGATAGTATACTATAAAATTGCTCATATACTCCCCTAAAGACCATTAGAAAGAACATTAGACACAAAACATTATGAAAAGAAACGGAAATCAAACTCGCAACAGCAGCTGGCTACATTAAGCCCATTTGGTGGCCAACCCATTAAACTCAACTTTTTCTTTTCCCTTTTATAAAATCAAATGCACTGCGAAGAGATATAGAAGAAAAATATCCGAAGTCTTTCTTGCGGTCTCTATTCTATAATTTGTTTATGTACGTACATGTTACTAATATGTGTACACGGAAATGCCCATATATTAACTGCTGAATTTTGTAAAAATCCGACTGGGCTTATTTTGAAAAATCTAATTTTTTTGTTTCCTTTTTAGGAATTATACTTGAGTATTGAATTTTTTACATACTACTGTGTTCCTATAAGATTATAACTAATCTGTAGGAGCATCCCCATTTGGTCGAAAGTCAGGTATGAAATTGTAGAATACGGTTTCTACAATGTTTTATTTAAGTCCTTATTTTGTTCCTAGAAAGTCCTTATTTTTGGTTAGAAAAAAGAATGGGAACCCTTTATATAGACTTGAAAATTCAGAGTGCTCTCCACCTGTAGCTTCAAAACCGAATAATTTAAGATCTTATGTAGCAAACGAAAGTGTATCGAGAGCAGTAATCATAATAGGCTTTAAACAAAGCTATATGCTATGCTTCTGATAGACATGCCATCTTTCCAGTGATTTATTTTCTGAGGTGTTTCCATGTTGTATGATTACACAAAAATTTAAAATACACAAAGACAAGTTATAACTTTGCTCAGATGGCAAAATGTTAAGTCACTTTTCCCAAAAAATTGAGTAAGCCCTATCCTGGAGTCTGATTTGTTAATGTTTAGAAGGTGGCAAAATGTCGCTAGTCTTTTTCTTTCAGATCATGAGAAAACAAAGGTGAAAAATTTGTCAGTCAAAAACCACAGAATCACAATCTTGAATTGAATCTTAAAATTGCTGTCACGAAAAATTAAAAAAGTGACATTTTGACACCTGAGCACAGAACTTGTGTATTTTTACGTTGCCTGTATTTTATGTTTAAAGATTTATCTTCTCGAAGAGCAGATTTTACGTTCCATTCTGTTTCAACTTTGTTCCCCCTTAAGTTATGCTCAATAGAAAATTGTAGTTATTAAAAGATCCATTAAAGTAATTCCATTTGTTAAATAGTATGTTGAAGCATTTAAATCAAAACCACCTGTTTCAAGTAATTTTCAAGTCGTACAAAGATTTTTGAAACATGAACTTTTGCCTGTAAAACTGATGTTCGTACAATCAGTTAGTTGCCTTAGAAATGGAATCTTTTTCAAGAAAATTTCAGAGCAATCAACCACCTTTACCATTTTTGTATGCAGAATATTATGCAATGATGTGATATTTAGCTAGTGGTTTTATATCAAAAGATGTAATGAAACCTATCAAAAATGCTAGTCAGCAAATTGCACTGGAGATAACAGAAAACATAAATCAACTTGATGATAGAGCAGTAAATGTTGGTTTTCTCTTACAGCAATCTGCAAAGGTGTGAAAGAATCGTATTTGCTTTTTGATCTGATAGTAAGAAATTTCTACTTATATTTAAAAATGCTAATCAAATTACCATTGCATAACCGTATTGTCAAGGGAGTGTCGTGATCGTCTCCTTCAATAAATAGTGCTAGGAAATGCCATTACATTTTATTGTATCACATTGGCATTGGAGCTCACTGCAAAAAAATCATATTACTTGCATCGAAGCAGACAGTATCAAAAAAACCATCTCCACGATTTGTAAAAATCTAAGTGTTAAAGAAAAGTTAAAATTTTTTTTTACTGGAATCAACATACGCTGTTGCATTCATTTTTTTTTTAGTGTGTGTGTGATTTGTCATCAGATCAGATCTGTAGTGGCGTGTAGAACGGGTTTGGTTTTTATTAAAATACTACTGGGTTCCGCCTCCTGCTCGCTTCCGCTCGCCAACCACCAGGGATTCCTACACAATCCAATCGGTTTGCTTCGCAAACCAACACTCTTTTCACAGATCCAATTTGGTTTGCTTCACAAACCTACATTCCTTTCGCAGAGTGAATCTGCTGGACAACGAAACTGTCTTAATAATTCGTATAATCCTTATTTGACTTACCGGTCCATGACCTCACGGCGAGGGCTTCGCTCCCTGCTCGTTTACGCTAGAAACCACCCGAGGATTGCTACTAAATTCTGTTTGGATTGCTTCGCAAACCAATACTCCTTTCGCAAGTGATTTCATTTTTTTTTTTACTTTAACACTTAATGCACTTTAAACTAATAGCCGCATCACTAAAAAACTTTCTGCATCTTGTTCACTGTATAATTTTAAGTAAACCGTGTTAATCTCCTTACTTTACGATTTGTACTTCGTACTTTCTTGGTAAACCGTCTGAGAAAAGAGTGAAAAAAAACGAACCTTTTTCCTCGCCAAATAAAAAGAAATCGTTTGTATGGCAATTGTTGCTACGATAAATTTGATATCTGGCAAACTAGACAGTCAAAAATACAACCCTCATAAGCTCCGCGAAATAAAAAAATACGAAATTTGTGTCACCAACTTTTGATTGCATCGAATTTATATATTAACTAAATAAAAAAATAATTATACCGTTAAAAAGTGTACATTCTGAGGAATACTGCGATGTTTTCAAAATTAAAAACTAATAGTAATAGGATAGAGATATGACAGTTTTGAAAAAAAGTAACGAAAACGTCCCGATTTTTCCCGAATTTCAAAGTTTATATTATAAAAAACTAAATTGAAATTTCTAAAAAGACTACGAGTTTCAAAAATTTACTTTGAGATACTCTAAAAAAAAAACTTCAGGGCTGAAGTATGTGTTTTTGCTCACTCGCGGAAGAAATTTCGCTTGATGATGGTTAACCCCCTGGAAATAGGGATATTTGTATTTATCCAAAAGGAGAAGGGTGTATAAATATTTCTCCCCTAAATCCATGCAGCGATCCAATCGTTTACCCGTTGTTGTTTCCTCGAGGATGGATGGTCGAGCCTCATGGAGCATGTTGAAGAAAGACGTTCGGCTAAACCAGGGGTGGCCAACCTGTGGCGCATGCGCCAAACGTGGCGCATTGGATGAAAACAAGTGGCGCATTGCATCCTTTCGCCTACTTATTCTATTGAAGTAGGCGCCATAATGGAATCCATCTTCATACTTTCAACACCAGAGTACTCTCAGTTCAATTCATAAAGCCTTCTTACTCATCAGCTCGTCGCAATTTTTTTAAATCAAATCCATTTTTGAAAATGAAATTTGATAAGCAGATTTAATACTTTCTGGCTTTTAACCTGATTAATTTCTCTAAACATTAAAAAACCCTAGAACTAAGAAAGTTTGCAAAAAAACAACAACAAAAAACATGTCGTTTGGGAACGACACACATACACGAACAAGCTTTTTCATCCATGAAATGTATTAAAAGCAAAGCGATTTCGCGAATGACCTTATTCAAATTTAAAGAATTCTCTGCTGTTCTCAGTAACAAATTTAACACCAAACATTAAAAGACTAGCAAAATCGAAACAGGCTCAAAAGTCTTATTAATGGTAAGCAACGTTTATATGCTGTAATACGTACGGAGCTCTATCTCGCACAGAGCTCTCTCTCATATCAAATGTGCTCCACCGAACGAGACAGCAGCTGTAGCACCATCAGTGGGCTCCATGACTCACGTCCAAGACATCATTTCTTGCTAGTGTATGATGGTGCTCCAATAAACGCATGTCTTTTGAAGTGGCGCACATTAACTAATTTAGTTTACCCTAAGTGAAGCAGATCCTACCCCAATCATGAAGGTAGAATAGGTGTGTGATAAATGGCGCATCTGAACTGGGATGTGAAATAAAATTGGCGCATGGTATGTAAAAGGTTGGCCGCCCCTGGGCTAAACGAACCAGGGTCACTCAGCTTCAGTTTTACGCCTACAAACTTTCAGTTCGTAGTGGTTTTAGCATTTTACATAGCAGTGGTAAACTGTTTCAACGATCTATTGTTGATGCTTACGTTAAGACGGAAGGTTCTCCGCTAAATTTTATTCGCATGAACCAAAAGGATCTAAGAGTGGGATTGTACAGGGGACTCTTGGATGCTTTAGCAACCCGTGCCTCCCGTAACAATGTACGCATTGGAAAATTGATCATTTTGCCTTCTTCGTTCCAAGGAAGTCCCCGCTGTATGCAGCAAAACTATCAAGATGCAATGGCTATGGTCAGGAAATTTGGTCGCCCTGACCTATTTATTACATTCACATGTAATCCCACCTGGCCAGAGAGAGACCAGAAAATAGACCCGATATTGTGGTCAGGGTATTTAAGTTAAAATTATCTGAGCTCTTGAATGATCTCCTCAAAAAAAAAATTTGAGGCAGTAACATAATACATTTATGTAATTGAATTCCAAAAGCGGGGGTTACCTCATTGTCATACTTTAGTGACATTAGATTCATCTTCCAAAATTCGCAACAAAGATGACATCGATAAATTTGTGAGGGTCGAACTACCTGATGTTACTCTGAATGAAAAGGCTATATCAAATTGTTACTAAATGTATGGTCCATGGACCCTATTGTCTTATAAATCCAAACTCCCCCTGCATGAAAGATGGTGAATGCTCAAAAAAATTCCCAAAAACATTCATAAAGTTGACGGAAGAAAATATAAATGGCTACCCAGTGTATAAAAGAAGGGAAACTGAACCTGTAAGAGTAGGGAACTATTATAGATAATCGCTGTATAGTACCCTATAATCCATGCCTATCCAAAAAGTATAATGCCCATATAAATGTTGAGGTTTGTGCATCTGTTAAAAGTGTGAAGTATTTGTTCAATTATGTGTACAAAGGGCATGATGCTGCCTCTGTAACATTAAAAACTGATGCTGCAGATCACGATGAAATAATAAATTTTTTGGATGGGAGGTATGGAAGTGCTCCTGAGGCAATGTAGCATTTAAATTAATTCTACATGTCCGATAAATCTCACACAGTTATTAGACTGGCTGTTCATTTGCCACAGCATCAGCCAATCTATTTTAGAGAAGGTCAAGAAAACGATGCAGTGGAAAGGGCATCAATAAAAGAAACCACTTTGACTGCATGGTTTCAATTAAACATAGTTGATACAGGGGCACATCCTGTTTATTATGCTGATATCCCTCAATATTATGTTTTTGACAAAGCAACAGCAAAATGGAAAAAAAGGCAAATAGGAGGACAACAAGTAATTGGCAGAATGCTTGTTGTTAGTGTTCAGGATTGGGAGAGATTCTACCTTAGAATGTTATTGTTGAGAAAAGTTGGTGCTGTAAGTTTTGAGGATTTAAAGATTGTAAATGGAGTAATATGCGAAACCTTCCAAAGTGAGTGCAAAGAGCTTGGTCTTTTAGAAGGAGGTCAGTACTGGCATGACTCACTACTTGAAGCAGCTACTGTTCATGTCCCAAGTTATCTGAGACTTTTATTTGTAATAATTTGTGGATTCGGTGAGGTAGAAAATATCCCTGAACTTTGGACTCAACATAAAAGTTCTCTCTGATGTTTGCATTAATAGGTATTCTAAAGAAACTGGCCCACAATATGCCCTTGCAGAAATTAATGAACTATTGAGGTGTCATGGTTTAAATTTAAAAAAATTGAATCTTCCTTCTGTTAACTTGCACTGTAATTTGATTGACCTTTCCTATGATATTGTAGAGGAGCAGTCCAAAGCTGATATTAATATTGCAAAATTAAATTTAGAACAAAAATATGTGGTTGATGAAGTACTGAATGCAATTTATGGGGTCCAAACTAATGT
The DNA here is from genome assembly GCA_947359465.1 of Metellina segmentata. Lineage (NCBI taxonomy): Eukaryota > Metazoa > Arthropoda > Arachnida > Araneae > Tetragnathidae > Metellina > Metellina segmentata. The sequence goes on from OX375878.1 coordinate 129,362,640, forward strand.
ATCTAAGTGCTTTTTTCTTGATGGACCTGCAGGAACAGGCAAAACTTTTGTATATTCTACCTTACTACATGCAGTGAGAGAAAGAGGTGATAAAGCCATTCCTGTAGCATCAATTGGAATAGCTGCAACATTGTTGATTGGAGGCAGAGAACTGCTCATTCTACTTTTAAAATTCCCCTTACTTTAAATGCTACTTCAACATGCAATTTGAAACCAAATAATTCAGAAGCTAAAGTGTTATTAGATGCTAAGTTAATTGTTTGGGACTAAGCACCAATGACTCATGTTCGTGCCTTTTTAGCAGTGGACAGACTTTTTTGAAAGATATAACAAAATGTGATGAGCCGTTTGGTGGGAAAATAATTTTATTGGGTGGATATTTCCGACAAGTGCTTTCAGTCATTTTAAGAGGTTCTCGGTCCTTAACAGTTACAAGTTGCATTAAAAAACATAGATTGTGTCAGCTTTTCATGTTCTCAGATTAAACAAAAATATAGATACTGAGAAGGAATTTGCAAATAGGCTTTTGCATGTAGGTGGAGAAAATGGAGATAAAGTTCAATTACCCCCTATTTTATCCAGCTATTCAGGATCCTGTGCAACAACTGTTCAATGACATAGATTTTGAAACAGTGACGCCTGAAGAGCTCAAAAATCGGGCCATTCTCACTGTAACAAATGATTCATCAATGTAAATCAATAATCATGTACTGCAGTGTATGCCAGGAAATGAAGTCATTTATGAGAGTATTGACACAATAGTCAGTGAAAATCCACAAGATCAACTTGCATATTCTGAGGAATTTTTGAATAGCATTACACGAACTGAAATGCCACCTCATAAACTTAAATTAAAAACAGGTGCTATTATAATGTTACTCCGAAATTTAGCACCTTCAAAATGTCCGAGCAATGGAACTAGACTTATAGTGGTAAATTTGCGGACAAATATAATTGAAGCAAAAAAAAGTAAGTAGCGAAAACAATGAATCTTACCTGATACCTCGAATACCTCTTATTCCCATGTGATAGTAATATGCCTTTTAAATTCAAGCGTAAACAATTTTCTATTAGGTTAGCATTGTACACAACTGTGCGTTTCATTTCGTAGGTTATCACCATGCGTCTAATCAACTGTGTGGTTAATCATGTTGTGTCCATTTCATTTAATAGGTCATCGCCATGTGTGGTTGATAATGTTGTGTAAATTTCATACCATAGGGTATAAATGAAAGTAGGAAATATAAGGAAGTGCCCTATCCAGGTTTCGCTACCGGTTTAACTGAAGCCGACATTTCCATGGTTTTAAAGCACTAAGATGGCGGCCGCTCATGCGCTTTTAAAAACCTTTTATAAGGCGCATTTTTGTTTCATATTAAGATGTGTTCATTCATTCATTTTGCAACTGAGCGATGCTAAATAAATGAAATATTACTAATTTTGGCAATATTTTGTTTTTTAAATGATATTTTAAGTATGATATATATATATATATATATATATATATATATATATATATATATATATATATAATTTCCCCTTTTGCTAACTACTTTTTCTACTTTTTTAAAAACTACTTTTCCCCCTTTTGCTTTTAAATTTTGTGATTGAATATGCTATAATATAACTACAATATAAGAAACAAAAAACTAACAATGCTATTTTTTTTTGCTGTTTTTTTGTTTATCATTGTCGTGCAAAATATTTTTAACAGCTGTTAAATTAATAAAAGCTCACTGATTAGTAAAATTATAGCTATCCGGTATCCTTCAAAAACCATTTCTCAGTAATGTTTTAATTTAGATTAGCTGATCCCAGTCATAGCTTCTGCCCTCTAATGCATAATAGTCTAGTGGGTAATTCCATGGTTACTAACATAACAGTTGAATGATTTCTTTATTGTCCTTTTCTATGCACTAACTTTATTTTTGTCCTAATATCTTAAACAGGGTGTTATTCTTCTTTGGACAGATGGTTTTATGCTAGTAAATACAAAAATAATATTTAAAAGTGTTTACTTGGACATTCAGAAAGCTTTTTGACCAATGTGACTAACATAATGGATTTGCAACCCTGAAACAGCAAACTAATTCTTTTCTTCTGATATAGTATCTGTGAAAAGTTATTGTAACATTATTAAATGCAAATTTGACATATGTTTTAATTATTATACAAAGATATAAAGTTTTAATAAAACTTACCTGTGACTAACATAACATGTGAATACACATTTAACTTAAAGTATTACAGGTAATATTAACACAAGTGTAAGAGTGCAAATAGGAATTTATTAACGATTTGTACATGTCCGCATAAAAATTATAGTTTAATTTTATAATTGAATCGTTAATGTCCACAAGAATTTACAGTGGGTTGTGACAAAACTTTAATAATTGGTGCTGTTTCAACCCGAGATTTGTTATCATTTGTGGGAAACACAAAAGTTGCCTCAGTGCTTTTTTTTATGAACAGCACCTCATAATCATATTCATGAGTGTTTAACACCTGTCCAACATATTTTTTTTTTCACTTATGAGTCGTGATAAAATCTCGCAATTCTGTCTAGGGAAACAGTTTAGGAGAATCTACTTCAAAATTATTAACAGTGACATCAGTTTCAGTTTTAAGATTTTCTTTTAAGGCTACAATTTTTTCCATGGGAGCGTCATCTCCTGTGATTTGAAGCATACATACTTTAAATTTTCCTATGTTAATAACACAACGTGACGATTGAATGCCTTCCACTGGATTAACATTCTTAAACAACACTTGCAATTTGCTTTTCTTTTCCATCATGTCAGTTTCACCAACAAACAAGCATTTTATTTTCATCTTCAGTTTTTTTTTAGTATGAGACAATACCTTGCTCTCTCAAAACTTTGCTTCACACATTGAGAAACAGTTCAGTAGGAGGTGCTTATGTTCAACAGGAGTAGGTGCTTATGAAAGCACCTACTCCATCGTGTAGACCATTTGCATTTTAGGATTGATTCTGTAAAATTTCATGACCCGTAGATGTTAGAGGAAGTTAAGATCATCATGGAGTATTTATTTTTAAAATGAGCTGCAGCTCCATCCATTCATAAGATCACAGATTTCACTTTAATTTCACAAGTTGCAGTAATTCATTTATAATTCTTTCATTAAAAATGTTTACTTCATAAGCTGAGGGATTGTTTGCATCAGAAATTATTGCATAACACTGTGACTCAGGTTCATTTTAAGTAGCAATGCGTCGAAAATAAATAACACAGTATAAATGGTCACAGAAACTCCTTGCCCTGCATTCCAATGTGCCTCCATTACTTCATCTTGATGTTTTATAGAATAATCTTCAGCAAAATCCGTTTGCAGAATGATTTCTTCCATGCTTAAATTTTCCTTTTGCTTCTGCAGCTCTTTAGCATGCCTCCAAATGTTATATGAATGTTTTAAGATATTTTTGATTTGATCCATCAGCATATCTTTAAGTATGTGTTGTCAATTCAAAAATATGAAATTTTACATAAATTAGAAAAATAAATTATTTATTATAATGTGGAATGAAATATATTCAATATATTATTACAATCAGAATATAGTCTTAAAATAATTTCAATGTTTGTTCAACATTTAGTTCTTCATAAATAATCACGTTATGTTAGTCACACGTACTGTTGCCAGAAAAAAAGGAAAATTATTTTTGTTCAATCACATCTTTCTAACTGTAACCATCGCATAGAAGAGATAAAGGGAATTTTTTTAAATTATGATTTTCTGGGAGGAATGGAACTTATTTTATGTTTTTGTGACTAACATAACAAGTGAATCGGATTAAACGCCATTTACCTTTGCAATATTAATTTTGTCTCCCGACTAGAAATAAATTGTTTTTCTAAACAGAGGACGGAACAATGTTTCAATTATAAAAAAAAAATTGAATCGTTAGTTGCAATTTTATTGATAAAATATAAATATAAAAACTTAGGAAACGAATAAGATATTTTGGTTAATTGCATATGCGATGTTGGCAGCCATTTTGTATGGATTTGGAACAATATTTTGTAAAATCTATAGTCATATTCCAAAAATTTGAGAAATTACCTTTTACCCTTTGACCGTCCTAAATATTTTAGTGGACTTCTTTTGAAACGTCCCCTCTGTAGCTAAAGAATGAGCGCAAATTGATAGAAAACTTTTCGGACTGCACGAAAACCGGCCATGCAGTCTTTTCCATCCCCCTGTGCCTATTGATCCGTATAACAACAGGGGTCAATCTTCCCCACTTCCCCTTCAGGGTTAGGGCCATTCAAAGTCATAAATTAGTCTACTGAGAGGTGTATTTGCTGTACTGTGGCTTTTCACGTGAGAACATTCCGGGTTTCTCTAAATCAGTTGTACTTGCTGCTTGTAATGTTATTCCAAACGTAGGCACGAAAGGTTTTTGTCAAACATTTTCTTTTTGAAAGGTCTAGCAACTCGACGGAAGAGCATTGCGCAGGAAATTCGAGTATACTTTATTAATATTTTCCTGTTTGAACAAGTATTGATTGTTTAGTAAAATGCGATGAAGCATTTTCTGTGGTTCCTCCAATATACTAGTGAAATCTACAGTTGAATTGCTCAAACAAAAATGTTTTATCGTCATATTTATCAGTAGGTTATTGAACTTGTCATGGATTCCGGTTCGGACTATTCTGACAGAGAGGATTTAATTTCATCTTCTGAAGATGATAATTCTTAAACGGAAAGTGAATCTGACGATGATACTCTAAATGCTGCTCGCAATTGGTGTCCCATTGATATACAAGTAGCTACTCCTACTCCTCCGAATTTTCAATTTACTTCAACTCCTGGAATAAGTCCTTCGATAAAAATTTTGCTTGGAAACACATATGATCCAATGATGTTTTTTAGCATATTTTTTTATGAGAAAATCATGAATTTCATCATGGAAGAAACAAATAGATATGCGGAAGATTTTTTTCAACAAGTCCGATCTGACACCATCATCAAGAGCATTAAATTGGGAAAATACGGACATCAAAGAACTAAATTTATTCTTTGATTTACTTTTACTTCAAGGAATAGTGTCAAACTTAGTACAAGAATGGTACTGGAGTAAAAGACCGATTTTAAGCACTCCCTTTTTTGGACAAATCATGAGCGAGAAAAGACATAGCATGCTAATGCAATTTCTGCATTTTGAGGATTCGGATAAATTGAACAAAAAAACTCATCCAAATCCAAAGTTAAGAAAAAAAAATGTTTTCATGTAATGCTGGTTCAAAAATTTAAAACCGCTTATACACCTAACCAATCTGTGGCAATAGACGAATCTTTGTTTGCTTTCAAGGGCTCGCTTGGATGGAAACAATACATTGGTGTAAAGGCGGCTGGTTCACCTTAAATCTGTGGTGGCCGTCATCACGTTGGGTTGGTGTGGAAGTTTGGAGAGTGGGGTGTCAGCCCAGGTGTTGCTTCGTCATCTGACCGTGGTTCAAAATTACGAGGTGTTGTCCTCGAATCTTTCCCTTAAGGAATTGATCCCGGACCGTTGTCAATAGCCCGTCGTGTTGCTCTAGTACGTCGTTAATTACGAATTACCATTTTTAACAGCTGTATTGACGAAGCCTTAATAAAATTTAAGGGTCGAGGGGGACATAGCAGGGGTGAAAATCTTCCGCGTTTACGCGGATTTCCGCTTTTTTTTTTCCTGAGAATTTTCCTTTTTTCTTCAGAGTTAAATTATATTTTCAAACTACAGGCGAAGAATAAATGTAAAAAAAAATAATAAGGAAAATGTGATTATGTCCTTACTTCAGGGATGAGATTCTTCCCACTTTTGTAGGTATTTCCGACTTTTCGTAAACTTTTGAAAAAATGAGTGATTTTTATCATTTTTTACGAAAAAATTCCGACTTTTGCCCTTTTTTCTTGTTTTTTTATAAACGTAAAATGCGCCAAATTAGACTTATATCGCCAATGTTGCACTCCTAAATTTCGCAAGCTGATAAGTTTTGAAATTCCTTTTTGAAAAGAATCCTTTGTGAGAAGATTATTAGTTTAATTGCAAACCTGGAGAACTTGGATTTTGAACTAGTTAGCGTACGTTGTTGTATATTTCTTAGGTAAAGCTACGGTTTCCTAAAAAAGCGGAGCTGTTAGCTAGCGGCCGTGATACTTCATTATGCGGCGGAAAAGGCATAAATGAAATATTTTAAGTTGATCAGCTTTTAATGTGATTTTTCTTTCAACTAGAAAATAAGATGATCGGTTATTTTGTCTTTTATGGTAACCTCTGCAAGCGGAAAGTTTAAATTTTCATTTTGAATATTCTAGAAAGTACTCAATAAAATCCGTTTAGACTTCTTTCTTTGGCGACTTCAAAAGTGCGCCAAGGCTATGGCCACCGTTTTAAACATAGACTGCAGCTATATTTTGCACCAGAAATTTTCAAAATGATGCTTCTTTGAAGGACAATATTTATGATTGTTTTTATTAGTTAAATTGTTTCTAGGATAATACGAGTTATTTATTTTGAGTTTTATTTAATTTAAATGAATTTAATTAGAAAATAAGAATATTTACGGGAAAATATAGAGATATTGAAAATTTTTTTTATTTTTTTTCGAAAATAAGTTGTAAATTTAAACTGAATTATGTTATATATATTTTTTTTACCACAGTGGTACAGCTTTAGTCTACGTTTATAGGGCTGGCAACGGCCTGCACTTTGCTCACTTAGGCCCGGTGCACACACCCGGTTTTTTAACGTGCGGCGCCCCTGCCGCAACGCAAGTGCGGTCTGAGATACATTAGATCCAATTATGCAGTACACACATGCCTCCTGAGCCGCTGGGGCGACAAACGTCCAATTTGTACCGCAGTTCCCTTACGGCGCCGCACATGAGTTTCCGTCCTGAAGTACCTCATAAACAAATGGAATATAAATAATAATTTATAAATGGTTGTATCCAGTAACGTCTATTTTGTTTCAAAATATACTTTTTTACACCAAGTAAGCGAAATAAACACGTTTTCTTCCACATATTATTTATCGCAAATGGCGCGAAATGAGTTCGTGTGTCATTTCATGGTTATGTGTGCATAGTTGGGCTTTGTTGCCGCAGCGGCGCCGCACGTTGAAAAACCGGATGTGTGCATCGGGCCTTAAGTCCAAGGAAAGAATTATTTCAAATGAACCAATGAAATCAAACAACAGTTTAACGGAATTTGAAAGAACTTTCTGGAATATTCGAGATGAAATTTTTAAACTTTCCACTTGTCCAGGTTGTATTAAAATCCGCAATAACCGTTATGCAGATGGGTTACCTTAACCTGTCATTACTCGCTACTAGAAGTGCTCCAAAATAGCGCCAAGTCCGTAGCCACTGCTATAAACGTAGACTGAAGCTGTACTTTTTGTTTTTGGTGTCTACTTATTTTTTTTTCAAAAACATTTATGCTATTTAATAAAAATTGTATTTATTTGATTTATTCTTTTGTAACAGCATTTTTATTTCCTGTTAATTTCATCAAGGTTTTGGAAAAATTGCAACTCTTAATAAAAATCTCACCATTGGTGAGATGTTCAAAAATATTCATAAATATAAACATTTTCAACTTCATGCAACTTATTTATACTGTTTACAGAGTTGGCAAGATATTTTTTATCTATTACAAAATTTGAGTTTACGCGTAAGGTGCCCCCCTCTTCCTTTTCCAAAGACAAATTTCATTGTTTATAGTGGACTTTATAGAGCTTTTAAGCTAAATAATACAAAAAATACATGCTTATCATAAACACATATTCTGTACTAGTGGCGCAGCCATGAGAGGTTATGGGTTAACTTCCCTATTTCCAAAGACAAATGTTATTGTGTTTAGTATACTTTATAGGGTTTTATTGGACTAAAATTTGCTTACCCCCCTCATAAAAAATTTCTAGTTGCACCACTGTTCTGTACACACATTAGTACACAAATATAGTATTCTTATTCAGCTATTTTTGTAGTTCAAAATAACGCTGCGTATATTTTCCTCTTTTTTACATTTTGACTGTTTTCACCCCTGGGACATAGTCCAATATATGCCCTTAAAACAAGCTAAACGAGATTTGAAAATGTGGCTCCTTTGTTCATCAAAATCCGGTTATGTTTTAAATTTTGAACTATATGCTGGAAAGATGAGTAATATTCCAATGGTTCCGAAAGGACTTGAATAAGATGTGGTCACGTATTTGATAAATACTCTGAAGAATAAAGGCCCCGATATATATTTTGACCGTTTTTCCTATTATTATAAATTAAAAAAAAAAAGGGACATCATGGTTGCGAGACGCTGAACGTAAACAGAAAGCATTTGCTCACTAACATCAAGGCCTTAAACTTTCTGAGGAAAAAAAATATAAAGCTTTTTTCCAAAGCAAAACTAATTCCAACTTACTTAGCACGACGTGGATAGACAAAAAAGTGTTTTTATGCTATTCCCAAACTCAAGAATGAAACAGGTCTTGTGCAAAGAAAGCAAAATTCTGTTAAGAAGACCCAGCACCTTAAAAATTAATCCGTTTTCAAAATATTCAAGAATTTTTAAAGTGTATCTTCTTTTTCAATTTTTATGATATAAGCTTGAATTTTTTTTATAATAGTCCTTTAACTTAAACTAAATTTACAGATATGGAATTGAAGATACATTGAATAAATCTTGAAATAAAAAATAAAACCTGAAACGCTACTTAAAATATCACAAAAAACGTCACTTTACTGCACGTGTATATTTTTTTTAAATATTCTACTCGTAATAACTAAAAATGCATACCTGTTTTCATAACAAGATACTATCTATCATGTAAAAAAAAATTTGAAGTCACTTGATTGGAAATTAGAAAAGCCTTTAAATTTTGAATTATAAAATAAACACAAAAAATAAAGTTGGAGAAAAAGTAGTTTAAAGTTTTAAAATTAAAATTATAGTATAAAATTATAAAAAAAAATAATTCAAATTTTTACTATAGCTACTTTCTACATGTAAGTGAAGTGTAAAACTTCCGTGGACCATAAGTGATCCCTTCTTTTTTTAAGAGCCTATTCCTTTGTTCTGATTGCTGTTTTCACTAATTTTCGAACATTTGAAATTTAGTACTTAAACTGTTCTTGCTCTGATAGTTTTTTCAAGCATAAATTATCTATATAAATAAGAATGGAGTGTTTGTTTGTACATTCAATATTTTCGACCCATTTCAAGTTTTCTATCCGTTTTGGACCCTTCTGATGCCGAATCCGCCTTTTTCTCGTTTGGTGTCTGTCTGTGTCTGTCTGTATGTTGTGCCCTATACACGTCCACGCGGTTTAAGATATTTTCATGGAAATTTGCATACAGTGAGTACTTATCTTGATTTAGTGAGTGGAATTGGTTGCGAAAGTCTGTCTGTCCGTCTTTCTGTTCTATGCTCGATTTTGTGTTTGTGTGTTTGTGTAGGCATCACATAAATTGTATTCCAGATATTTGATTTCATTGTATTTTATTTTATACATTATCTATTAATGTAGCGAATGCAATATTAAACATTTATTGTTATATTTAGATGAGTTTCATGCTAAATCACCTGAGTAAGTATACTTAAATCAACCATAATTTGGTAGTTTTGGAAAAATTGGAATGTCTATTGAATATTACGATTAATTCGATTGCTTTACCAGTACTGCTGAAAAAGTAATTATTCTTCAATTTTTTTTTTTAAATTTGTTTTTGTGGAATTTTATCTCTGATACGTCATTTATTTCGAGTCTTATTTTTATTCTTTGCGCAATGAAAACGATTTACGAAAATTTGGGACAGACGATATTTTTCAATGAAACGAGAATGAACACGATCGCGCGAGCAGTGATATTTTTCTGGTTCTTTCGCTCTGAATTAATTTCACATTTCTAAATTTTGTACACTTTTAGTTGTAAGTTGTGGCAACTGTGCGAGATCAAGAGATAAAATTGAATCACAAATTAATATCTTTGGAACCATTTTTTACGACATCTTTTATTTTGTTTTACTTTGCTGTTTCCTGTTTTAAATATTTATTATTTTAATAAATGTGTTTTCCTTCTCATCACACCCAACAGCACCACAAAGTATTAGACTTGAAAATGTTAGGTAAGTCAGTATAAATGTTTAGTAAATTTTAAGTGTAGTTATGTCATTATTGAAAGAATAATGCCGTTATTTAAAGAATAATGCCGTTATTTAAACAATAATGCCGTTATTGAAAGAATAATAATGTTTATTAATCCAAACTGGAACTTTTTCCAACATTAAAAAATTCGTTGTAATAATGACAGGAGAAGATTGCAAAATTTCACAATGTCGCATACCGGAGGCAAGAGTGCCACAAGTAAAAAAAATATTGTTTTGTTGACTATGAGTGCGAGAGCACTCGCCGTAAATCGTAATTTTAATTAATTGAGTTGAACATGAAAAGAACTTAAGAAAGGGAATTCCAAATCTTCCTATAAATCGTCTTTTATAGTAGTAACCTTAGTATCACCTTTCGTCATTTTGTAACTTTGTCATACAGCAATTGTGCGATGTATGTTAAATGTATTACATGAATGGATATGCATGTGTAGGATTTGTGTCCAAAGTAAGTTGTAGAAAATATAACGATGGCGAAAGGTGTAAAAATAATTTTTTATTCTACAAAAGACGTAAGTCATTATATATTTTGATTATCTCTTCAATCTAGAGTAAACCAATTCAAACCGAGTAAGGTCGGGAATTTTGCTAGTCTGAAATAAATGTAAAACTCGCAAACTACTTCTGATGTGGCCACAAAATTCTCATTTGGACACTTGTACCAAATCAAGTTGTATAGATTGTTTTTTGTCATGGACCCCCCTTGGAACATCCTTCTAAAAGTTAATTAGAAGCAAGGCGCTGATATATTTAATACTTATTATTAAGTGTTTTTGCATCCCCATCCGGAAGTGAAGTTATATATATACCTTCCTACTTCTATACCTTGAGAGCTCTGTCGTTTATTTTTAGGTATAATTTTAATAATAACGCATAAACCAACAGAAAAAGAAACAACAGAATAACAAATATCAAAAAGAAAATCAAATCTAAACAATTCTTTTTCACAAATTATCGCTATAATTTACTTGTACAGCGCTAATACTGATGTAAATAAAAAAAAGCCAGGATATCAGTAACAGTACGAAGAAACGTTCCATCTTCTAAGCTATTTCATTTATTTAATCGTAAATAAATATTGAGGCTTTGCAGACGTACAAATGCGGTTAGTTTCGCTTTCAAAACACTGATTGCACAGGTGCAGTCCCACAAAAAACCTTATAACTTAAAAAAAAAAATACAAGAATCGGTCTGCTTTTCTAGGTCAGCATTCTAAACAGTATAAGGCAACTTTTGAAGCAAACTAATTTTTTCTGTATTTGTGTCAATTTTAACGTGCTAGATCCTCTTAAAAGAGATAAAGTTTGCCCTATCGCTTTTATGAAGTACAATAAGCATATGGGTGGAGTGGATTTAGCTGACAAAAAGAGGAAATATTACACTACTTCAAGAAAATCCTCAGAATGTATAGTATTTATTTCACTTCTGTCTTGATACAGCTGTCAATAATGCGTATATTTTGCAACATCTTAGAAGCATGCCGGTCCCTGAGAGGAACAATTCTCTTTACGATTTTAAATTGGAATTAATCTCCGATATAGACAAAAAGTATTCGACTGGAAAAAGAAAAAAACACATTCATTTCTTCCATCCCACACATACATAAGAGGAGCAAAATAGATGTCCGAAAAAGAAAGTGTGTTCAATGGCGAGAAAACGAAATAAAAACGTCTTCTAACAGATATGTAGTGTGCACATGGAAGTGCGAAATCTGTCAGAAATACTTCTGTAAAATCTGCTTTGAAGAGTCCTTTAAATTAAGCATAAGCTATTGAGCATAAACCAATGACCTTCTGTAAAAAAAAGGATTTTTAAAGTACAAAAAAAAATTTCCGGAAATGTTAACAAATTTGTTTCCGTTTATCCTTCGTTTAAAAACTAAAAAATCCTTTCTTCCATTTGGATGACTCGAGTCTAAAAATTGGCACCTCTTCTTCGAAAGCCCTGCATAAGAATGGGGAAAGGCAAGTTTTTTGGATCGAGGCGTCTCGTTGTGAATCCGACAACATTCTTTTCCCCTGTCCCCGTAACCACAAAACGACCTTAACGCAGCTGACCCGCTCCCTTATTGTGAGCGAGGGGGAAAGCACTAGCGATATTCTACGTCGGAGCCGCTTGAAGGGGAAACAAACTCAGAGCAACTTTCTACGCTGCAGCCGGTCTGGATTGTAAAGTGATACTGTTATTTAAGTAGTCTATTTGTACATTGTGTGTTTTGTGCTATACATAGTTGACGATTAAAACTTAGTTGTGAAGATGTAATCTGCCCATATTATAGTGTCAAAATTGACGTGTCCATCCATGTGTACTTAGATGGTCTATATTTGTGGTCTTGGGGAACTTTGCACGTCAAATCTCTGCTATTATAAAATGAAGTGTCCGACCTCCACTACGCAATGTCCTGACGAATCTATTGCACTTACAATAATGAAATTTGGCACACGGATAGTCCGAAGTTTTTGCAATTTTTGTGTCCAGCCTGAATTTTAAAATTCAATCTAAAACATTTAAAAAATAATTTATTGGAATTTAATTATTATTGTCTTCTTTGGAATAAAAGTTGCATAAAAAGTTAGCAGATTCTAAATGTATTTTTTCCGCTTCCGATTTCATTTTGCGGAGAAAGATTTGTCAGCAGACTAAAGTTTTAACTTTAGTTATGTAGTTCTTTTTTTTTATCTCCTTGATCGTAAAAGATAGAGTACAATTTTCGACGGATATGAAATCTGCGGAAAATTTCACAATAGATCTATACCTAAAAATATAATTTTCGATAAATGAATAATTTTAAATTGAAACTTATATTTTTTCCAACACGAACGCCACTTTCTGAGAAGAATGACTTTCGTTTGATTCGAGATATCACAGATTTCATTTCCTACGCTCAAACCATTTCACAGCGAAGAAAAGCAAAACAAATAAAAAAAACATATTGACTGGCATTGTTAAGTAATTTTTTGTAAAATCGGGATCGTTAAAGACAGATGAAAATTTCAACAGATTTTAAATCTGAATAAAATCTACACCCCTAAATATCTACCTTCCATTTGATTTTCTTTTAATAAATAATTTTTCAATTAAATATTTATATTTTCGCAAGAGATTGTGACGTCACGCCGATTGGATCTCTTCGCAATTCGAATTTGGCAATGACGAGGTCATTACGGCGTTGCCCGAGGTGTTTGTTTGTGAAGCAAATCATAGATCATAATATTCATAATTTAGTTTGCGAAGCAAATCAAATCAAATTAGAATTTGCTGGGAATCCATTCCAAAAGGTTACGAATTTCCATTTGGTTTGTGAGGCAAACCAATCCCATGATTGCTGTTATCCAATAGGCTTCGCAAACCAAATGGAAATTCTTAGCAATCACCACGCAGTGGCTAGTTTAAGATAAATAAGAGGTGGATATTTAAAATGTATTTAAACTTTTTTGCAATTAAAGAAAATTTAAAATTGTTGCACTGCAATATTAATACGTTTTACCGAAAAATGCCGAATTGAAAGAATATAATATATATATATATTAATAAAGTGGTTGCCGCAGCCGCCGTCGCAGGATTGAAAACACGGTTTGTTCAAAATTGTACAGGGTTAACGTTGAAGTGGATTATTTTCCGAGGCGGCTATTAGTTTAGGGTTTATTAAGTGTCCCAGTAGGAAAAGCGTAATTTCTACCGCGTGTGAGCAAAAGACGTATACATTTTCAGTCTTATGGCTCCTGAGAATATTTTCCATCACCAATGTCGCCTTTATTGGGAACTTTTCTTCCTATTTCTCTTTAATAAATCTTTAATGATAATATACGCTGCACTCACGATTATGCGCCGACTTCGTAAAGAACGAGACCTTAAAACAATTTGCTTCAAACAATAAGTTTGCAGTTTAACTTCAACACACAACCAACCAGATTGATCGCGAGCACATGGAACATTTTGTGTCCGAGCTGTCAAACCAGATAAACCAGAGAGATTGATTCACCAAACCTGTCTCCGGGGTTAATCAATCATCCATGTTTTGCTCTGCTCCTCCGGTGTGGACGCGGCTTTATAGCAATCGAAGAACGACTTTCTGCGACGGTTGAAGAACAGTCATCGGAGAGCGACTTTCTACGTTCCAGCCGGTCGAAGGGTTAAAATGCGATATAAAACAATATATATACTGAAAGATGAAAAAATGATATCTGGGTTGACATTTACACGGAATTACCCTAGTGCTACTCTGTATCCCTCCTTCTGGTTTTGATAAATTGTATCCAAATTGGCTTCCACTATTAGGCATAGAAATTCATTTGATTGATTTCCTGCATTCATTGGAAAACACATGTTTGGCTCAATCCTCCATTGTAAATATTTATTTTCTTGTGGTATTTTACTTCTTTTTTTGCACTGATTATCCACGGATCTCTACGTACTGGATCTCTTGGAAACCTGAAATAAAATTATTTTAGTTAGATACAATGAATTGATGGGTACATTAAAACCTATGTATATAAATCCTGTGTAATGATAAACCTGTCTAAACATATTTTCCCCAATAATATTACAGGTTTTACTGTACAAAAATTTATAAACATAAACTAATTCAATCAAAAAAACCACCAAATTAAACTTCTTTACAATTACTTACTTTGATATTAAGAATAAACATGCTGGATAAATTGAAGACTGATTGTTGAATATATTATGCCTGTCCACACCTATCCAAGAAATGATCTTTTTTGTTATGAATTCTTTCTAAAATTGTAATACATTCAAAATACAGTAAAACCTAGGATTGCAAGCATAAATTGTATGAGCTTATATTCCGTTCAAGAGATGCGTGTTTTGAAAAACTTCGTACAGTTACGTTTTAAGTATTTTCTTGGCTTCTAAAACACTCATTAAGAAGTTGCTCACAGTCCAAGGTTTCAATAGCATTCAAGCAATTACTTAGTTGATCAACAAAAAAGAACTTAGCTAGCCAAAAAATGCGTTATAGAAAACCAAAAGTAATATTTTTAATTCAAATTTTATAATTGTTAGCTAAAGCTGTTTCATTCTAAATGATGTAACATGAGGTAATATTTACACTCATATACTAAAAATACCGTTCCTGTTTATTTGACTGTAATACTTTTTCATTAAATAAAAGTTAAACTTTCCTAGAAAGCAGTTTCTAACTCTTATTACAACTGGTAGGTTAAAAAACCAAAATCGTACAATTCTGCTAATTAATAAATAAAATTAAAAATCTTTTTAGATAAATCAGTCAACATTTGAAAGTAATTTTTAAATGTTTATAAATTCGTCTAATTTGGAATATTACATGATATACATAATATGATATATTACAGGTCGAAAAGCTATCAGCCTAAGTATACATCAAATTAAACTTACCTATGAAACGATATTCCAGGTATCTTCTTTGTATTTCGGGTTGTACACCCGTACGCCCAAGACGTCATATCCAAATCAAAACTAAGAAAATGGTGCTAATTATTTGTTTAAAATCGTAAATAAAAAACCATGGAAGTTCAAAAACGATATAACCACGTTGATTAACATGCACGAGCACAATGTTTTATAACGCACCAAGATGGCAACCCGGTTATGGTTTTGGCTTCAACAGTTCAAAGTAAAGGCACTTCCATTATCTTTCCTACTTCCATGATAGTATCGCCAATCAAGTGATCACAGAGTGGTTTATCATTGTGTCCATTTCATACCATTGGATTTATCCATGCAATCAGTGTGTGTAATTTTTTATTTACATTGTAGAAGTTATTTTATTTGCGATCGTTAAATATAGGTTTAAAGTTTCAACTCATATCATGTCTGCGGCAAACGTTCCACGAAATAGAGATGTTATATAAGTGAAAAAAATTATTTTAAAATTGTATTAGCTATCTATAAGCATATTTGACGAAGGCATTCATTATACGAACACCAGAACATATATATTTTATTTTGTAGAATAACTCTTTAATGATTAATTTACTTTAACCTACATACTTATTTCTACAGCCATGAAAAATGGGATAAAAATACGTCGTACAGCAACGCGTTTCTAGGTCAGACAAAAAGTAATCCTTGTTTTTGAAGCATTTTGAGAACCAAACGAAAATGTCAAAACTGTACAACCAACCAAGATTGAAGACAAAGACATTGCACCAGAAAGTATAGTGTTATATTTCTTACAAAGGATTAACCTGTCTAGATCAGTGGTTCCCAATCTTTTTAATGTCACAGAACACCTCACAAGCTTAAATAATTTCACGACACATTATTGAAGGAACATTTTTCATCATGAACAAGCAAAAACACTAAATAAACTAAACAAAGAATGTAAATATCTAGTCCATACAACCTCATTTCTTGATGTTAGATAATTGTTTATATCGCATTTATGAACAAAATTGACAGGTTTGTCTGCGTAAAACTGAATAAATGTTTAGCCACACTTCCACTCCTTTAGCTGCACATCTATTGAGAAGCACTGATTTAGATTGATAATTTCCGTCAAGAAATCGATTATAGTGCATTCATATCGTCACTCAAAGTGGAAAATTTTATATGAAAAAATTATCATTGCTTCAAGAGGCATTTTTTTAAAAAATCACTACCGGATGTCAAAATCTTTGTCATTAGGTGATGAACAGAACTTCGACAATTTTGAATAATTAGAAGTCCACAAAATCTGACTCTTAAAAAAATTCTTTTATGTTTTGACTGTTTGTAATGAAATATTTACAACCTATTTTGTTACATTAAATCAGTCCATTATGGGCAAAAAAGTACTCTAATTAAAGTGGCATTCCTTTTGAAAAGGAGGTAATGCTCCCTTTTATTTTGACAAAAATGAATAGGCTCACCAAATCCGTTCAACAACTTAACTGTTATTAGTCTAGAAAAATGTATTAAATATATATTTTTTAAATTGTGCTTTTTGAATTGATTGATTGATAGAAAGTAAACTTTTCTACATATTTAAAAATAGAACTGAATGTTTAACTATTGCCTTGCTCATATTGAAACTTATATGATGTGAATAAAAAGCACAATGTAATCCGACGTTTAAGGTCGCTGGAAGACAGTACACATCAATCGTTCGAAAATCCCTTATTGGAACGCACGCTTCAAAAGTTCCCTGAAAACAGGGCCTAAGGATGGTAGGTATATTTTTGTTATCTCTGTCCACTATAAAATACAGCAAGTGTGAGCATATTTACTAAGCATTAAGCAGATCCGCGTATAGCATCTGTTTGAAAGTGACTTAATTTCCTGCATCTGTTGTTGACTCAGCGTAGTTGCATTCAAAATGTTTTTATTATTATCTGTATTAATCTATCCAATAAAATACATGGTAAAAGTACATTTATCCATGTTACCACAGTTCAATTCTGAACGTCTACTTTTATTCCATCCCGTTTTGCAGTTCACCATGTTCTGTTGAAATTTGTACGCTATAGCATTTCCAAATGAACTGGTAAAATTTTTTTGTACACATATCTTGATGTATGTACCAGATATTTTATTGCTCTCTTACATTAGAATTTTGAAAATTCTTTAGAGTGTTCACCTCTTTTGTACTTTTTTGGCAATATTATAGAGCTTTAGAACTTAAATAATATGCAGAGAGATGGCTAAGTGAAATTAATTCTGAATTTAGATTCTAGGGCAAATTGTATTTGTTGCCTACAATAACATTACATTGGAAAGATATTCACTTACAGTAATGGAATTTGGCACATAGGTAGTCCGAATTGTTTGCAATTTTAGTGTCGAGGCGAATTGTAAAATTCAGTCTATAACATTTTAAATGAATAAATTGAATGAAATTAAATCATTATTGAATGCAACAGTATAGAAGAGATTACAGATTCTGAATGTATTTTTTTTGTTTCCTTTTTCATTTTGCGCTTTGGAATGTTTTTTCAACAGACGATAAAAAACAAATAATCTTTTGACTGCAGTTCTTAGTTCTTTTTTTCTATTTCCTAGACCGTTAAAGATAGAGTAAAAATATGATTTTCTTTAAATAAAAATTTTTAAAATTGAATATATCTTTTATATTTTCGCACGAGATTGTGACGCGAGGGTAACTTTCCCTTCCCAAAAACTAAACAGATTGCATTTCGCACCTTTCGCGTTAAAAAAAAAACATTACATTTCCTGCCTCTTTCATTGGAGAGCAAAAAGTAAAAAACATTTTGAGAGGCATTGTTTAGTTCTGTTTCGTAAAATGGGTTTCCTTAAAGATAGATTAAAAATTTCAAGGGATTTGAAATCTGCTGAATAGTTTACACCAGATTAATACCTTATATCACGGCGTTGCCCGTGGTTTAGGTTTGCGAAGCACGGCACGGGCTAGCTACACAGTGGCTAGTAGTAGATATACATAGGCTATCTAAAGTAAAATTTCCGCTAAAATGATAGCAATAAAATAAAAAAGGTTTTATATTTTAAGTGTTGAGTAAATATGCTTTTTGAACACTTGACTGTATTGGGACATATAAACTTGAGATTTCAGAATACTAGTAATACAAGGGAAATGTTTGTCATGACCTTTGAAAGTCAGAGATACGTTTCCACGTTACTAAATATTCTGAATGAACAAGTAACCCATTAGAAGTGTAGATTGTGCAAAAATGTAAATGGGGCATCGCCGTTTTTTTTTTTTTTTTTTTTTTTTTTTTCTCGCGTCCGCGGCGGCGCCGTTTAAAAGTAAAATTTTTTTTTTCCTCTCTTTCCGCGCCGAAGGCGCGGAAAATTTTTGGTTTTTAACACTGTTCTGGCACGTTTAACCCTCTACATACGGAAGGTCGAAATATCGTTATCGCACTTGGTTACGGCAGACGTGGAGAGTGCCAATTCTTATCATCTAGTGTTGGGGATCTCTTGTTGGGTCGGGGTATGCCAGGAAGGCGCAATTTATTTCCCCGAGTCTCTGAAAATCGCCTTTTTCTTAGGCGTGGCAGCGGCAGCAGGGGCTGAAACAGCAGCGGTATCTTCCGACATCTTGACTGGCTCGATGTATGGGATTTGAATGTCAGATTTCAAAAAATATTTTGATTACTATTTCCCGCGTATCCGTTCTTTCCATCCAATCAAAACGATTATTTATACCTTCACTCCGCCCTCAACGGAGCTTATATAACATACGCAAATGAGTGCGGCGGGCATTCCCATTCTAAATTCTGGTTGAGTCAGTCGTCCTCTCTTAGTTATGGCACGTACAAAACAGACCGCTCGTAAGAGTACTGGAGGCAAAGCTCCAAGGAAGCAGTTGGCCACCAAGGCTGCCCGAAAAAGCGCCCCTGCCACCGGTGGCGTCAAGAAACCTCATCGTTACAGGCCTGGAACTGTAGCTTTGAGAGAAATCCGTCGTTATCAGAAATCCACTGAACTTCTCATCCGCAAACTGCCCTTCCAACGTTTGGTTCGTGAAATCGCTCAGGATTTCAAGACCGACCTGCGTTTCCAGAGCTCTGCTGTCATGGCTTTGCAGGAAGCTAGCGAAGCTTACTTGGTTGGATTGTTCGAAGACACCAACTTGTGCGCCATTCATGCTAAAAGGGTTACTATCATGCCTAAGGACATTCAGTTAGCCCGACGAATTCGTGGCGAACGCGCCTAAATAGACTTATTGTTTAAGAAAAAAAAGGCCCTTCTCAGGGCCAAAAATTTAAATCGTTGGCTTAGAGCAGACTCGTTAATTTTTGTTTGGGTCGAAGCTTAATCCTCATTATTACACATTTATTGTTATCTGTTTACTCTGTGTACATGTAACACAATCAATATTTTTATTGTTCATCTGTTTACAATATACACACAAAAACACAATCAATACTTGAATTGTTCATCTGTTTACAATATACACACAAAAACACAATCAATACTTGAATTGTTCATCTGTTTACAATATACACACAATCAATACTTGAATTGTTCATCTGTTTACAATATACACACAAAAACACAATCCATATTTGAATTGTTTATAATATACATATGACACACACAATCGCCTTTCATTTTCCGACCTGACGTGTATTAGTTTGCTCGTAATTACCTTCTGTTCTAAGCCAACTGTTTATTGTTTATAAGTAGTATGAACACACTGCCGCATATCGAATTACTAACGTTCACAGTCAATTTGATATATTTGTTGGCCCTTAAAAGGGCCCTTTTTTTGTTGTTGTTGGAAAGTTCGTTTGGCTTATGCTTTCTTTTCGGTCTTTTTGGGGAGCAACACAGCCTGGATGTTTGGCAGTACACCACCCTGGGCAATGGTAACACCCGAGAGTAGCTTGTTCAACTCCTCATCGTTACGGATTGCGAGTTGGAGATGTCTAGGAATGATCCTGGTCTTCTTGTTATCTCTGGCAGCATTACCAGCCAACTCGAGTACTTCAGCAGCCAAGTATTCCAAGACAGCAGCTAGGTACACTGGTGCACCAGCTCCAACTCGTTCAGCATAGTTGCCTTTCCTCAAAAGACGATGGATACGACCGACGGGAAACTGAAGTCCAGCACGGCTGGAACGAGTCTTGCTCTTTCCCTTAACTTTACCGCCTTTGCCTCGACCTGACATGATAAATGGTAGTTGGGAGTGAAACGGAGAGAGAGAGAAAATGTAGTGAGCGCAACAAGACGCAGGCCTTTATATAACCTCAGGAGCAATGACTCCGCCCAGCGAATCAGAAGTGAGCGTTTCACTGTCCGGCCCTCCAAAGCATTCCTTTTAATGGGTTAGATACCCCGCAATGTTTTCCCCTTAGGGTTCAATTATCCGAGTAGGATCTTGTTGCGAGATAAGCTGTCAATAGCTCCCCCCTCCCCGGCCAGTAGGGTTTCTTTCACTAATTGAAAGTTGACACCCTCGTTTCCTATTGCTCATTGTGATGGGTCCATTGACTAATCAGACATCGCAGTAACAAATGACACTCAACACAGCGTGCTCTTTTCTTTCCTTTGTGTGTTCAGGGGGAGGGGGCATCGTTATCGCAGGAAACCCGACTCTTTTGAAATCCTAATTGGTTTCTTATTGGTCTTTTGCCGTAAAACGAATGCCAACGGCCATACCATGGTGAACACACCGGTTCTCGTCCGATCACCGAAGTTAAGCACCTTCGGGCGCGGTCAGTACTTGGGAGGGTGACCACCTGGGAACACCGCGTGCCGTTGGCATCTTTTTATTTTCGATTTACTTGCTATTCATTTCAATTTCTTCTGCACATATTTATTGAATAGTATTTCATTTCTTATATATTTTTATAGTAAGAAAGAAAGACAGTTTCTACACGCCGTGTTTTGCACAGATTATTTATTTATTGATTGCTTTTCTACAAAATAGATTATACAGGTTAGGGAAAACAAGAACACATACTCAGTTAATTATAGTAATTGTTAAAAACGAATGTTCGAATCCCAGTCATGGCATGCGTTCATGTAGTTAGTTATTATTTAAAAAATCGTTTTACCTCCGAGCGCTGCGGGACTTCGTCCCTCGCGCTCTCCGTCGGCTCTTCGCGCGCCCTCCCTTCCGCGTCCCATGCGTACCTCGTCTCGTGATTTCCACTCTCTCGCCCCAGCACAGACTTAATTTTTGCTCTTTTCGTGCGAGAATCGTAATCGTTTCGTCGCCTCATTACACGCTCTCTGTATGGTAGGAAAGTCACCTTTCCAGCTAGCGTTCAATTTACAACCCCGTAACAATTTGTTGGCCCTGAAAAGGGCCTTTTTTTTATGTAAATTGTCCAGTAATTTACTTTGAGCTTGTGTACTTAGTGACAGCCTTGGTTCCTTCTGACACAGCGTGCTTTGCGAGCTCGCCGGGAAGCAAGAGTCGCACTGCAGTTTGAATTTCCCGACTCGTGATGGTGCTCCTCTTATTGTAGTGAGCCAAGCGAGATGATTCTGCTGCAATTCTCTCAAATATGTCGTTCACGAAGGAATTCATGATTGACATAGCTTTGCTGCTAATTCCAGTGTCAGGATGGACCTGTTTCAAGACTTTGTAAATGTAGATAGCGAAGGATTCCTTCCTGCGCTTCTTCCTCTTTTTCTTGTCACCAGCTCGGACAGCCTTTTGGGCCTTTCCGGCTTTCTTAACGGCTTTACCAGATGCTTGAGGAGGCATGATCAGTCGAGCTCAATCGAATGTATGAAAATTCGCGAAAAGGGGGTCTTTATATAAATTCTCCAATGCACAATCATCCGCCAATGACGAACACATGCGAGAAGGGATGGGGTGGTTGGGAGAGAGCATGCTCCTCCTTCAGAAGGGTATAAATAGGGGTAAATCTCAGTCCCATAGCTATTTTCTGATCTAACACTTCGAAATGTCTGGACGAGGCAAAGGCGGAAAGGGACTTGGAAAGGGGGGTGCCAAGAGGCATCGTAAAGTGTTGAGAGATAACATCCAAGGTATCACCAAGCCTGCAATTAGGCGTCTTGCTCGACGTGGTGGTGTCAAACGTATCTCTGGTTTGATCTACGAAGAAACCAGAGGCGTCTTGAAAGTGTTCTTGGAAAACGTTATCCGAGATGCTGTCACTTACACTGAGCATGCCAAGAGGAAAACTGTTACCGCCATGGACGTTGTATATGCCTTGAAGCGACAAGGTCGTACTTTGTACGGTTTCGGAGGTTAAAATAACCCCTTCCCCTCTTTCTCCCCCAAAAAAAGGCCCTTTTCAGGGCCAACAAATTGCATTTTATAACTTAATCTATGTGTGCGTGTACAACAGGATTAATGAATTTATCCGTAAACACAAAGTGACGATGTGTCTTTATGTTTTGTAATATACATAGCTGCCAACTGGATGAGGTAAAAAAACAGAAGATTTTGGGTAAAAAACAGAATAATTTATTATTCATACTTGGCATTGATATTTCATTAAAAATATGAACCAAAGGGCAGAAATTTATGATTTAAATTAAAAATTTTAGTAATATCAGTAATTCAATGTATTAAAACAACCTTTAAAAAACTTAAACTAACCTCAATTTAAACTAATTGGTTAATTAATGGTGTTAATCAATTGAAAGCAAGAACGGAAACTAAAAAACAACAGTTAGTGGCGGTAGTAAATTGGGGGGGGGGATGTATATATATAAACACACCACAAATAGATGGCTCCTGCAACAAAGTGCCCTGTATGTTCTGAATACCTATGAAGTCAATAGGTCGAAGAACTTCCAAATTGATGTGAACAGTTGGAACGAAAACGATCCATACACTAAGTCCCATTGTTCGTCTTTCTAAATTGTTAACTGCAAAGCTTTCTTTACATTAATCATTATTTTCTGCATTTCAGAGGTGTTTGAATACTGGACTCGAACCTAGAGAACACGATTGCACCGAGCAGCCACGCAGAAGGGTAAGTGTTAGGTAATTTGCTTTTGTGAGTTATATTTAATGATTCCAATATTAATTTCGTGTAATTACAGTTGTTTTACCATGGAAGTGTACTTAAAAAACAATTTATTACTTCAATAATTTAACATCATTCAATATTGTACGATGAGGGTTGAAACGATCTTCCTATGAATTATAGCGCTTTAAAACAATTTTTTGGCTCTGAAAAGAGCCTTTTTTTTGTTCAGAGTTCAATATTACATCACACTTACTTCTTTGCTGCCTTTTTAGGTGCAGCCTTTTTGGGTGTCTTTAATTTTTTTGCTTTGGGTGCTTTTGGTTTGGTTGCTTTTGCTGCCTTCTTCGGAGATTTAGGTTTTGCAACTTTCTTTGCAGCTGTTGGTTTTTTTGCAGCGGCAGGCTTTTTCTTTTCAACTTTTGCTTTCGGTTTTACTGCTTTTTTCACCGGTGTCTTCGCTTTCTTGGCAACGGAAACGGTTTCCTTCTTTGGTTTCTTCTCTTTTGGTTTTCCTGGCTTTGTTTTCTGTCCAGAAACACTCAGTTTGAAAGATCCAGTTGCCCCTTTGCCTTTCGTTTGAACGAGAGCTCCACTGGCTACAGCACTTTTCAAATACTTCTTGATGAATGGTGTCAGGCGGTCCAGATCGACTTTGTTGTTTGCACCAATGTGTTTTTTGATAGCTTGAAGGGACGATCCTCCTCGTTCTTTAAGGTTTGCGATGGATTCAATGACCATTTCAGACACTTTAGGATGGGATGGTGCAGTTTTGGGTTTCTTTGCTGCTGCACTCTTCGCCTTTTTCTTAGGCGTGGCAGCGGCAGCAGGGGCTGAAACAGCAGCGGTATCTTCCGACATCTTGACTGGCTCGATGTATGGGATTTGAATGTCAGATTTCAAAAAATATTTTGATTACTATTTCCCGCGTATCCGTTCTTTCCATCCAATCAAAACGATTATTTATACCTTCACTCCGCCCTCAACGGAGCTTATATAACATACGCAAATGAGTGCGGCGGGCATTCCCATTCTAAATTCTGGTTGAGTCAGTCGTCCTCTCTTAGTTATGGCACGTACAAAACAGACCGCTCGTAAGAGTACTGGAGGCAAAGCTCCAAGGAAGCAGTTGGCCACCAAGGCTGCCCGAAAAAGCGCCCCTGCCACCGGTGGCGTCAAGAAACCTCATCGTTACAGGCCTGGAACTGTAGCTTTGAGAGAAATCCGTCGTTATCAGAAATCCACTGAACTTCTCATCCGCAAACTGCCCTTCCAACGTTTGGTTCGTGAAATCGCTCAGGATTTCAAGACCGACCTGCGTTTCCAGAGCTCTGCTGTCATGGCTTTGCAGGAAGCTAGCGAAGCTTACTTGGTTGGATTGTTCGAAGACACCAACTTGTGCGCCATTCATGCTAAAAGGGTTACTATCATGCCTAAGGACATTCAGTTAGCCCGACGAATTCGTGGCGAACGCGCCTAAATAGACTTATTGTTTAAGAAAAAAAAGGCCCTTCTCAGGGCCAAAAATTTAAATCGTTGGCTTAGAGCAGACTCGTTAATTTTTGTTTGGGTCGAAGCTTAATCCTCATTATTACACATTTATTGTTATCTGTTTACTCTGTGTACATGTAACACAATCAATATTTTTATTGTTCATCTGTTTACAATATACACACAAAAACACAATCAATACTTGAATTGTTCATCTGTTTACAATATACACACAAAAACACAATCAATACTTGAATTGTTCATCTGTTTACAATATACACACAATCAATACTTGAATTGTTCATCTGTTTACAATATACACACAAAAACACAATCCATATTTGAATTGTTTATAATATACATATGACACACACAATCGCCTTTCATTTTCCGACCTGACGTGTATTAGTTTGCTCGTAATTACCTTCTGTTCTAAGCCAACTGTTTATTGTTTATAAGTAGTATGAACACACTGCCGCATATCGAATTACTAACGTTCACAGTCAATTTGATATATTTGTTGGCCCTTAAAAGGGCCCTTTTTTTGTTGTTGTTGGAAAGTTCGTTTGGCTTATGCTTTCTTTTCGGTCTTTTTGGGGAGCAACACAGCCTGGATGTTTGGCAGTACACCACCCTGGGCAATGGTAACACCCGAGAGTAGCTTGTTCAACTCCTCATCGTTACGGATTGCGAGTTGGAGATGTCTAGGAATGATCCTGGTCTTCTTGTTATCTCTGGCAGCATTACCAGCCAACTCGAGTACTTCAGCAGCCAAGTATTCCAAGACAGCAGCTAGGTACACTGGTGCACCAGCTCCAACTCGTTCAGCATAGTTGCCTTTCCTCAAAAGACGATGGATACGACCGACGGGAAACTGAAGTCCAGCACGGCTGGAACGAGTCTTGCTCTTTCCCTTAACTTTACCGCCTTTGCCTCGACCTGACATGATAAATGGTAGTTGGGAGTGAAACGGAGAGAGAGAGAAAATGTAGTGAGCGCAACAAGACGCAGGCCTTTATATAACCTCAGGAGCAATGACTCCGCCCAGCGAATCAGAAGTGAGCGTTTCACTGTCCGGCCCTCCAAAGCATTCCTTTTAATGGGTTAGATACCCCGCAATGTTTTCCCCTTAGGGTTCAATTATCCGAGTAGGATCTTGTTGCGAGATAAGCTGTCAATAGCTCCCCCCTCCCCGGCCAGTAGGGTTTCTTTCACTAATTGAAAGTTGACACCCTCGTTTCCTATTGCTCATTGTGATGGGTCCATTGACTAATCAGACATCGCAGTAACAAATGACACTCAACACAGCGTGCTCTTTTCTTTCCTTTGTGTGTTCAGGGGGAGGGGGCATCGTTATCGCAGGAAACCCGACTCTTTTGAAATCCTAATTGGTTTCTTATTGGTCTTTTGCCGTAAAACGAATGCCAACGGCCATACCATGGTGAACACACCGGTTCTCGTCCGATCACCGAAGTTAAGCACCTTCGGGCGCGGTCAGTACTTGGGAGGGTGACCACCTGGGAACACCGCGTGCCGTTGGCATCTTTTTATTTTCGATTTACTTGCTATTCATTTCAATTTCTTCTGCACATATTTATTGAATAGTATTTCATTTCTTATATATTTTTATAGTAAGAAAGAAAGACAGTTTCTACACGCCGTGTTTTGCACAGATTATTTATTTATTGATTGCTTTTCTACAAAATAGATTATACAGGTTAGGGAAAACAAGAACACATACTCAGTTAATTATAGTAATTGTTAAAAACGAATGTTCGAATCCCAGTCATGGCATGCGTTCATGTAGTTAGTTATTATTTAAAAAATCGTTTTACCTCCGAGCGCTGCGGGACTTCGTCCCTCGCGCTCTCCGTCGGCTCTTCGCGCGCCCTCCCTTCCGCGTCCCATGCGTACCTCGTCTCGTGATTTCCACTCTCTCGCCCCAGCACAGACTTAATTTTTGCTCTTTTCGTGCGAGAATCGTAATCGTTTCGTCGCCTCATTACACGCTCTCTGTATGGTAGGAAAGTCACCTTTCCAGCTAGCGTTCAATTTACAACCCCGTAACAATTTGTTGGCCCTGAAAAGGGCCTTTTTTTTATGTAAATTGTCCAGTAATTTACTTTGAGCTTGTGTACTTAGTGACAGCCTTGGTTCCTTCTGACACAGCGTGCTTTGCGAGCTCGCCGGGAAGCAAGAGTCGCACTGCAGTTTGAATTTCCCGACTCGTGATGGTGCTCCTCTTATTGTAGTGAGCCAAGCGAGATGATTCTGCTGCAATTCTCTCAAATATGTCGTTCACGAAGGAATTCATGATTGACATAGCTTTGCTGCTAATTCCAGTGTCAGGATGGACCTGTTTCAAGACTTTGTAAATGTAGATAGCGAAGGATTCCTTCCTGCGCTTCTTCCTCTTTTTCTTGTCACCAGCTCGGACAGCCTTTTGGGCCTTTCCGGCTTTCTTAACGGCTTTACCAGATGCTTGAGGAGGCATGATCAGTCGAGCTCAATCGAATGTATGAAAATTCGCGAAAAGGGGGTCTTTATATAAATTCTCCAATGCACAATCATCCGCCAATGACGAACACATGCGAGAAGGGATGGGGTGGTTGGGAGAGAGCATGCTCCTCCTTCAGAAGGGTATAAATAGGGGTAAATCTCAGTCCCATAGCTATTTTCTGATCTAACACTTCGAAATGTCTGGACGAGGCAAAGGCGGAAAGGGACTTGGAAAGGGGGGTGCCAAGAGGCATCGTAAAGTGTTGAGAGATAACATCCAAGGTATCACCAAGCCTGCAATTAGGCGTCTTGCTCGACGTGGTGGTGTCAAACGTATCTCTGGTTTGATCTACGAAGAAACCAGAGGCGTCTTGAAAGTGTTCTTGGAAAACGTTATCCGAGATGCTGTCACTTACACTGAGCATGCCAAGAGGAAAACTGTTACCGCCATGGACGTTGTATATGCCTTGAAGCGACAAGGTCGTACTTTGTACGGTTTCGGAGGTTAAAATAACCCCTTCCCCTCTTTCTCCCCCAAAAAAAGGCCCTTTTCAGGGCCAACAAATTGCATTTTATAACTTAATCTATGTGTGCGTGTACAACAGGATTAATGAATTTATCCGTAAACACAAAGTGACGATGTGTCTTTATGTTTTGTAATATACATAGCTGCCAACTGGATGAGGTAAAAAAACAGAAGATTTTGGGTAAAAAACAGAATAATTTATTATTCATACTTGGCATTGATATTTCATTAAAAATATGAACCAAAGGGCAGAAATTTATGATTTAAATTAAAAATTTTAGTAATATCAGTAATTCAATGTATTAAAACAACCTTTAAAAAACTTAAACTAACCTCAATTTAAACTAATTGGTTAATTAATGGTGTTAATCAATTGAAAGCAAGAACGGAAACTAAAAAACAACAGTTAGTGGCGGTAGTAAATTGGGGGGGGGGATGTATATATATAAACACACCACAAATAGATGGCTCCTGCAACAAAGTGCCCTGTATGTTCTGAATACCTATGAAGTCAATAGGTCGAAGAACTTCCAAATTGATGTGAACAGTTGGAACGAAAACGATCCATACACTAAGTCCCATTGTTCGTCTTTCTAAATTGTTAACTGCAAAGCTTTCTTTACATTAATCATTATTTTCTGCATTTCAGAGGTGTTTGAATACTGGACTCGAACCTAGAGAACACGATTGCACCGAGCAGCCACGCAGAAGGGTAAGTGTTAGGTAATTTGCTTTTGTGAGTTATATTTAATGATTCCAATATTAATTTCGTGTAATTACAGTTGTTTTACCATGGAAGTGTACTTAAAAAACAATTTATTACTTCAATAATTTAACATCATTCAATATTGTACGATGAGGGTTGAAACGATCTTCCTATGAATTATAGCGCTTTAAAACAATTTTTTGGCTCTGAAAAGAGCCTTTTTTTTGTTCAGAGTTCAATATTACATCACACTTACTTCTTTGCTGCCTTTTTAGGTGCAGCCTTTTTGGGTGTCTTTAATTTTTTTGCTTTGGGTGCTTTTGGTTTGGTTGCTTTTGCTGCCTTCTTCGGAGATTTAGGTTTTGCAACTTTCTTTGCAGCTGTTGGTTTTTTTGCAGCGGCAGGCTTTTTCTTTTCAACTTTTGCTTTCGGTTTTACTGCTTTTTTCACCGGTGTCTTCGCTTTCTTGGCAACGGAAACGGTTTCCTTCTTTGGTTTCTTCTCTTTTGGTTTTCCTGGCTTTGTTTTCTGTCCAGAAACACTCAGTTTGAAAGATCCAGTTGCCCCTTTGCCTTTCGTTTGAACGAGAGCTCCACTGGCTACAGCACTTTTCAAATACTTCTTGATGAATGGTGTCAGGCGGTCCAGATCGACTTTGTTGTTTGCACCAATGTGTTTTTTGATAGCTTGAAGGGACGATCCTCCTCGTTCTTTAAGGTTTGCGATGGATTCAATGACCATTTCAGACACTTTAGGATGGGATGGTGCAGTTTTGGGTTTCTTTGCTGCTGCACTCTTCGCCTTTTTCTTAGGCGTGGCAGCGGCAGCAGGGGCTGAAACAGCAGCGGTATCTTCCGACATCTTGACTGGCTCGATGTATGGGATTTGAATGTCAGATTTCAAAAAATATTTTGATTACTATTTCCCGCGTATCCGTTCTTTCCATCCAATCAAAACGATTATTTATACCTTCACTCCGCCCTCAACGGAGCTTATATAACATACGCAAATGAGTGCGGCGGGCATTCCCATTCTAAATTCTGGTTGAGTCAGTCGTCCTCTCTTAGTTATGGCACGTACAAAACAGACCGCTCGTAAGAGTACTGGAGGCAAAGCTCCAAGGAAGCAGTTGGCCACCAAGGCTGCCCGAAAAAGCGCCCCTGCCACCGGTGGCGTCAAGAAACCTCATCGTTACAGGCCTGGAACTGTAGCTTTGAGAGAAATCCGTCGTTATCAGAAATCCACTGAACTTCTCATCCGCAAACTGCCCTTCCAACGTTTGGTTCGTGAAATCGCTCAGGATTTCAAGACCGACCTGCGTTTCCAGAGCTCTGCTGTCATGGCTTTGCAGGAAGCTAGCGAAGCTTACTTGGTTGGATTGTTCGAAGACACCAACTTGTGCGCCATTCATGCTAAAAGGGTTACTATCATGCCTAAGGACATTCAGTTAGCCCGACGAATTCGTGGCGAACGCGCCTAAATAGACTTATTGTTTAAGAAAAAAAAGGCCCTTCTCAGGGCCAAAAATTTAAATCGTTGGCTTAGAGCAGACTCGTTAATTTTTGTTTGGGTCGAAGCTTAATCCTCATTATTACACATTTATTGTTATCTGTTTACTCTGTGTACATGTAACACAATCAATATTTTTATTGTTCATCTGTTTACAATATACACACAAAAACACAATCAATACTTGAATTGTTCATCTGTTTACAATATACACACAAAAACACAATCAATACTTGAATTGTTCATCTGTTTACAATATACACACAATCAATACTTGAATTGTTCATCTGTTTACAATATACACACAAAAACACAATCCATATTTGAATTGTTTATAATATACATATGACACACACAATCGCCTTTCATTTTCCGACCTGACGTGTATTAGTTTGCTCGTAATTACCTTCTGTTCTAAGCCAACTGTTTATTGTTTATAAGTAGTATGAACACACTGCCGCATATCGAATTACTAACGTTCACAGTCAATTTGATATATTTGTTGGCCCTTAAAAGGGCCCTTTTTTTGTTGTTGTTGGAAAGTTCGTTTGGCTTATGCTTTCTTTTCGGTCTTTTTGGGGAGCAACACAGCCTGGATGTTTGGCAGTACACCACCCTGGGCAATGGTAACACCCGAGAGTAGCTTGTTCAACTCCTCATCGTTACGGATTGCGAGTTGGAGATGTCTAGGAATGATCCTGGTCTTCTTGTTATCTCTGGCAGCATTACCAGCCAACTCGAGTACTTCAGCAGCCAAGTATTCCAAGACAGCAGCTAGGTACACTGGTGCACCAGCTCCAACTCGTTCAGCATAGTTGCCTTTCCTCAAAAGACGATGGATACGACCGACGGGAAACTGAAGTCCAGCACGGCTGGAACGAGTCTTGCTCTTTCCCTTAACTTTACCGCCTTTGCCTCGACCTGACATGATAAATGGTAGTTGGGAGTGAAACGGAGAGAGAGAGAAAATGTAGTGAGCGCAACAAGACGCAGGCCTTTATATAACCTCAGGAGCAATGACTCCGCCCAGCGAATCAGAAGTGAGCGTTTCACTGTCCGGCCCTCCAAAGCATTCCTTTTAATGGGTTAGATACCCCGCAATGTTTTCCCCTTAGGGTTCAATTATCCGAGTAGGATCTTGTTGCGAGATAAGCTGTCAATAGCTCCCCCCTCCCCGGCCAGTAGGGTTTCTTTCACTAATTGAAAGTTGACACCCTCGTTTCCTATTGCTCATTGTGATGGGTCCATTGACTAATCAGACATCGCAGTAACAAATGACACTCAACACAGCGTGCTCTTTTCTTTCCTTTGTGTGTTCAGGGGGAGGGGGCATCGTTATCGCAGGAAACCCGACTCTTTTGAAATCCTAATTGGTTTCTTATTGGTCTTTTGCCGTAAAACGAATGCCAACGGCCATACCATGGTGAACACACCGGTTCTCGTCCGATCACCGAAGTTAAGCACCTTCGGGCGCGGTCAGTACTTGGGAGGGTGACCACCTGGGAACACCGCGTGCCGTTGGCATCTTTTTATTTTCGATTTACTTGCTATTCATTTCAATTTCTTCTGCACATATTTATTGAATAGTATTTCATTTCTTATATATTTTTATAGTAAGAAAGAAAGACAGTTTCTACACGCCGTGTTTTGCACAGATTATTTATTTATTGATTGCTTTTCTACAAAATAGATTATACAGGTTAGGGAAAACAAGAACACATACTCAGTTAATTATAGTAATTGTTAAAAACGAATGTTCGAATCCCAGTCATGGCATGCGTTCATGTAGTTAGTTATTATTTAAAAAATCGTTTTACCTCCGAGCGCTGCGGGACTTCGTCCCTCGCGCTCTCCGTCGGCTCTTCGCGCGCCCTCCCTTCCGCGTCCCATGCGTACCTCGTCTCGTGATTTCCACTCTCTCGCCCCAGCACAGACTTAATTTTTGCTCTTTTCGTGCGAGAATCGTAATCGTTTCGTCGCCTCATTACACGCTCTCTGTATGGTAGGAAAGTCACCTTTCCAGCTAGCGTTCAATTTACAACCCCGTAACAATTTGTTGGCCCTGAAAAGGGCCTTTTTTTTATGTAAATTGTCCAGTAATTTACTTTGAGCTTGTGTACTTAGTGACAGCCTTGGTTCCTTCTGACACAGCGTGCTTTGCGAGCTCGCCGGGAAGCAAGAGTCGCACTGCAGTTTGAATTTCCCGACTCGTGATGGTGCTCCTCTTATTGTAGTGAGCCAAGCGAGATGATTCTGCTGCAATTCTCTCAAATATGTCGTTCACGAAGGAATTCATGATTGACATAGCTTTGCTGCTAATTCCAGTGTCAGGATGGACCTGTTTCAAGACTTTGTAAATGTAGATAGCGAAGGATTCCTTCCTGCGCTTCTTCCTCTTTTTCTTGTCACCAGCTCGGACAGCCTTTTGGGCCTTTCCGGCTTTCTTAACGGCTTTACCAGATGCTTGAGGAGGCATGATCAGTCGAGCTCAATCGAATGTATGAAAATTCGCGAAAAGGGGGTCTTTATATAAATTCTCCAATGCACAATCATCCGCCAATGACGAACACATGCGAGAAGGGATGGGGTGGTTGGGAGAGAGCATGCTCCTCCTTCAGAAGGGTATAAATAGGGGTAAATCTCAGTCCCATAGCTATTTTCTGATCTAACACTTCGAAATGTCTGGACGAGGCAAAGGCGGAAAGGGACTTGGAAAGGGGGGTGCCAAGAGGCATCGTAAAGTGTTGAGAGATAACATCCAAGGTATCACCAAGCCTGCAATTAGGCGTCTTGCTCGACGTGGTGGTGTCAAACGTATCTCTGGTTTGATCTACGAAGAAACCAGAGGCGTCTTGAAAGTGTTCTTGGAAAACGTTATCCGAGATGCTGTCACTTACACTGAGCATGCCAAGAGGAAAACTGTTACCGCCATGGACGTTGTATATGCCTTGAAGCGACAAGGTCGTACTTTGTACGGTTTCGGAGGTTAAAATAACCCCTTCCCCTCTTTCTCCCCCAAAAAAAGGCCCTTTTCAGGGCCAACAAATTGCATTTTATAACTTAATCTATGTGTGCGTGTACAACAGGATTAATGAATTTATCCGTAAACACAAAGTGACGATGTGTCTTTATGTTTTGTAATATACATAGCTGCCAACTGGATGAGGTAAAAAAACAGAAGATTTTGGGTAAAAAACAGAATAATTTATTATTCATACTTGGCATTGATATTTCATTAAAAATATGAACCAAAGGGCAGAAATTTATGATTTAAATTAAAAATTTTAGTAATATCAGTAATTCAATGTATTAAAACAACCTTTAAAAAACTTAAACTAACCTCAATTTAAACTAATTGGTTAATTAATGGTGTTAATCAATTGAAAGCAAGAACGGAAACTAAAAAACAACAGTTAGTGGCGGTAGTAAATTGGGGGGGGGGATGTATATATATAAACACACCACAAATAGATGGCTCCTGCAACAAAGTGCCCTGTATGTTCTGAATACCTATGAAGTCAATAGGTCGAAGAACTTCCAAATTGATGTGAACAGTTGGAACGAAAACGATCCATACACTAAGTCCCATTGTTCGTCTTTCTAAATTGTTAACTGCAAAGCTTTCTTTACATTAATCATTATTTTCTGCATTTCAGAGGTGTTTGAATACTGGACTCGAACCTAGAGAACACGATTGCACCGAGCAGCCACGCAGAAGGGTAAGTGTTAGGTAATTTGCTTTTGTGAGTTATATTTAATGATTCCAATATTAATTTCGTGTAATTACAGTTGTTTTACCATGGAAGTGTACTTAAAAAACAATTTATTACTTCAATAATTTAACATCATTCAATATTGTACGATGAGGGTTGAAACGATCTTCCTATGAATTATAGCGCTTTAAAACAATTTTTTGGCTCTGAAAAGAGCCTTTTTTTTGTTCAGAGTTCAATATTACATCACACTTACTTCTTTGCTGCCTTTTTAGGTGCAGCCTTTTTGGGTGTCTTTAATTTTTTTGCTTTGGGTGCTTTTGGTTTGGTTGCTTTTGCTGCCTTCTTCGGAGATTTAGGTTTTGCAACTTTCTTTGCAGCTGTTGGTTTTTTTGCAGCGGCAGGCTTTTTCTTTTCAACTTTTGCTTTCGGTTTTACTGCTTTTTTCACCGGTGTCTTCGCTTTCTTGGCAACGGAAACGGTTTCCTTCTTTGGTTTCTTCTCTTTTGGTTTTCCTGGCTTTGTTTTCTGTCCAGAAACACTCAGTTTGAAAGATCCAGTTGCCCCTTTGCCTTTCGTTTGAACGAGAGCTCCACTGGCTACAGCACTTTTCAAATACTTCTTGATGAATGGTGTCAGGCGGTCCAGATCGACTTTGTTGTTTGCACCAATGTGTTTTTTGATAGCTTGAAGGGACGATCCTCCTCGTTCTTTAAGGTTTGCGATGGATTCAATGACCATTTCAGACACTTTAGGATGGGATGGTGCAGTTTTGGGTTTCTTTGCTGCTGCACTCTTCGCCTTTTTCTTAGGCGTGGCAGCGGCAGCAGGGGCTGAAACAGCAGCGGTATCTTCCGACATCTTGACTGGCTCGATGTATGGGATTTGAATGTCAGATTTCAAAAAATATTTTGATTACTATTTCCCGCGTATCCGTTCTTTCCATCCAATCAAAACGATTATTTATACCTTCACTCCGCCCTCAACGGAGCTTATATAACATACGCAAATGAGTGCGGCGGGCATTCCCATTCTAAATTCTGGTTGAGTCAGTCGTCCTCTCTTAGTTATGGCACGTACAAAACAGACCGCTCGTAAGAGTACTGGAGGCAAAGCTCCAAGGAAGCAGTTGGCCACCAAGGCTGCCCGAAAAAGCGCCCCTGCCACCGGTGGCGTCAAGAAACCTCATCGTTACAGGCCTGGAACTGTAGCTTTGAGAGAAATCCGTCGTTATCAGAAATCCACTGAACTTCTCATCCGCAAACTGCCCTTCCAACGTTTGGTTCGTGAAATCGCTCAGGATTTCAAGACCGACCTGCGTTTCCAGAGCTCTGCTGTCATGGCTTTGCAGGAAGCTAGCGAAGCTTACTTGGTTGGATTGTTCGAAGACACCAACTTGTGCGCCATTCATGCTAAAAGGGTTACTATCATGCCTAAGGACATTCAGTTAGCCCGACGAATTCGTGGCGAACGCGCCTAAATAGACTTATTGTTTAAGAAAAAAAAGGCCCTTCTCAGGGCCAAAAATTTAAATCGTTGGCTTAGAGCAGACTCGTTAATTTTTGTTTGGGTCGAAGCTTAATCCTCATTATTACACATTTATTGTTATCTGTTTACTCTGTGTACATGTAACACAATCAATATTTTTATTGTTCATCTGTTTACAATATACACACAAAAACACAATCAATACTTGAATTGTTCATCTGTTTACAATATACACACAAAAACACAATCAATACTTGAATTGTTCATCTGTTTACAATATACACACAATCAATACTTGAATTGTTCATCTGTTTACAATATACACACAAAAACACAATCCATATTTGAATTGTTTATAATATACATATGACACACACAATCGCCTTTCATTTTCCGACCTGACGTGTATTAGTTTGCTCGTAATTACCTTCTGTTCTAAGCCAACTGTTTATTGTTTATAAGTAGTATGAACACACTGCCGCATATCGAATTACTAACGTTCACAGTCAATTTGATATATTTGTTGGCCCTTAAAAGGGCCCTTTTTTTGTTGTTGTTGGAAAGTTCGTTTGGCTTATGCTTTCTTTTCGGTCTTTTTGGGGAGCAACACAGCCTGGATGTTTGGCAGTACACCACCCTGGGCAATGGTAACACCCGAGAGTAGCTTGTTCAACTCCTCATCGTTACGGATTGCGAGTTGGAGATGTCTAGGAATGATCCTGGTCTTCTTGTTATCTCTGGCAGCATTACCAGCCAACTCGAGTACTTCAGCAGCCAAGTATTCCAAGACAGCAGCTAGGTACACTGGTGCACCAGCTCCAACTCGTTCAGCATAGTTGCCTTTCCTCAAAAGACGATGGATACGACCGACGGGAAACTGAAGTCCAGCACGGCTGGAACGAGTCTTGCTCTTTCCCTTAACTTTACCGCCTTTGCCTCGACCTGACATGATAAATGGTAGTTGGGAGTGAAACGGAGAGAGAGAGAAAATGTAGTGAGCGCAACAAGACGCAGGCCTTTATATAACCTCAGGAGCAATGACTCCGCCCAGCGAATCAGAAGTGAGCGTTTCACTGTCCGGCCCTCCAAAGCATTCCTTTTAATGGGTTAGATACCCCGCAATGTTTTCCCCTTAGGGTTCAATTATCCGAGTAGGATCTTGTTGCGAGATAAGCTGTCAATAGCTCCCCCCTCCCCGGCCAGTAGGGTTTCTTTCACTAATTGAAAGTTGACACCCTCGTTTCCTATTGCTCATTGTGATGGGTCCATTGACTAATCAGACATCGCAGTAACAAATGACACTCAACACAGCGTGCTCTTTTCTTTCCTTTGTGTGTTCAGGGGGAGGGGGCATCGTTATCGCAGGAAACCCGACTCTTTTGAAATCCTAATTGGTTTCTTATTGGTCTTTTGCCGTAAAACGAATGCCAACGGCCATACCATGGTGAACACACCGGTTCTCGTCCGATCACCGAAGTTAAGCACCTTCGGGCGCGGTCAGTACTTGGGAGGGTGACCACCTGGGAACACCGCGTGCCGTTGGCATCTTTTTATTTTCGATTTACTTGCTATTCATTTCAATTTCTTCTGCACATATTTATTGAATAGTATTTCATTTCTTATATATTTTTATAGTAAGAAAGAAAGACAGTTTCTACACGCCGTGTTTTGCACAGATTATTTATTTATTGATTGCTTTTCTACAAAATAGATTATACAGGTTAGGGAAAACAAGAACACATACTCAGTTAATTATAGTAATTGTTAAAAACGAATGTTCGAATCCCAGTCATGGCATGCGTTCATGTAGTTAGTTATTATTTAAAAAATCGTTTTACCTCCGAGCGCTGCGGGACTTCGTCCCTCGCGCTCTCCGTCGGCTCTTCGCGCGCCCTCCCTTCCGCGTCCCATGCGTACCTCGTCTCGTGATTTCCACTCTCTCGCCCCAGCACAGACTTAATTTTTGCTCTTTTCGTGCGAGAATCGTAATCGTTTCGTCGCCTCATTACACGCTCTCTGTATGGTAGGAAAGTCACCTTTCCAGCTAGCGTTCAATTTACAACCCCGTAACAATTTGTTGGCCCTGAAAAGGGCCTTTTTTTTATGTAAATTGTCCAGTAATTTACTTTGAGCTTGTGTACTTAGTGACAGCCTTGGTTCCTTCTGACACAGCGTGCTTTGCGAGCTCGCCGGGAAGCAAGAGTCGCACTGCAGTTTGAATTTCCCGACTCGTGATGGTGCTCCTCTTATTGTAGTGAGCCAAGCGAGATGATTCTGCTGCAATTCTCTCAAATATGTCGTTCACGAAGGAATTCATGATTGACATAGCTTTGCTGCTAATTCCAGTGTCAGGATGGACCTGTTTCAAGACTTTGTAAATGTAGATAGCGAAGGATTCCTTCCTGCGCTTCTTCCTCTTTTTCTTGTCACCAGCTCGGACAGCCTTTTGGGCCTTTCCGGCTTTCTTAACGGCTTTACCAGATGCTTGAGGAGGCATGATCAGTCGAGCTCAATCGAATGTATGAAAATTCGCGAAAAGGGGGTCTTTATATAAATTCTCCAATGCACAATCATCCGCCAATGACGAACACATGCGAGAAGGGATGGGGTGGTTGGGAGAGAGCATGCTCCTCCTTCAGAAGGGTATAAATAGGGGTAAATCTCAGTCCCATAGCTATTTTCTGATCTAACACTTCGAAATGTCTGGACGAGGCAAAGGCGGAAAGGGACTTGGAAAGGGGGGTGCCAAGAGGCATCGTAAAGTGTTGAGAGATAACATCCAAGGTATCACCAAGCCTGCAATTAGGCGTCTTGCTCGACGTGGTGGTGTCAAACGTATCTCTGGTTTGATCTACGAAGAAACCAGAGGCGTCTTGAAAGTGTTCTTGGAAAACGTTATCCGAGATGCTGTCACTTACACTGAGCATGCCAAGAGGAAAACTGTTACCGCCATGGACGTTGTATATGCCTTGAAGCGACAAGGTCGTACTTTGTACGGTTTCGGAGGTTAAAATAACCCCTTCCCCTCTTTCTCCCCCAAAAAAAGGCCCTTTTCAGGGCCAACAAATTGCATTTTATAACTTAATCTATGTGTGCGTGTACAACAGGATTAATGAATTTATCCGTAAACACAAAGTGACGATGTGTCTTTATGTTTTGTAATATACATAGCTGCCAACTGGATGAGGTAAAAAAACAGAAGATTTTGGGTAAAAAACAGAATAATTTATTATTCATACTTGGCATTGATATTTCATTAAAAATATGAACCAAAGGGCAGAAATTTATGATTTAAATTAAAAATTTTAGTAATATCAGTAATTCAATGTATTAAAACAACCTTTAAAAAACTTAAACTAACCTCAATTTAAACTAATTGGTTAATTAATGGTGTTAATCAATTGAAAGCAAGAACGGAAACTAAAAAACAACAGTTAGTGGCGGTAGTAAATTGGGGGGGGGGATGTATATATATAAACACACCACAAATAGATGGCTCCTGCAACAAAGTGCCCTGTATGTTCTGAATACCTATGAAGTCAATAGGTCGAAGAACTTCCAAATTGATGTGAACAGTTGGAACGAAAACGATCCATACACTAAGTCCCATTGTTCGTCTTTCTAAATTGTTAACTGCAAAGCTTTCTTTACATTAATCATTATTTTCTGCATTTCAGAGGTGTTTGAATACTGGACTCGAACCTAGAGAACACGATTGCACCGAGCAGCCACGCAGAAGGGTAAGTGTTAGGTAATTTGCTTTTGTGAGTTATATTTAATGATTCCAATATTAATTTCGTGTAATTACAGTTGTTTTACCATGGAAGTGTACTTAAAAAACAATTTATTACTTCAATAATTTAACATCATTCAATATTGTACGATGAGGGTTGAAACGATCTTCCTATGAATTATAGCGCTTTAAAACAATTTTTTGGCTCTGAAAAGAGCCTTTTTTTTGTTCAGAGTTCAATATTACATCACACTTACTTCTTTGCTGCCTTTTTAGGTGCAGCCTTTTTGGGTGTCTTTAATTTTTTTGCTTTGGGTGCTTTTGGTTTGGTTGCTTTTGCTGCCTTCTTCGGAGATTTAGGTTTTGCAACTTTCTTTGCAGCTGTTGGTTTTTTTGCAGCGGCAGGCTTTTTCTTTTCAACTTTTGCTTTCGGTTTTACTGCTTTTTTCACCGGTGTCTTCGCTTTCTTGGCAACGGAAACGGTTTCCTTCTTTGGTTTCTTCTCTTTTGGTTTTCCTGGCTTTGTTTTCTGTCCAGAAACACTCAGTTTGAAAGATCCAGTTGCCCCTTTGCCTTTCGTTTGAACGAGAGCTCCACTGGCTACAGCACTTTTCAAATACTTCTTGATGAATGGTGTCAGGCGGTCCAGATCGACTTTGTTGTTTGCACCAATGTGTTTTTTGATAGCTTGAAGGGACGATCCTCCTCGTTCTTTAAGGTTTGCGATGGATTCAATGACCATTTCAGACACTTTAGGATGGGATGGTGCAGTTTTGGGTTTCTTTGCTGCTGCACTCTTCGCCTTTTTCTTAGGCGTGGCAGCGGCAGCAGGGGCTGAAACAGCAGCGGTATCTTCCGACATCTTGACTGGCTCGATGTATGGGATTTGAATGTCAGATTTCAAAAAATATTTTGATTACTATTTCCCGCGTATCCGTTCTTTCCATCCAATCAAAACGATTATTTATACCTTCACTCCGCCCTCAACGGAGCTTATATAACATACGCAAATGAGTGCGGCGGGCATTCCCATTCTAAATTCTGGTTGAGTCAGTCGTCCTCTCTTAGTTATGGCACGTACAAAACAGACCGCTCGTAAGAGTACTGGAGGCAAAGCTCCAAGGAAGCAGTTGGCCACCAAGGCTGCCCGAAAAAGCGCCCCTGCCACCGGTGGCGTCAAGAAACCTCATCGTTACAGGCCTGGAACTGTAGCTTTGAGAGAAATCCGTCGTTATCAGAAATCCACTGAACTTCTCATCCGCAAACTGCCCTTCCAACGTTTGGTTCGTGAAATCGCTCAGGATTTCAAGACCGACCTGCGTTTCCAGAGCTCTGCTGTCATGGCTTTGCAGGAAGCTAGCGAAGCTTACTTGGTTGGATTGTTCGAAGACACCAACTTGTGCGCCATTCATGCTAAAAGGGTTACTATCATGCCTAAGGACATTCAGTTAGCCCGACGAATTCGTGGCGAACGCGCCTAAATAGACTTATTGTTTAAGAAAAAAAAGGCCCTTCTCAGGGCCAAAAATTTAAATCGTTGGCTTAGAGCAGACTCGTTAATTTTTGTTTGGGTCGAAGCTTAATCCTCATTATTACACATTTATTGTTATCTGTTTACTCTGTGTACATGTAACACAATCAATATTTTTATTGTTCATCTGTTTACAATATACACACAAAAACACAATCAATACTTGAATTGTTCATCTGTTTACAATATACACACAAAAACACAATCAATACTTGAATTGTTCATCTGTTTACAATATACACACAATCAATACTTGAATTGTTCATCTGTTTACAATATACACACAAAAACACAATCCATATTTGAATTGTTTATAATATACATATGACACACACAATCGCCTTTCATTTTCCGACCTGACGTGTATTAGTTTGCTCGTAATTACCTTCTGTTCTAAGCCAACTGTTTATTGTTTATAAGTAGTATGAACACACTGCCGCATATCGAATTACTAACGTTCACAGTCAATTTGATATATTTGTTGGCCCTTAAAAGGGCCCTTTTTTTGTTGTTGTTGGAAAGTTCGTTTGGCTTATGCTTTCTTTTCGGTCTTTTTGGGGAGCAACACAGCCTGGATGTTTGGCAGTACACCACCCTGGGCAATGGTAACACCCGAGAGTAGCTTGTTCAACTCCTCATCGTTACGGATTGCGAGTTGGAGATGTCTAGGAATGATCCTGGTCTTCTTGTTATCTCTGGCAGCATTACCAGCCAACTCGAGTACTTCAGCAGCCAAGTATTCCAAGACAGCAGCTAGGTACACTGGTGCACCAGCTCCAACTCGTTCAGCATAGTTGCCTTTCCTCAAAAGACGATGGATACGACCGACGGGAAACTGAAGTCCAGCACGGCTGGAACGAGTCTTGCTCTTTCCCTTAACTTTACCGCCTTTGCCTCGACCTGACATGATAAATGGTAGTTGGGAGTGAAACGGAGAGAGAGAGAAAATGTAGTGAGCGCAACAAGACGCAGGCCTTTATATAACCTCAGGAGCAATGACTCCGCCCAGCGAATCAGAAGTGAGCGTTTCACTGTCCGGCCCTCCAAAGCATTCCTTTTAATGGGTTAGATACCCCGCAATGTTTTCCCCTTAGGGTTCAATTATCCGAGTAGGATCTTGTTGCGAGATAAGCTGTCAATAGCTCCCCCCTCCCCGGCCAGTAGGGTTTCTTTCACTAATTGAAAGTTGACACCCTCGTTTCCTATTGCTCATTGTGATGGGTCCATTGACTAATCAGACATCGCAGTAACAAATGACACTCAACACAGCGTGCTCTTTTCTTTCCTTTGTGTGTTCAGGGGGAGGGGGCATCGTTATCGCAGGAAACCCGACTCTTTTGAAATCCTAATTGGTTTCTTATTGGTCTTTTGCCGTAAAACGAATGCCAACGGCCATACCATGGTGAACACACCGGTTCTCGTCCGATCACCGAAGTTAAGCACCTTCGGGCGCGGTCAGTACTTGGGAGGGTGACCACCTGGGAACACCGCGTGCCGTTGGCATCTTTTTATTTTCGATTTACTTGCTATTCATTTCAATTTCTTCTGCACATATTTATTGAATAGTATTTCATTTCTTATATATTTTTATAGTAAGAAAGAAAGACAGTTTCTACACGCCGTGTTTTGCACAGATTATTTATTTATTGATTGCTTTTCTACAAAATAGATTATACAGGTTAGGGAAAACAAGAACACATACTCAGTTAATTATAGTAATTGTTAAAAACGAATGTTCGAATCCCAGTCATGGCATGCGTTCATGTAGTTAGTTATTATTTAAAAAATCGTTTTACCTCCGAGCGCTGCGGGACTTCGTCCCTCGCGCTCTCCGTCGGCTCTTCGCGCGCCCTCCCTTCCGCGTCCCATGCGTACCTCGTCTCGTGATTTCCACTCTCTCGCCCCAGCA
This sequence comes from Metellina segmentata, assembly GCA_947359465.1. Lineage (NCBI taxonomy): Eukaryota > Metazoa > Arthropoda > Arachnida > Araneae > Tetragnathidae > Metellina > Metellina segmentata. Next base: position 129,405,276 of record OX375878.1, read on the forward strand.
CAGACTTAATTTTTGCTCTTTTCGTGCGAGAATCGTAATCGTTTCGTCGCCTCATTACACGCTCTCTGTATGGTAGGAAAGTCACCTTTCCAGCTAGCGTTCAATTTACAACCCCGTAACAATTTGTTGGCCCTGAAAAGGGCCTTTTTTTTATGTAAATTGTCCAGTAATTTACTTTGAGCTTGTGTACTTAGTGACAGCCTTGGTTCCTTCTGACACAGCGTGCTTTGCGAGCTCGCCGGGAAGCAAGAGTCGCACTGCAGTTTGAATTTCCCGACTCGTGATGGTGCTCCTCTTATTGTAGTGAGCCAAGCGAGATGATTCTGCTGCAATTCTCTCAAATATGTCGTTCACGAAGGAATTCATGATTGACATAGCTTTGCTGCTAATTCCAGTGTCAGGATGGACCTGTTTCAAGACTTTGTAAATGTAGATAGCGAAGGATTCCTTCCTGCGCTTCTTCCTCTTTTTCTTGTCACCAGCTCGGACAGCCTTTTGGGCCTTTCCGGCTTTCTTAACGGCTTTACCAGATGCTTGAGGAGGCATGATCAGTCGAGCTCAATCGAATGTATGAAAATTCGCGAAAAGGGGGTCTTTATATAAATTCTCCAATGCACAATCATCCGCCAATGACGAACACATGCGAGAAGGGATGGGGTGGTTGGGAGAGAGCATGCTCCTCCTTCAGAAGGGTATAAATAGGGGTAAATCTCAGTCCCATAGCTATTTTCTGATCATTTTCTGATCATCCATAGCTCATTCCCCCCTCAGACTCCGAGCTGAACGGTCGTGCGATCCTTGCCTTCTTTGAGCTTTGCTCCGTACTTTGTGTGAGTTTCCGTCATTTCCTGAGTCCTTATTAGGACCGATATGGCAGCTACCAAGGAAGCGACCGATGTAATTCGGTTCGCTGACCTAGTCCCAAGGGACGCTTCTTATGAAGTTTGTTACGTTAAGCGAGAGGAAATCAGTGCCCAAATCATGTGTCTGCAAAGCCTTGTAGACAAGAAGCAGGACTTACTTGATAAGTGCCTGATTGACACAGAATGCGTCCAGAAGATGGACGAATGGATTACCACTACTGCCGGAGAGATAATGGAACTTAAGGGTATGTGGCAATATCTTAATGGTTTAGTTTTGGAACATAGGAGTACTGCTGAATTGTGTAAAAATGTATGTAAAAATGTTGAAGGCCCTAAGCCATCTAATTCACGTAAACGTGCTAACGATTCTATTGTTGTACCGGCTAAAAAGCCCAATAACTGTGTTATCCCACCAACCGTGGATGGTGTTCCTCCTATTGAGGATGAATCCACTAATGTTAAGGTCAGTGTAACCACTGACAATAAATTTGATTGTTTAGAAATTGATATTGATGATGATGTGACTGAGGTTTCTCAGAAATCAGAGAAGGTTCCCCCTGTAATGATATCATTCACGGATGATTACAGAACCACGATACAACGACTTAACAAGGAACTTGGTTTCTTGGTCGTAGGAAAACTTGCTGGGGAGTTCCTTAAACTCCAAGTTTCTACTGCTGACCAGCACAGGGAACTCACCAAATACATGGATGCAAATAACATGCAATATTTCTATCGTTCGCCGAAAAACCAAAAACCGTTTAAAGTGGTTCTTAAAGGTCTTCCACCCTCAATTCCCTGTGGTGTTGTTCAAACTGAGTTATTGGCTCTCGGCTATTCTGTGACGAAAGTCAACCAATTTAAAAAATTCAAAACTACAAGATTGCTACCAATCTTCCAAATCCATCTAACGCCGGGGGAGAAGGCCCAGGAAATCTACCAACTGACACATTTTATGTCATTAACGGTCGAAGTGACCAAGTTCATTAATAAGCGAGGGGCACCTCAGTGCTTTAATTGTCAGCACTTCAATCATAGCAGTGAAAACTGCAAGATGCAACCACGTTGTGTCATATGTGGCGAAGGTCACAATTCGAAAGATTGCACGAACAAGGAAAATGGACCGGTATGTGCCAATTGCAATGGACGCCACACGGCAAACTACCGTGGCTGCCCGAAATACCCAAAACCTCCCCGCGCCCTTGCTCCTAACAGAGTACAACCGGGTATATCGTATGCACAAAAAGTACGTGGTGTTAACACACCAGCTCACAAAACTCCGAGCACTGAGAATGCCCCATCTACTTTGATTTCTGAGAGACCCACAGCTGAGTCCAGTCCTATTCAGCAAAACCTTGATGACTTTAAATCTATAATGCAACTTATTAATGAAATCAAACAAATATTCAATAACGTTAATATTACTGAACTTCTGTTAAAAGTCAAAAATTGTTCAACTCCTGCTGATAAGCTTTTTATGCTTATACAGGAATTAAATCATAAACCAGCCGCTGAATGATGAATACAACTGGACTTAAGCTGTGTTACTGGAATGCCCAGTCCCTTACATCCCGTGTTCATGAGTTGCGGGACTTCGTATATGAGCATAAACCCGATGTTTTACTAATTCAGGAAACTTTCCTTAAGACTGGACAAAAGGTCGCGCTGCCAAACTACGAATTCTATAGCACCCCGAGAGCCATTGGCCGCGGAGGCGGCACTGGCATTTTTGTTAAAAGGGCTATCCCACACCACCGAGTCTCAACACCTAGACTACACATAATTGAAGCCACTGCAATTACAATTAAACTTCATAATCTCAATCCACTTACACTTGTCTCCAGCTACATTAAAAACGCTGCACCTTCCAATTTCACATGGGACATTGAGTCCCTACTCACACTTAACTCTTCAATTATTATTGCTGGAGACATGAACGCCAAACACAGACATTGGAATTGCCTAAGAGCTGACCGACAAGGAAAACAACTTTACTCCTTTGCGACTAACGCAGGTCTAAAAATTGCTGCATCTGACATGCCCACAAGGTACGGCCATTGTGGTGCCAATACGATCGATTTGGCTTTGGTTAGGGGATTTCCCTACAATTATACTGTAGAGTCACTCTCAGAAATGTCTAGTGACCATAATCCCGTCATGATGATCTTTGACACCAATACAGCCGTACCTGGGACCACCGGAGCTTTTATTCCTAACTGGGTGAAATTCACCCAAGCTCTAAAAGACACTCCATACACTGACTTAACAGCCAATACAGAAGAGGAGCTTAACTCCATTACAGACAAACTCACAAAAAACATCAGCAATGCTTTTCTCGCATCGGGGAAAACCATTCACGGCGCTCCCATTAGCTACCTACCCAAACACCTTAGAGAGCTTATTAAAGCTAAGAATAAAGCTCGGAAAACTTGGCAGCGGACCAGATTGGCAACTGATAAAACGTTAATGAACAGGGCTCAGCAAAAGTTTAAGGACTCGATCCATGAACACACACAGCAAAACTGGACTGATTATATCACCTCACTTACTGCTGAGGATGGTTCAATCTGGAGAGCTCTTAAAAAATTTAAGAAATCTTCACACAATATTCCACCCCTTAAAGGGTCTGCTGGTATTGCATATACGGACACTGAAAAGGCCGAAATAATGGCCAATAGCTTAGAGCTACAGTTCCGTGAAAACAACATCTCCAATCCAATTATTGTTAAGAAAGTAAATACATCACTAAGAAATCTTCTTAATTCTACCCCCACTGACCAAATTGAGCCTGCCAAGCCTTCTGAGATCCTTTGCTACATCGGTAACCTCAAAAAGAAGAAAAGTCCTGGAATTGATGCCATATCGAACGTTATGCTACGAAATCTACCTACGAAAACTATTTTTGAAATTACTACTCTAATTAATTCTGTTCTGTCGCTAAGACTTTTCCCCTCTACTTGGAAGACAGCTGTTGTTGTCCCCATCCTAAAGCCTCACAAACCTCCTGACAAAACTGATAGCTATCGACCGATTAGCCTTCTGACTGTGCTCAGCAAGACAGCTGAGTACATTATCAACCTCAGAATGGAAGCTTACTGTGAACAAGCAAAAATTTTCATCCCCCAACAGTTTGGCTTTAGAAAGCAGCTGTCAACAACGCATCAACTCCTTAGAGTTACTGAGTATATCATTGATGGCTCTAGAGCCAAGAAAAGTACTGGTGCAGTTCTTCTTGATGTAGCAAAGGCATTCGACAGAGTTTGGGTTAATGGACTTATTCACAAACTAATTACATATGGCTTCCCTGCCTCACTTACACTTCTCATCTATTCCTACCTGACAAGTAGGCATTTTGTCGTTCGCATAAATAAAACACTTTCTACTAAGCGTGCCATTCAGGCTGGTACACCACAAGGGTCCATACTGGGACCCAAATTATTCAATCTTTATGTGAACGACATCCCACAAGATACTGTCTCACTACTCTGCATGTTTGCAGATGACACTGCAATACTAGCCCAAAGTAATTACTTACCCAATATTACAAATACACTCACAAATTACCTACACACACTCGAGTCCTGGCTAATTCGCTGGAAAGTTCAAATCAATGTTGATAAGTGCCAAGCAATTATGTTCACTAAGAAAAGATTCCTTCCTCCACCTCTTAAACTTTTTGATAAAACTATCCCTTGGACCCATAATTGTATTTACCTTGGTGTCACGTTAGACAGAAACTTAACTTGGAGTAAACATTTATCCACCCTTAGAGCCAAGTTCCTTGCGGCAAGAAGTATTGTTTATCCCCTAATTGCAAGGAACTCTGAATTGTCCATTCAAAATAAGTTGCTCATATACACTTCCATGCTCAGATCAGTAATCAGTTATGCTTGTCAGGTCTGGGGATATGCTGCTAAATCCCATATGAGTAAATTAGAGGCTCTTCAAAATTCCACCCTGAGAATCATCACTAATAGCCCATGGTTCTACAGAAATGCCAAAATCCGAGAAGAACTTGGAATTCTTGAACTTAAACAGTTCTTTGGCAAAATCAGTAAAAAATTCTACAATTCCCTCATCCATATTGATAACCCAGCAATAGCGCAGATCTCCAGATATGACCATCGTCAAATATCCAACTCTAAAAGACCACGAGCTGTTCTAAACTACATTCCATGTCTAACGGTAACCGTGCATGGAAACCAGTCCATTACATAACCCTATGCCAAACACCCCGCTCTCTTTTTTCCGCAAGGATTAACGTTTCGAAACGACGTTTCTCTTTCCGAGAATCGTTGCTTTCCTTCCTCGAAAACCCGTTCCTTCCCGTCCCCCCCTCACTCCCGCTCGATGTTCAGTTCTCTGCACGTAACTGTAACCTTGCCGCCGCCTTGAGATAAAATTCTTTTTTCCGCAAGGTGAAACGATTCGAAACGAGCTTCTCTTTCTGAGAATTGCTACCTCCTTCCTCGAAAACCTGTTCCTTCCCTTCCCCCTCACTCCCGCTCGATGTCCGGTTCTCTTCTGTAGCGGCCGGAGTCAGCGGTGCGTGACTTAAATCAGCTGTCCCATTCAAGCTTCTTGTCCCCATTGTTAAACTTTTCTACCGTACTACCGTATCAATAGCAGCTCCATCTGTGTTCCGAAACTGTTCTATTATGTTGCCATGTCTCTTCGGTGCAATTTTATTGCGTCCATGTTTTCTCTTGCAGGTCCTCTCGGGCACTCCAGTTTCCAAGTCCTGATCCAAGCCGATTTATTCAATCCAAATTATTTTCTGCTAATAAAAATATCCTGTGTACAGTTATTTTTCCCTTAGCACCGGGAGATAGAGGGCCTGCGGCCCATAAGCTTCCACTAAATCTTCATCCTCCTCCTATTTTCTGATCTAACACTTCGAAATGTCTGGACGAGGCAAAGGCGGAAAGGGACTTGGAAAGGGGGGTGCCAAGAGGCATCGTAAAGTGTTGAGAGATAACATCCAAGGTATCACCAAGCCTGCAATTAGGCGTCTTGCTCGACGTGGTGGTGTCAAACGTATCTCTGGTTTGATCTACGAAGAAACCAGAGGCGTCTTGAAAGTGTTCTTGGAAAACGTTATCCGAGATGCTGTCACTTACACTGAGCATGCCAAGAGGAAAACTGTTACCGCCATGGACGTTGTATATGCCTTGAAGCGACAAGGTCGTACTTTGTACGGTTTCGGAGGTTAAAATAACCCCTTCCCCTCTTTCTCCCCCAAAAAAAGGCCCTTTTCAGGGCCAACAAATTGCATTTTATAACTTAATCTATGTGTGCGTGTACAACAGGATTAATGAATTTATCCGTAAACACAAAGTGACGATGTGTCTTTATGTTTTGTAATATACATAGCTGCCAACTGGATGAGGTAAAAAAACAGAAGATTTTGGGTAAAAAACAGAATAATTTATTATTCATACTTGGCATTGATATTTCATTAAAAATATGAACCAAAGGGCAGAAATTTATGATTTAAATTAAAAATTTTAGTAATATCAGTAATTCAATGTATTAAAACAACCTTTAAAAAACTTAAACTAACCTCAATTTAAACTAATTGGTTAATTAATGGTGTTAATCAATTGAAAGCAAGAACGGAAACTAAAAAACAACAGTTAGTGGCGGTAGTAAATTGGGGGGGGGGATGTATATATATAAACACACCACAAATAGATGGCTCCTGCAACAAAGTGCCCTGTATGTTCTGAATACCTATGAAGTCAATAGGTCGAAGAACTTCCAAATTGATGTGAACAGTTGGAACGAAAACGATCCATACACTAAGTCCCATTGTTCGTCTTTCTAAATTGTTAACTGCAAAGCTTTCTTTACATTAATCATTATTTTCTGCATTTCAGAGGTGTTTGAATACTGGACTCGAACCTAGAGAACACGATTGCACCGAGCAGCCACGCAGAAGGGTAAGTGTTAGGTAATTTGCTTTTGTGAGTTATATTTAATGATTCCAATATTAATTTCGTGTAATTACAGTTGTTTTACCATGGAAGTGTACTTAAAAAACAATTTATTACTTCAATAATTTAACATCATTCAATATTGTACGATGAGGGTTGAAACGATCTTCCTATGAATTATAGCGCTTTAAAACAATTTTTTGGCTCTGAAAAGAGCCTTTTTTTTGTTCAGAGTTCAATATTACATCACACTTACTTCTTTGCTGCCTTTTTAGGTGCAGCCTTTTTGGGTGTCTTTAATTTTTTTGCTTTGGGTGCTTTTGGTTTGGTTGCTTTTGCTGCCTTCTTCGGAGATTTAGGTTTTGCAACTTTCTTTGCAGCTGTTGGTTTTTTTGCAGCGGCAGGCTTTTTCTTTTCAACTTTTGCTTTCGGTTTTACTGCTTTTTTCACCGGTGTCTTCGCTTTCTTGGCAACGGAAACGGTTTCCTTCTTTGGTTTCTTCTCTTTTGGTTTTCCTGGCTTTGTTTTCTGTCCAGAAACACTCAGTTTGAAAGATCCAGTTGCCCCTTTGCCTTTCGTTTGAACGAGAGCTCCACTGGCTACAGCACTTTTCAAATACTTCTTGATGAATGGTGTCAGGCGGTCCAGATCGACTTTGTTGTTTGCACCAATGTGTTTTTTGATAGCTTGAAGGGACGATCCTCCTCGTTCTTTAAGGTTTGCGATGGATTCAATGACCATTTCAGACACTTTAGGATGGGATGGTGCAGTTTTGGGTTTCTTTGCTGCTGCACTCTTCGCCTTTTTCTTAGGCGTGGCAGCGGCAGCAGGGGCTGAAACAGCAGCGGTATCTTCCGACATCTTGACTGGCTCGATGTATGGGATTTGAATGTCAGATTTCAAAAAATATTTTGATTACTATTTCCCGCGTATCCGTTCTTTCCATCCAATCAAAACGATTATTTATACCTTCACTCCGCCCTCAACGGAGCTTATATAACATACGCAAATGAGTGCGGCGGGCATTCCCATTCTAAATTCTGGTTGAGTCAGTCGTCCTCTCTTAGTTATGGCACGTACAAAACAGACCGCTCGTAAGAGTACTGGAGGCAAAGCTCCAAGGAAGCAGTTGGCCACCAAGGCTGCCCGAAAAAGCGCCCCTGCCACCGGTGGCGTCAAGAAACCTCATCGTTACAGGCCTGGAACTGTAGCTTTGAGAGAAATCCGTCGTTATCAGAAATCCACTGAACTTCTCATCCGCAAACTGCCCTTCCAACGTTTGGTTCGTGAAATCGCTCAGGATTTCAAGACCGACCTGCGTTTCCAGAGCTCTGCTGTCATGGCTTTGCAGGAAGCTAGCGAAGCTTACTTGGTTGGATTGTTCGAAGACACCAACTTGTGCGCCATTCATGCTAAAAGGGTTACTATCATGCCTAAGGACATTCAGTTAGCCCGACGAATTCGTGGCGAACGCGCCTAAATAGACTTATTGTTTAAGAAAAAAAAGGCCCTTCTCAGGGCCAAAAATTTAAATCGTTGGCTTAGAGCAGACTCGTTAATTTTTGTTTGGGTCGAAGCTTAATCCTCATTATTACACATTTATTGTTATCTGTTTACTCTGTGTACATGTAACACAATCAATATTTTTATTGTTCATCTGTTTACAATATACACACAAAAACACAATCAATACTTGAATTGTTCATCTGTTTACAATATACACACAAAAACACAATCAATACTTGAATTGTTCATCTGTTTACAATATACACACAATCAATACTTGAATTGTTCATCTGTTTACAATATACACACAAAAACACAATCCATATTTGAATTGTTTATAATATACATATGACACACACAATCGCCTTTCATTTTCCGACCTGACGTGTATTAGTTTGCTCGTAATTACCTTCTGTTCTAAGCCAACTGTTTATTGTTTATAAGTAGTATGAACACACTGCCGCATATCGAATTACTAACGTTCACAGTCAATTTGATATATTTGTTGGCCCTTAAAAGGGCCCTTTTTTTGTTGTTGTTGGAAAGTTCGTTTGGCTTATGCTTTCTTTTCGGTCTTTTTGGGGAGCAACACAGCCTGGATGTTTGGCAGTACACCACCCTGGGCAATGGTAACACCCGAGAGTAGCTTGTTCAACTCCTCATCGTTACGGATTGCGAGTTGGAGATGTCTAGGAATGATCCTGGTCTTCTTGTTATCTCTGGCAGCATTACCAGCCAACTCGAGTACTTCAGCAGCCAAGTATTCCAAGACAGCAGCTAGGTACACTGGTGCACCAGCTCCAACTCGTTCAGCATAGTTGCCTTTCCTCAAAAGACGATGGATACGACCGACGGGAAACTGAAGTCCAGCACGGCTGGAACGAGTCTTGCTCTTTCCCTTAACTTTACCGCCTTTGCCTCGACCTGACATGATAAATGGTAGTTGGGAGTGAAACGGAGAGAGAGAGAAAATGTAGTGAGCGCAACAAGACGCAGGCCTTTATATAACCTCAGGAGCAATGACTCCGCCCAGCGAATCAGAAGTGAGCGTTTCACTGTCCGGCCCTCCAAAGCATTCCTTTTAATGGGTTAGATACCCCGCAATGTTTTCCCCTTAGGGTTCAATTATCCGAGTAGGATCTTGTTGCGAGATAAGCTGTCAATAGCTCCCCCCTCCCCGGCCAGTAGGGTTTCTTTCACTAATTGAAAGTTGACACCCTCGTTTCCTATTGCTCATTGTGATGGGTCCATTGACTAATCAGACATCGCAGTAACAAATGACACTCAACACAGCGTGCTCTTTTCTTTCCTTTGTGTGTTCAGGGGGAGGGGGCATCGTTATCGCAGGAAACCCGACTCTTTTGAAATCCTAATTGGTTTCTTATTGGTCTTTTGCCGTAAAACGAATGCCAACGGCCATACCATGGTGAACACACCGGTTCTCGTCCGATCACCGAAGTTAAGCACCTTCGGGCGCGGTCAGTACTTGGGAGGGTGACCACCTGGGAACACCGCGTGCCGTTGGCATCTTTTTATTTTCGATTTACTTGCTATTCATTTCAATTTCTTCTGCACATATTTATTGAATAGTATTTCATTTCTTATATATTTTTATAGTAAGAAAGAAAGACAGTTTCTACACGCCGTGTTTTGCACAGATTATTTATTTATTGATTGCTTTTCTACAAAATAGATTATACAGGTTAGGGAAAACAAGAACACATACTCAGTTAATTATAGTAATTGTTAAAAACGAATGTTCGAATCCCAGTCATGGCATGCGTTCATGTAGTTAGTTATTATTTAAAAAATCGTTTTACCTCCGAGCGCTGCGGGACTTCGTCCCTCGCGCTCTCCGTCGGCTCTTCGCGCGCCCTCCCTTCCGCGTCCCATGCGTACCTCGTCTCGTGATTTCCACTCTCTCGCCCCAGCACAGACTTAATTTTTGCTCTTTTCGTGCGAGAATCGTAATCGTTTCGTCGCCTCATTACACGCTCTCTGTATGGTAGGAAAGTCACCTTTCCAGCTAGCGTTCAATTTACAACCCCGTAACAATTTGTTGGCCCTGAAAAGGGCCTTTTTTTTATGTAAATTGTCCAGTAATTTACTTTGAGCTTGTGTACTTAGTGACAGCCTTGGTTCCTTCTGACACAGCGTGCTTTGCGAGCTCGCCGGGAAGCAAGAGTCGCACTGCAGTTTGAATTTCCCGACTCGTGATGGTGCTCCTCTTATTGTAGTGAGCCAAGCGAGATGATTCTGCTGCAATTCTCTCAAATATGTCGTTCACGAAGGAATTCATGATTGACATAGCTTTGCTGCTAATTCCAGTGTCAGGATGGACCTGTTTCAAGACTTTGTAAATGTAGATAGCGAAGGATTCCTTCCTGCGCTTCTTCCTCTTTTTCTTGTCACCAGCTCGGACAGCCTTTTGGGCCTTTCCGGCTTTCTTAACGGCTTTACCAGATGCTTGAGGAGGCATGATCAGTCGAGCTCAATCGAATGTATGAAAATTCGCGAAAAGGGGGTCTTTATATAAATTCTCCAATGCACAATCATCCGCCAATGACGAACACATGCGAGAAGGGATGGGGTGGTTGGGAGAGAGCATGCTCCTCCTTCAGAAGGGTATAAATAGGGGTAAATCTCAGTCCCATAGCTATTTTCTGATCATTTTCTGATCATTCCCCCCTCAGACTCCGAGCTGAACGGTCGTGCGATCCTTGCCTTCTTTGAGCTTTGCTCCGTACTTTGTGTGAGTTTCAGTCATTTCCTGAGTCCTTATTAGGACCGATATGGCAGCTACCAAGGAAGCGACCGATGTAATTCGGTTCGCTGACCTAGTCCCAAGGGACGCTTCTTATGAAGTTTGTTACGTTAAGCGAGAGGAAATCAGTGCCCAAATCATGTGTCTGCAAAGCCTTGTAGACAAGAAGCAGGACTTACTTGATAAGTGCCTGATTGACACAGAATGCGTCCAGAAGATGGACGAATGGATTACCACTACTGCTGGAGAGATAATGGAACTTAAGGGTATGTGGCAATATCTTAATGGTTTAGTTTTGGAACATAGGAGTACTGCTGAATTGTGTAAAAATGTATGTAAAAATGTTGAAGGCCCTAAGCCATCTAATTCACGTAAACGTGCTAACGATTCTATTGTTGTACCGGCTAAAAAGCCCAATAACTGTGTTATCCCACCAACCGTGGATGGTGTTCCTCCTATTGAGGATGAATCCACTAATGTTAAGGTCAGTGTAACCACTGACAATAAATTTGATTGTTTAGAAATTGATATTGATGATGATGTGACTGAGGTTTCTCAGAAATCAGAGAAGGTTCCCCCTGTAATGATATCATTCACGGATGATTACAGAACCACGATACAACGACTTAACAAGGAACTTGGTTTCTTGGTCGTAGGAAAACTTGCTGGGGAGTTCCTTAAACTCCAAGTTTCTACTGCTGACCAGCACAGGGAACTCACCAAATACATGGATGCAAATAACATGCAATATTTCTATCGTTCGCCGAAAAACCAAAAACCATTTAAAGTGGTTCTTAAAGGTCTTCCACCCTCAATCCCCTGTGGTGTTGTTCAAACTGAGTTATTGGCTCTCGGCTATTCTGTGACGAAAGTCAACCAATTTAAAAAATTCAAAACTACAAGATTGCTACCAATCTTCCAAATCCATCTAACGCCGGGGGAGAAGGCCCAGGAAATCTACCAACTGACACATTTTATGTCATTAACGGTCGAAGTGACCAAGTTCATTAATAAGCGAGGGGCACCTCAGTGCTTTAATTGTCAGCACTTCAATCATAGCAGTGAAAACTGCAAGATGCAACCACGTTGTGTCATATGTGGCGAAGGTCACAATTCGAAAGATTGCACGAACAAGGAAAATGGACCGGTATGTGCCAATTGCAATGGACGCCACACGGCAAACTACCGTGGCTGCCCGAAATACCCAAAACCTCCCCGCGCCCTTGCTCCTAACAGAGTACAACCGGGTATATCGTATGCACAAAAATTACGTGGTGTTAACACACCAGCTCACAAAACTCCGAGCACTGAGAATGCCCCATCTACTTTGATTTCTGAGAGACCCACAGCTGAGTCCAGTCCTATTCAGCAAAACCTTGATGATTTTAAATCTATAATGCAACTTATTAATGAAATCAAACAAATATTCAATAACGTTAATATTACTGAACTTCTGTTAAAAGTAAAAAATTGTTCAACTCCTGCTGATAAGCTTTTTATGCTTATACAGGAATTAAATCATAAACCAGCCGCTGAATGATGAATACAACTGGACTTAAGCTGTGTTACTGGAATGCCCAGTCCCTTACATCCCGTGTTCATGAGTTGCGGGACTTCGTATATGAGCATAAACCCGATGTTTTACTAATTCAGGAAACTTTCCTTAAGACTGGACAAAAGGTCGCGCTGCCAAACTACGAATTCTATAGCACCCCGAGAGCCACTGGCCGCGGAGGCGGCACTGGCATTTTTGTTAAAAGGGCTATCCCACACCACCGAGTCTCAACACCTAGACTACACATAATTGAAGCCACTGCAATTACAATTAAACTTCATAATCTCAATCCACTTACACTTGTCTCCAGCTACATTAAAAACGCTGCACCTTCCAATTTCACATGGGACATTGAGTCCCTACTCACACTTAACTCTTCAATTATTATTGCTGGAGACATGAACGCCAAACACAGACATTGGAATTGCCTAAGAGCTGACCGACAAGGAAAACAACTTTACTCCTTTGCGACTAACGCAGGTCTAAAAATTGCTGCATCTGACATGCCCACAAGGTACGGCCATTGTGGTGCCAATACGATCGATTTGGCTTTGGTTAGGGGATTTCCCTACAATTATACTGTAGAGTCACTCTCAGAAATGTCTAGTGACCATAACCCCGTCATGATGATCTTTGACACCAATACAGCCGTACCTGGGACCACCGGAGCTTTTATTCCTAACTGGGTGAAATTCACCCAAGCTCTAAAAGACACTCCATACACTGACTTAACAGCCAATACAGAAGAGGAGCTTAACTCCATTACAGACAAACTCACAAAAAACATCAGCAATGCTTTTCTCGCATCGGGGAAAACCATTCACGGCGCTCCCATTAGCTACCTACCCAAACACCTTAGAGAGCTTATTAAAACTAAGAATAAAGCTCGGAAAACTTGGCAGCGGACCAGATTGGCAACTGATAAAACGTTAATGAACAGGGCTCAGCAAAAGTTTAAGGACTCGATCCATGAACACACACAGCAAAACTGGACTGATTATATCACCTCACTTACTGCTGAGGATGGTTCAATCTGGAGAGCTCTTAAAAAATTTAAGAAATCTTCACACAATATTCCACCCCTTAAAGGGTCTGCTGGTATTGCATATACGGACACTGAAAAGGCCGAAATAATGGCCAATAGCTTAGAGCTACAGTTCCGTGAAAACAACATCTCCAATCCAATTATTGTTAAGAAAGTAAATACATCACTAAGAAATCTTCTTAATTCTACTCCCACTGACCAAATTGAGCCTGCCAAGCCTTCTGAGATCCTTTGCTACATCGGTAACCTCAAAAAGAAGAAAAGTCCTGGAATTGATGCCATATCGAACGTTATGCTACGAAATCTACCTACGAAAACTATTTTTGAAATTACTACTCTAATTAATTCTGTTCTGTCGCTAAGACTTTTCCCCTCTACTTGGAAGACAGCTGTTGTTGTCCCCATCCTAAAGCCTCATAAACCTCCAGACAAAACTGATAGCTATCGACCGATTAGCCTTCTGACTGTGCTCAGCAAGACAGCTGAGTACATTATCAACCTCAGAATGGAAGCTTACTGTGAACAAGCAAAAATTTTCATCCCTCAACAGTTTGGCTTTAGAAAGCAGCTGTCAACAACGCATCAACTCCTTAGAGTTACTGAGTATATCATTGATGGCTCTAGAGCCAAGAAAAGTACTGGTGCAGTTCTTCTTGATGTAGCAAAGGCATTCGACAGAGTTTGGGTCAATGGACTTATTCACAAACTAATTACATATGGCTTCCCTGCCTCACTTACACTTCTCATCTATTCCTACCTGACAAGTAGGCATTTTGTCGTTCGCATAAATAAAACACTTTCTACTAAGCGTGCCATTCAGGCTGGTACACCACAAGGGTCCATACTGGGACCCAAATTATTCAATCTTTATGTGAACGACATCCCACAAGATACTGTCTCACTACTCTGCATGTTTGCAGATGACACTGCAATACTAGCCCAAAGTAATTACTTACCCAATATTACAAATACACTCACAAATTACCTACACACACTCGAGTCCTGGCTAATTCGCTGGAAAGTTCAAATCAATGTTGATAAGTGCCAAGCAATTATGTTCACTAAGAAAAGATTCCTTCCTCCACCTCTCAAACTTTTTGATAAAACTATCCCTTGGACCCATAATTGTATTTACCTTGGTGTCACGTTAGACAGAAACTTAACTTGGAGTAAACATTTATCCACCCTTAGAGCCAAGTTCCTTGCGGCAAGAAGTATTGTTTATCCCCTAATTGCAAGGAACTCTGAATTGTCCATTCAAAATAAGTTGCTCATATACACTTCCATGCTCAGATCAGTAATCAGTTATGCTTGTCAGGTCTGGGGATATGCTGCTAAATCCCATATGAGTAAATTAGAGGCTCTTCAAAATTCCACCCTGAGAATCATCACTAATAGCCCATGGTTCTACAGAAATGCCAAAATCCGAGAAGAACTTGGAATTCTTGAACTTAAACAGTTCTTTGGCAAAATCAGTAAAAAATTCTACAATTCCCTCATCCATATTGATAACCCAGCAATAGCGCAGATCTCCAGATATGACCATCGTCAAATATCCAACTCTAAAAGACCACGAGCTGTTCTAAACTACATTCCATGTCTAACGGTAACCGTGCATGGAAACCAGTCCATTACATAACCCTATGCCAAACACCCCGCTCTCTTTTTTCCGCAAGGATTAACGTTTCGAAACGACGTTTCTCTTTCCGAGAATCGTTGCTTTCCTTCCTCGAAAACCCGTTCCTTCCCGTCCCCCCCTCACTCCCGCTCGATGTTCAGTTCTCTGCACGTAACTGTAACCTTGCCGCCGCCTTGAGATAAAATTCTTTTTTCCGCAAGGTGAAACGATTCGAAACGAGCTTCTCTTTCTGAGAATTGCTACCTCCTTCCTCGAAAACCTGTTCCTTCCCTTCCCCCTCACTCCCGCTCGATGTCCGGTTCTCTTCTGTAGCGGCCGGAGTCAGCGGTGCGTGACTTAAATCAGCTGTCCCATTCAAGCTTCTTGTCCCCATTGTTAAACTTTTCTACCGTACTACCGTATCAATAGCAGCTCCATCTATGTTCTGAAACTGTTCTATTATGTTGCCATGTCTCTTCGGTGCAATTTTATTGCGTCCATGTTTTCTCTTGCAGGTCCTCTCGGGCACTCCAGTTTCCAAGTCCTGATCCAAGCCGATTTATTCAATCCAAATTATTTTCTGCTAATAAAAATATCCTGTGTACAGTTATTTTTCCCTTAGCACCGGGAGATAGAGGGCCTGCGGCCCATAAGCTTCCACTAAATCTTCATCCTCCTCCTATTTTCTGATCTAACACTTCGAAATGTCTGGACGAGGCAAAGGCGGAAAGGGACTTGGAAAGGGGGGTGCCAAGAGGCATCGTAAAGTGTTGAGAGATAACATCCAAGGTATCACCAAGCCTGCAATTAGGCGTCTTGCTCGACGTGGTGGTGTCAAACGTATCTCTGGTTTGATCTACGAAGAAACCAGAGGCGTCTTGAAAGTGTTCTTGGAAAACGTTATCCGAGATGCTGTCACTTACACTGAGCATGCCAAGAGGAAAACTGTTACCGCCATGGACGTTGTATATGCCTTGAAGCGACAAGGTCGTACTTTGTACGGTTTCGGAGGTTAAAATAACCCCTTCCCCTCTTTCTCCCCCAAAAAAAGGCCCTTTTCAGGGCCAACAAATTGCATTTTATAACTTAATCTATGTGTGCGTGTACAACAGGATTAATGAATTTATCCGTAAACACAAAGTGACGATGTGTCTTTATGTTTTGTAATATACATAGCTGCCAACTGGATGAGGTAAAAAAACAGAAGATTTTGGGTAAAAAACAGAATAATTTATTATTCATACTTGGCATTGATATTTCATTAAAAATATGAACCAAAGGGCAGAAATTTATGATTTAAATTAAAAATTTTAGTAATATCAGTAATTCAATGTATTAAAACAACCTTTAAAAAACTTAAACTAACCTCAATTTAAACTAATTGGTTAATTAATGGTGTTAATCAATTGAAAGCAAGAACGGAAACTAAAAAACAACAGTTAGTGGCGGTAGTAAATTGGGGGGGGGGATGTATATATATAAACACACCACAAATAGATGGCTCCTGCAACAAAGTGCCCTGTATGTTCTGAATACCTATGAAGTCAATAGGTCGAAGAACTTCCAAATTGATGTGAACAGTTGGAACGAAAACGATCCATACACTAAGTCCCATTGTTCGTCTTTCTAAATTGTTAACTGCAAAGCTTTCTTTACATTAATCATTATTTTCTGCATTTCAGAGGTGTTTGAATACTGGACTCGAACCTAGAGAACACGATTGCACCGAGC
Source organism: Metellina segmentata (assembly GCA_947359465.1). Taxonomy (NCBI): domain Eukaryota; kingdom Metazoa; phylum Arthropoda; class Arachnida; order Araneae; family Tetragnathidae; genus Metellina; species Metellina segmentata. Next base: position 129,422,294 of record OX375878.1, read on the forward strand.
AGCCACGCAGAAGGGTAAGTGTTAGGTAATTTGCTTTTGTGAGTTATATTTAATGATTCCAATATTAATTTCGTGTAATTACAGTTGTTTTACCATGGAAGTGTACTTAAAAAACAATTTATTACTTCAATAATTTAACATCATTCAATATTGTACGATGAGGGTTGAAACGATCTTCCTATGAATTATAGCGCTTTAAAACAATTTTTTGGCTCTGAAAAGAGCCTTTTTTTTGTTCAGAGTTCAATATTACATCACACTTACTTCTTTGCTGCCTTTTTAGGTGCAGCCTTTTTGGGTGTCTTTAATTTTTTTGCTTTGGGTGCTTTTGGTTTGGTTGCTTTTGCTGCCTTCTTCGGAGATTTAGGTTTTGCAACTTTCTTTGCAGCTGTTGGTTTTTTTGCAGCGGCAGGCTTTTTCTTTTCAACTTTTGCTTTCGGTTTTACTGCTTTTTTCACCGGTGTCTTCGCTTTCTTGGCAACGGAAACGGTTTCCTTCTTTGGTTTCTTCTCTTTTGGTTTTCCTGGCTTTGTTTTCTGTCCAGAAACACTCAGTTTGAAAGATCCAGTTGCCCCTTTGCCTTTCGTTTGAACGAGAGCTCCACTGGCTACAGCACTTTTCAAATACTTCTTGATGAATGGTGTCAGGCGGTCCAGATCGACTTTGTTGTTTGCACCAATGTGTTTTTTGATAGCTTGAAGGGACGATCCTCCTCGTTCTTTAAGGTTTGCGATGGATTCAATGACCATTTCAGACACTTTAGGATGGGATGGTGCAGTTTTGGGTTTCTTTGCTGCTGCACTCTTCGCCTTTTTCTTAGGCGTGGCAGCGGCAGCAGGGGCTGAAACAGCAGCGGTATCTTCCGACATCTTGACTGGCTCGATGTATGGGATTTGAATGTCAGATTTCAAAAAATATTTTGATTACTATTTCCCGCGTATCCGTTCTTTCCATCCAATCAAAACGATTATTTATACCTTCACTCCGCCCTCAACGGAGCTTATATAACATACGCAAATGAGTGCGGCGGGCATTCCCATTCTAAATTCTGGTTGAGTCAGTCGTCCTCTCTTAGTTATGGCACGTACAAAACAGACCGCTCGTAAGAGTACTGGAGGCAAAGCTCCAAGGAAGCAGTTGGCCACCAAGGCTGCCCGAAAAAGCGCCCCTGCCACCGGTGGCGTCAAGAAACCTCATCGTTACAGGCCTGGAACTGTAGCTTTGAGAGAAATCCGTCGTTATCAGAAATCCACTGAACTTCTCATCCGCAAACTGCCCTTCCAACGTTTGGTTCGTGAAATCGCTCAGGATTTCAAGACCGACCTGCGTTTCCAGAGCTCTGCTGTCATGGCTTTGCAGGAAGCTAGCGAAGCTTACTTGGTTGGATTGTTCGAAGACACCAACTTGTGCGCCATTCATGCTAAAAGGGTTACTATCATGCCTAAGGACATTCAGTTAGCCCGACGAATTCGTGGCGAACGCGCCTAAATAGACTTATTGTTTAAGAAAAAAAAGGCCCTTCTCAGGGCCAAAAATTTAAATCGTTGGCTTAGAGCAGACTCGTTAATTTTTGTTTGGGTCGAAGCTTAATCCTCATTATTACACATTTATTGTTATCTGTTTACTCTGTGTACATGTAACACAATCAATATTTTTATTGTTCATCTGTTTACAATATACACACAAAAACACAATCAATACTTGAATTGTTCATCTGTTTACAATATACACACAAAAACACAATCAATACTTGAATTGTTCATCTGTTTACAATATACACACAATCAATACTTGAATTGTTCATCTGTTTACAATATACACACAAAAACACAATCCATATTTGAATTGTTTATAATATACATATGACACACACAATCGCCTTTCATTTTCCGACCTGACGTGTATTAGTTTGCTCGTAATTACCTTCTGTTCTAAGCCAACTGTTTATTGTTTATAAGTAGTATGAACACACTGCCGCATATCGAATTACTAACGTTCACAGTCAATTTGATATATTTGTTGGCCCTTAAAAGGGCCCTTTTTTTGTTGTTGTTGGAAAGTTCGTTTGGCTTATGCTTTCTTTTCGGTCTTTTTGGGGAGCAACACAGCCTGGATGTTTGGCAGTACACCACCCTGGGCAATGGTAACACCCGAGAGTAGCTTGTTCAACTCCTCATCGTTACGGATTGCGAGTTGGAGATGTCTAGGAATGATCCTGGTCTTCTTGTTATCTCTGGCAGCATTACCAGCCAACTCGAGTACTTCAGCAGCCAAGTATTCCAAGACAGCAGCTAGGTACACTGGTGCACCAGCTCCAACTCGTTCAGCATAGTTGCCTTTCCTCAAAAGACGATGGATACGACCGACGGGAAACTGAAGTCCAGCACGGCTGGAACGAGTCTTGCTCTTTCCCTTAACTTTACCGCCTTTGCCTCGACCTGACATGATAAATGGTAGTTGGGAGTGAAACGGAGAGAGAGAGAAAATGTAGTGAGCGCAACAAGACGCAGGCCTTTATATAACCTCAGGAGCAATGACTCCGCCCAGCGAATCAGAAGTGAGCGTTTCACTGTCCGGCCCTCCAAAGCATTCCTTTTAATGGGTTAGATACCCCGCAATGTTTTCCCCTTAGGGTTCAATTATCCGAGTAGGATCTTGTTGCGAGATAAGCTGTCAATAGCTCCCCCCTCCCCGGCCAGTAGGGTTTCTTTCACTAATTGAAAGTTGACACCCTCGTTTCCTATTGCTCATTGTGATGGGTCCATTGACTAATCAGACATCGCAGTAACAAATGACACTCAACACAGCGTGCTCTTTTCTTTCCTTTGTGTGTTCAGGGGGAGGGGGCATCGTTATCGCAGGAAACCCGACTCTTTTGAAATCCTAATTGGTTTCTTATTGGTCTTTTGCCGTAAAACGAATGCCAACGGCCATACCATGGTGAACACACCGGTTCTCGTCCGATCACCGAAGTTAAGCACCTTCGGGCGCGGTCAGTACTTGGGAGGGTGACCACCTGGGAACACCGCGTGCCGTTGGCATCTTTTTATTTTCGATTTACTTGCTATTCATTTCAATTTCTTCTGCACATATTTATTGAATAGTATTTCATTTCTTATATATTTTTATAGTAAGAAAGAAAGACAGTTTCTACACGCCGTGTTTTGCACAGATTATTTATTTATTGATTGCTTTTCTACAAAATAGATTATACAGGTTAGGGAAAACAAGAACACATACTCAGTTAATTATAGTAATTGTTAAAAACGAATGTTCGAATCCCAGTCATGGCATGCGTTCATGTAGTTAGTTATTATTTAAAAAATCGTTTTACCTCCGAGCGCTGCGGGACTTCGTCCCTCGCGCTCTCCGTCGGCTCTTCGCGCGCCCTCCCTTCCGCGTCCCATGCGTACCTCGTCTCGTGATTTCCACTCTCTCGCCCCAGCACAGACTTAATTTTTGCTCTTTTCGTGCGAGAATCGTAATCGTTTCGTCGCCTCATTACACGCTCTCTGTATGGTAGGAAAGTCACCTTTCCAGCTAGCGTTCAATTTACAACCCCGTAACAATTTGTTGGCCCTGAAAAGGGCCTTTTTTTTATGTAAATTGTCCAGTAATTTACTTTGAGCTTGTGTACTTAGTGACAGCCTTGGTTCCTTCTGACACAGCGTGCTTTGCGAGCTCGCCGGGAAGCAAGAGTCGCACTGCAGTTTGAATTTCCCGACTCGTGATGGTGCTCCTCTTATTGTAGTGAGCCAAGCGAGATGATTCTGCTGCAATTCTCTCAAATATGTCGTTCACGAAGGAATTCATGATTGACATAGCTTTGCTGCTAATTCCAGTGTCAGGATGGACCTGTTTCAAGACTTTGTAAATGTAGATAGCGAAGGATTCCTTCCTGCGCTTCTTCCTCTTTTTCTTGTCACCAGCTCGGACAGCCTTTTGGGCCTTTCCGGCTTTCTTAACGGCTTTACCAGATGCTTGAGGAGGCATGATCAGTCGAGCTCAATCGAATGTATGAAAATTCGCGAAAAGGGGGTCTTTATATAAATTCTCCAATGCACAATCATCCGCCAATGACGAACACATGCGAGAAGGGATGGGGTGGTTGGGAGAGAGCATGCTCCTCCTTCAGAAGGGTATAAATAGGGGTAAATCTCAGTCCCATAGCTATTTTCTGATCATTTTCTGATCATTCCCCCCTCAGACTCCGAGCTGAACGGTCGTGCGATCCTTGCCTTCTTTGAGCTTTGCTCCGTACTTTGTGTGAGTTTCAGTCATTTCCTGAGTCCTTATTAGGACCGATATGGCAGCTACCAAGGAAGCGACCGATGTAATTCGGTTCGCTGACCTAGTCCCAAGGGACGCTTCTTATGAAGTTTGTTACGTTAAGCGAGAGGAAATCAGTGCCCAAATCATGTGTCTGCAAAGCCTTGTAGACAAGAAGCAGGACTTACTTGATAAGTGCCTGATTGACACAGAATGCGTCCAGAAGATGGACGAATGGATTACCACTACTGCTGGAGAGATAATGGAACTTAAGGGTATGTGGCAATATCTTAATGGTTTAGTTTTGGAACATAGGAGTACTGCTGAATTGTGTAAAAATGTATGTAAAAATGTTGAAGGCCCTAAGCCATCTAATTCACGTAAACGTGCTAACGATTCTATTGTTGTACCGGCTAAAAAGCCCAATAACTGTGTTATCCCACCAACCGTGGATGGTGTTCCTCCTATTGAGGATGAATCCACTAATGTTAAGGTCAGTGTAACCACTGACAATAAATTTGATTGTTTAGAAATTGATATTGATGATGATGTGACTGAGGTTTCTCAGAAATCAGAGAAGGTTCCCCCTGTAATGATATCATTCACGGATGATTACAGAACCACGATACAACGACTTAACAAGGAACTTGGTTTCTTGGTCGTAGGAAAACTTGCTGGGGAGTTCCTTAAACTCCAAGTTTCTACTGCTGACCAGCACAGGGAACTCACCAAATACATGGATGCAAATAACATGCAATATTTCTATCGTTCGCCGAAAAACCAAAAACCATTTAAAGTGGTTCTTAAAGGTCTTCCACCCTCAATCCCCTGTGGTGTTGTTCAAACTGAGTTATTGGCTCTCGGCTATTCTGTGACGAAAGTCAACCAATTTAAAAAATTCAAAACTACAAGATTGCTACCAATCTTCCAAATCCATCTAACGCCGGGGGAGAAGGCCCAGGAAATCTACCAACTGACACATTTTATGTCATTAACGGTCGAAGTGACCAAGTTCATTAATAAGCGAGGGGC